>VWZK01019330.1:16001-148746 GCA_013396935.1 Baryphthengus martii | reverse complement strand
TCCCGACCTCGGGCGAGCCCCCGGCTCCGCACCCGAGAAACACTGGCAGCAGGGACGCGTCCCCTCCTCCGGCCCCGAAACGACCCGCGCCACCCAGGCCTGATCCCGGACTCCAGCCCCAGCCCCGAGCCCACTCCAGAACCCTCACCCCGGCGCCGAGATGGAGGGAGCGAGCGCAGGCAACGCAGCCCCCCATGAAGTCACCGAGGAGGAGGATGCCGTCAGGGTCTTGCAGCAGCAGGTGCCAGTGGCACAGGACAGCGAGACCCAAGGAGCCGACGGAGAGCTCCGCGAGGAGCTGCGGAAAGCAAAGGATGACTACAACATGGCCACAGGTACCTGGTGAACACGTCCAGAAAATCCCAGCTCCCAAGTTCATCTTCTTGCGATTTGACTCCTTTTATCCAGGAAAAATCCTCAGTTAGGTTCTCATGAGCACAAATCTCCTGCTTTTGACAGCTGCCAAAAAAAAAAAAAAAAAGGGAGCCACAAAGCTTCTGGCAGGGATCAGGTTCGCTCACAGCAGTACTCCAACCTTACAGGTGCCATCTCTTCCTTGCAAAGACAACTGGAGATCCAAGAATCCCAGCTTCGGAGAACCAGATCTGAAATGGAAATGCTCCAAAAGAAGCTCCGAGAGCGAGAAAATCAGCTGCAGGCCATGACTACCAAGGTACCGCCCCGAGAGCACGGTGGCCAGCGCTGCTGGCAGGGCCGGCCGCGGGAGCTGGGGCTTCATGCACCAGCATAAACTCCTCCTCACAGACAGGAGGGATGTCCGTGAACCATAAAAGCAAAGTGTAAAATATTTCCTCTTAAGTTTTCCAGTTTGAGGGAAGAACGGAAACACGAAGACATGGTGGCGATGGCGGAAGAGGAGAAGTGGAGCCTCCAACAGGTGAACGGGGTGCAAATCTGCTGGAGGGAATTCTGGGCTTAGTTGTGATTGGTTTAGGCTTGGGAGAGTCTGCCACCTACAAATCCCTACTGAACGCAGTACCACACCAAGTAGTAACAGCTGCCAGCACCGGCAAGGTTGTGAGGCTGAGGACTCTGCCCAGGAATTGCACCAAGCGTTTGGACCAGATACTGGGAAGGTGTGGCCAAGCCTCCTCACTCTAACCGCTCCATTTCTCTGTCTCCTCAGCTGGTTACAGAACAAGAATCCAAACTGGCCGAGCAGGACAAGCTGCTCAGCGAGTTACAGGGCAGAGTCAGCCAGCTGCAGGCAGAGGTTCTGAGCGGCCGCCACCGCATCCAGAAGCAGCAACGGGCCCAGGAGGAGATCCAGAACCAAGCAGAGATGCTGCAACACAGGGAGCTGCAAACCAGAGTGGCACTGGAACGCCTCACCAGCAGGGTAAGCGCAGCCTCCCTCACTCCAGTCCCACCTCCCTCTTGGGAGACACTACAGCCATTTCAAGCACAGAATCCACAAGCTTAGAGACATTCTTGGGCAGGAGCAGCAGGTAACTGCGGCCCCATGCTCTCGTGACCCTGCTTCCCAGCTTTTCAGCACGCAGCTCTCACGTCACTCACAAAGCAAAGAGCCCTCAAGTACCAGAAGCCCTTGAGAAACTCGAGTTCAGAACAGTTACATCACCAGCTTTCTCCCATCCTTCCAGACTCACAGTAACAGGTATCCCCGAGCCGTTTCCCACAGGCAGAGCCCGATACCTGGGTGAGGGACTCGCTCCACCAGAAAGACATCGTTATCCCAATACTTGTAGGGAAGCCATCAAACTGCCCCACCTTCCACATAGACAGACTCTCCATTTCACCACTCCCTACTACTCCGTCCAGGCCTGACGGCGCGGTCTCTAAACCCACGCCACTGCCAAACGAGCGGCATATAAAGACTAACTGCCCCTCCTCTCCTCTTTTATCCAAAGTTTGAAAGATTCCGAAGCAAAATCATCCAGGTGACGTTCAGCGCGGCCGGGGTCAGGCCTCCCCAGGCAGAGCTGACGGACGAGGAGGTGCTGGAGGCCATGCAGGTACGTGGCTCGCTCCAGCTCAGCTTCCAGCAGCCAATAACGAACAGACAGGAGAGCGGGTTGCACGGCTGCCCTCCACCTAACGCTTTCCCACCTCTCCGCACACCCCTCGTTTTCAGAAAATAATTAACGAGCGGGCGGAGTTCCATCAGATGCTGAAACAGAAAGGCATCAAGGTCCCGGTGCTCTCCAGCAGTGAAGTGTCTACCTCCTCGCCTGCCACTGCCAAGGGAAGAAGAAAAGACACCGGCAAGACAGCACCTGGCAACGCCTGAAAAGCAGCCCTAACGGCACCAACTTCAGGCCTCTGCTCCTTGGCTTGGAGATGGTGTCTTACTAACAAATTAAACTCATTTTACTGAAATTAAGGCCTGTGGGAATATCCGACTCAATTATTTCAACCAACTCGGAGCACAATGCACTGCAAACCACTGGTCTGTAGAAACACTGGAGTTCACAGGGAAGTTTGAAGCTCAGCTAAGGAGACTGCTTGGCTCTGAGTAGCTAGAAAGTGTGAAGTTACCGTTCTGGCAGCACCCAGGAGCTGCTTTGACAGGTTTGTACAGTTACACAACGGGAAAAATCACCAGTGCCAAGTGACAGCGACACGTGACTGCAAGAACCGTTTTATTTTACCTTTCAATATGCAAGTCCCAACGGGGGGATGTGTTTGACACGGTATCGAGAAGTTCAGCCCGGGTTCTACACCATTTTTAACAGAAAAAAAGTCAACCTGCAGGTCACCCTTGCGTAAGGAGAGGTTTGTGCTCATCCAGGCAGTAGCCTGGGTGTCAGTCACCCATAGATTGTAAAAATTAGAACCACTCAAACTACCTGTATTTTGGAAGGTGTTCCCAACACTCACTCTGGGAGACAAGGAGCTCCAGTAGTGTCGGCACGAGGCAACATCAGCCCTCTGAACGGAGCTGAACTTCAGGAGCGAGGACCGATTCGGTTTGATCCAGCAGGAGCTCAACAGGCACACAACAAGGTCACCACAACCGGCGTTCCCACAGGGACGGGCGACGGCTCTGGAGCGCGCGGGGGACACACAGGCTCCCGCAGCGTCACTTCCACCGACTTCACTTACACACGGAAGCTGTGTGAAGGTCCAAAGACAGAAACCAGCACTGGAAAACTCGCTCCCCAAGTCCTGACGGTAACTAAACATTCACGATCACTCCAGATAGGAAAATAAAACGATGTGGAACGAGGCGTCGGCGAAGCAGCTTTGCGTCGTCTTCAGCACGGGTACAGAGCACGCGGCTTCGTGTCGCTGCTGCCACCGATTGCACTTCTCTGGTCAGCTGCCAAAATAACCGGTCAGCTGGAGCCTCCCGGGGAGAACCAGCTGCCTTGCAGAAAAACACAACAGCGCTGGTTTTCGAAAGGCCAAGATGTCATCGTGATTTCTCTCTACCAGCGAACGCATCCTGACTTCCAAACCCTCCTCTGCCCTCAAGCTCCATCTGCTGTCGCTGTTCCCAGGGTGACTTTCTGTCGGAGCCAGTACGATCCAACCCTCCTGGCCGTAGCTTGATCAGACTGTACAGCGGTTCCGTAGCCGGGCAGGACGCCCTGCATCTTTCCTTTAAAAAACCCAAACCGCCTCCCTGCGTACAAGCTGCCTCGGTGAATAAGGAAAAAAAAATAACAACTAATAAACCGGACTCATTTTCTTAGCTTTGGTGGCAGCTAACGTATTACAGTCAGGAGAGAGGCGACTGTGCTGAGGTCAGTTTTGGAAGGATAAAGTACTTTCAAGTTTCCGTCGGTGTCCACCACTCGAACCTGCTCCACCACCAGCGGCAGGTTCACCGGCTGAGCGTTCGGGGCGGAGTTCAAAT
Source organism: Baryphthengus martii (assembly GCA_013396935.1). Classification (NCBI taxonomy): domain Eukaryota; kingdom Metazoa; phylum Chordata; class Aves; order Coraciiformes; family Momotidae; genus Baryphthengus; species Baryphthengus martii. Next base: position 144,902 of record VWZK01019330.1, on the reverse strand, counting down.
TCACCGGTCCGCAAAGAGCATCAGAGTCGTTATCTGAGCCAGAGTCTTCCTTATTTTCCAAAGTCAATCTGTTCAGTTCAGCGATTTTCTGTTGGAAGCGAAACACAGAAAACAAGATTAAAGCTGGGGCGAGAGCCTCACAGCACCCCCACGTTGCTTCCAAGGTGTGGATCTGGCCAGCCTTTGGAGAAGCATCTGCATGAAAACATTCCCCAGTGGGTTAGAGCCTTTCGGGAAACCAGAAGAGCTTCTGATGTTATCGCTCCTGTGCTCTCCAGGAGGTCCCACTCCCTTTCCTAGTAAAATAAAACTCCACTTCTGTATTCTTCTTGACACGCATTTTGTTAAGAGGCACAACAAGAACAGACAGGATTATTTCCCTGAACTACTCACCAGAATCAGCACGTCCATGACATCTTTGCAGATCTGTAAACTGGTATCGCTCGTCACTTCCAGAAACAGTTCACGGGTGTCTTTTCTGATCTGCAAGAATTTGACAGGTAAAGCAGGTGAGGAATTAGAGCACGCTCACCCACATTTCCATACACCACAGAACAAGGGATTTCATCCAATTCCCTTCTTTACGAGTCAAACTCCATATTCCTGGGGCTCCACAAAGCCATCCTTGCAAAGGTTGCTGCCTTTGGAACAGCTTGTCAGAGCCTGATAGATTTACAAAGAGAAAAACGTGACTCCACGATCCATCTCAATCTGACCATCCAGCAGAGAAGAGTCAGACTTTGAAGGTTTATATTTGGAACACAGTCACAAGTTTCACAGGACTCCACGTATCGTTGAATCTTGAGTTAAAACTCTCTCAGCAGAAAGAAACCCTCTTTAATTCTGATTAACATATTGCCACTAAGAAAGAATACCTTTGTTTTCTCACTATTGGTTATCGGTGGGAAAGAAATCACCACGCCCTCGGCATCCACCAGACACGGGTAGTTATCTTTGCCATCCAATAACTGCAGATACCTGCCAAAAAAAACAATGCAGCAAAAACTGAGCAACTGAAACAGCAGCCAGACACAACAGCAGAAAACAGTCACAAAAAAATAGCGTGCTCCGGATTTACCACATGGCAAAAACAAGTCCCAGCGCTAAAATTCAGCGGAACTGTATCACGGTGGTAGAGCAAAGTCACCAGCTGCAGGATGTGATGGGATAGAAACCGAAAAGTAACTCCCACGTTAAAATCCACGCTGTCAAAGCAGACAGAGATGCTCCGGTGCTGCCAGAGATCCCAGTGCTCAAACAGGAATATCAGGGCAGCTCTGGTCAGAACGGGGCTTTACAGCTCATCGGTTCCTACCGGCAGATTTACCACGCCTCAGATTTGTTTAGTTTACCAAGTGTGTGTGACACTTCATTCCTCTGTTTCCCTTCTATTTGCTATTCTAAATACATTTGTCACCTCTAAGAGTAATTCCTGTGCTAGGTTTGTTGGCCCAAGCACCATGACAGAATAGGCTTCTTAATACACTCGAGCACATTTTCTTCAGCGCTGTGTTTTCCATTCAAGTTACCAAAATTCACACAAAGCAAACCACAAAACCTCAGTACACTGACCTGTGCAGTCCAGAAACGTTCTGACGCTTCTTCTGCTTCCGCTGCTCCTCAGCTTCCAACTGCAGCTGACGGAGAAGATCCTTTGCCTTGATCTCCTTCCGTCCCAAGGGCGTTATCTACACCACACAAGACAACAAACATCTGAATTTGAGAGTCCTTGGACAGAGGCGCTCCTGGAGTAACTCCGGGTAGCTCTGAGAGGCTCGCTGAAGCAGGCTTTGTTACAACAGGACAGCATAAAAATTAGTACAGCTTCTAAATTAAAGTTCCTGGAGTTAGTTTTCTAGGATCCATGGGGCAAGAAAAAAAATTATTTCCATTCTATACAATTCCAGATATTCTGGAATCCAGTCCAGTTCTATAACAATTCCAAACTAAAAGGGAAAAGTGGCAAAGCCCAGGGATGGCAGTGACCCTACCTTCAGTTCCTCAGGAGGCTGAACGCCGTATGTCAGAGGAGCTTTGATCAACTGCAAGTCGTGGGTGGCGATTGTGGCTGCTGTCCGCTTCTCACAGATGTCTTCGTGCAGTTTAGTCTAGAACATAAAGCAAGACATCAAAATATAACAAAAACATCATGATCTATTCCTCCTAGGAGCCAGCATTCTTATCTAAGTCTTCTTTGGAGCCTTATCAACCAGTTGAGTAACCTTTGTGCATTAAGTAGAGCCCTTCTCTTCACCTGCGAAATAATTCAATCTGAATTACAAGCCCAACGTAAAGAGAGTGCAGCACAGTGTGCGATGGCCTTCTCGACTGGGAGAAGAACAGGTTTAAATCAGAAAAAAAATGACAACGGCGTGAGTCTCGTACATCTAATGGACAGGCGAGTGGTGTGCAGGGTGAAACCTGCGGTTACGACCCCTCGGTTGGAAGGTTAGAGGGGCAAGGTAGATTTAATAGAGCTTAGGGAACCTGGAGCCAAATCAGGATACTTCTAATGTGGATGGTGGTTTATCACTAGTTCTCAACAGGTTCCACAGCGCTAAGGAGCTGTTGTTACAGAGGCAACGCAAAAGCGCGTGTTCGTCGCCCTCTCAGGGTAAATATCTGAGCTCCCATTAGGTTCCTGAGGAAAACCAGGTTTACTTATCACCCCACAGCACCCTCACCAGCTGCTAGCTGAAGAGCTCACCCCAAGTTTCAGAAACTTATCTGCTGGAAAGACTAGAGCAGTCTATTTCCAGCTCTGCTAGCAACGTTCCTCTGCAAACAAGTAGCACGAGGCTGCAGCAGTTACCTGTGTGGACAAGAACCTCTTCAGAGCGTTTCCCGGCTTTAAGTTCACTCCCTTCAGCACGCAGCACACGATGAAGGGCCGAACATCCTTGACGCCTGGGCTCACTTTGACCACCAAGGGTGCTGGGTTTTCAGAGATGTGCAGAACCTTCACCAACAGCTTGCTTGCCTCCTCCAGCTCGTCCTGCTCCCCATCCCCGCCATCCTTCTTTTGCTGCTTCTCCCTCTTCTTCTTCCTGGCCTCTTCTCTGGCGCTCTCACTCTTCCCCTTCCCGCGGCCTCCAGCTCGCAGGTATTCCAGGATGGCCTTCGTCTGGCAGCCATTGACCATCTTCTCCAACCGCTTGTCCTTCAGCTGGTTGCCCCTGAAGTTGGCCTCCTTCAGCCGGGGGCAGTCGGCCAAGGCAGCGGGCAGCTCCCGCAGCTGGTTGTTGGCCACATCCAGGCTCTGGAAGAGACAGAGAAGGAGTGGTTGGTAGCGATGGTGGGGACCCAAGTCAGTGGCGGGAGATGCGGGCCGGTGGCGTGGGGACCGAGACGGTGGATCGGGGGCACCCAGGGCTGGTGGAAGGGGGACCCGAGGGGCCGCTCCTACCTTGAGGGCCGTCAGGGCGGCGATGTCCGCTCCCAGCTCCTCCAGCTCGTTGTCGGACGCCTCCAGACGGCTGAGGAGCGGGAAGGCCCCGCNCCCGCCCGCGGCGGGAGGGGCAGCGCCCGGGGACACGGCCCAGGTCCCGGCCGCGGAGAACCGGCAGCCGAGAGCCGTCCCTCGGAGCAAACGGGGAGCCGGGCCGCGCTTGGAGGGATCTCCTCCCACGAGAAAAGAAGGGGTTGTAACGCTTGGGAGCACCGCGTGCGGCACCCGTGTAGTCACCGGGGCACGGCTCCTGCAGCCACACGGCCACCAGACCCGGCACCCACTCCATGGAATTGATGTCCAAAGAACTAGGGTGAAAATTTATCATCTGCCTCGAAACAAGGTGAAAAAGAGCCATAGGGCTTAACCCACAAGGTAGAGGCTTTCTGCTCTCCTCACTCATCCTCCCCATGTAGGTTCACAGAAGGAAAGTCCATCACACGGCTGGGAAACTCAGGCATTTATTCCAAAAGTGTTCCCTCCTGAGGAGTTACTTGAGATTTCTAGACCCCCTGGGCAGCACCTAACCAGAGGAGGTCTGACTGACCAAAGACAGGCTGTAAGGAAAATCTAATGGACTTGGCTTTTGAAGTTCAACAGAAACATCATAGAAAGTACCCAGCCTTGAAGGGGATGCAAACCAAACCCTTCTTCTGCTGTTTCTGGCATATATTTTATGTCTAACTTCTGGACCAAAGACAAGCCCAGAATGTATTCTAAAGTAACCTTGGATGAGTACAATGCTAAAATACGTCCCCCTAAGGTGAAGAATCCTTATTAGGGACAACAGAATCAGAATCACAGAAGGGTTTGGGTTGGAAGGAACATTCAAGATCATCTCATTCCAGCCCCCTGCCAATTTATGTCCCAACAGCTTGAAAAATACAGAGGTACCATCCAAACTTGCTAAACAAATTTATTAAATAAATGCCATAAAAATAAGTTATGCATTTGACATAAGCGACTTTTTCTCTTGAAAGGACAGCGATAAAGTCTCTAGGATTTCACTACCTTGTCTGCTTATCCAGGACTTAGGAACCGCACAATCCAGGTAAATTCCCTCTCGGGTTGGCAGAACTCCACCCAGGCGCCGGAGATCAGACGAATTCCGGTGCGCGGCGCCGCTGGCTGCTCTTCCTTTAATAACGAGGCATCGTCATCGCTGGTTACATTTTCCAGTCCAACAGTTTGGAGAATTCTTTCCCGTTGGCCAGACCTGCACCTGGGCAACATTTTTGCTCAAGACTTCATGGCACAGAAACAAACAAACGTCACTGTGTCTTTCACACCAGTGTTTACTCTGCCACTGCAGAAAACACAGGTTGTTTACGAAGGGAAAGGAAGCGGCCAGTAAAATCATCCTTCAGGAATTCCATGGGTGGTACTACTGTGCTCAGAGGAGGTGCTCTCACATCCTAAAACCCAGTTTCTCACTTCTACGTTGTTTCCAATGTGTACCCCTGAGAGCTGTATTTACCAACTCCATACACACACCGCACTGGCCAGTCCGAAATACACGGGGGGACCTTTGTAAATGGGCTTTTTTCACTAAACTTGGTTAATGGAAAGCTCCCATTTTACATCCAGAAGGACAAAATGCTCTGGGCAATAGCTCATGAGCTGCCATCCATTGCACGTGCCAATCTCTGAGCAAAATCCATGGATATTTTGCTTAAGTAAAGAATTAAATTTGCAAATAGGAACCTGTGTCACTAAAGTAGAAATAAAAAAATATATGATTGTTAATATATATGTTCCTAACGTATATATATTTATTGATATATGTATATTTGGAAGAGTTAAAGAAACAATTTATATTAAGACTTTCAAAATACAAACACACTGATTTACCTGCAAAATTCAGCAGCTATAAAACCTGTGGATTACAAAATCAGTGCTGGATATACAAAACAGTACCGCAAATTCACCCCGGGGTAGCCAAAAAAACCCAACTCCCTCCAACTTACATCACCATGATCACTCTTTCTTGTGGGGGTGGTGAACACAGGCATGGGACCAATTAACTCCACCCTGGAAAGCAACTGCCTGAGCGTCACAAGTAGAGATGTCGGGATTGTTGCTTTAGGTACAAAGCTTCACAGGTTGTGTCTTACTGGGATTTGTTCTCTTTGAAGCTCTTAAACAGCCACGTGCTGCAGCCTCTGGATGTTTATTTTAATCAAGAGCTAACTAGAGGAACTCAGAGCTGCATTTAAAGTAAGCTGAAAGTACACAAAAGCAAGAAAAAAAAGGTCTAAAATTATTAATTCAAGCTTTTCAGGGCCCCACTAAGATTTTTTCCTATACTTTAAAGGGACATTTCTTGGGGATATATTTCAGAATTAACTGAGAATTCAAAGCATAACTTTAATCTTTGCAGTAGCTCCATCAGTACCCACTGTTACTACATTTCATATGCAACTCTTGCGGTTCAGTTAAACCCTCTTGTCAAGTAGGATAAGAAGGCACTTGGTGCAGAGCCAGAGGCAGCACAAACAGCTTCTAGGGAATGACACCTTAGGTGGCAAGAGTCAACCAGCCCTGCAGCTTTTTTAATTTGGTGCTAATTCTGGGAGTTGAGTAGCACTTTGGGTACTGTCCCAGAACACGTGCGTGCTTCTAACACGAGCATTTCTAGAATCACCCCCGTGCTGCACACAGAGCTAACACACAGGTCACCACAACAGGCAGGGACTGCCCTGTGTAGTCAAACAAAAAAGGTGAGAGGAGTTGCCCACAATTTTATACCCAGTTATTAAAACAAAGGAAAAAAATACTTGTCCCATCATCGCTTTGAATATGTTTTGGGAGTGCTTTTATTTGGTCCCCCTCTTGGGCTTGGGATGTTGCTTCCTTATAGAGGGAGGTTGAGCTTTTGCTCCTGAAGGACCAGGTTTCTTTCCACCCATTTTGCCTGTGAAGAGAAAATACAGATTGTTATTGCAAGCACATCTAGTCCCAGTCTTGAATTTTATCTCCCATTTTGATCCTCGAGATCTATTAAGTCTGAAAGACTGACAGTGGCAACTAGAAGTTGGCAGGTGACCAGTCAGGTGCCTGTCACACCAGCGGTGCTGGGACTGAATGGTCTGGGTCCTTTCCTATCTCTAGGAAATTGCTCTTTAGCTGTACCCAGGCAGGATTTAAGTTCCTTCTGTGTTTCCAAGCAGCAGCAAAACAACTAGAGACCTCCTTAGCAAAGCAGAAGGGTGAAAGATATCATAGGTCCAGTTCAAGACTGGAAACGGTTGAGTTTAACCACCTTCACTGCTGCCAGTGGAAAGAGACAATTAACCATTCTGTCCCTGAACTTGGACCGGTTGTTTGCTTTGCTCACATCTGTGTTTCATGTCAGAGAGAGGAGGTTCACTCCAGCAATGACCTGAATGTGCAGTGGACTAAAGAGCTTGGAAAAATATCTGATGGAGGAAAGGCTTTGCATGTTACTGGCCAAAACAGTTTTGGTGCTGCAGGCAGTGAAAACAGCTCATTTGTTTACCTTCCGTGCTCAGGACAAAAAAAGGATTTTGCACGTGCTTCATAAATAAAGAGGACTGTTAAAAAAAGCCACCTGACATCAGCATCAGTTTGTCTTTGCTGGGGAAAAGCTGCACAATCATAAATTCTGCCTAGCTCCTAGGTCTGAGCTGAAAAGGAAAAAGCAGCACACAGCACTAACGATTCAACTCCTCTTGTAATTAGGATTAGATTAGCATCCCCTGATTGGACATTAAAAGCTAAATCAGGCTCTCAGTTCCCTGTGTCAGCGTTCGGGAGCTTTGCAGAACGTTAACTGTTTCGTATCAGTGATGATTGTTCTATTCCTGGTCACACTATTATGCAGGAAAAAAAACAACTGAAGTGATCAACTTATCAAATACGTCAGTGTCCCCAGTCGCCTGAGCTCATGTCCTTGGTTTGAAATTATTGTCATTGAAAGACATTGAGATTTGTTCCCTAAGTGTACTGCAGTCCACAGGGGCTTAAGAAATACCAGCCAGGGTACACAACTGCAAAAAAACGTGCTGAACAATGATTAAGAGGCAGCCTGCTCTCGAGGATGAAATACATTTTTTAAGTCAAGGCAACAAAATGAAAAGCACAGTTATTATGTTCATACAATAATGTCTTACCAGGTTGCAGTAGAAGAGTTTTATTCATTGTGGATAACCTCCGTTGATTCATTTTACAGCCATCTTTGCCTATTAGGTGCAATTTCCAGGCCTAAAGTCAGTGAAAAAAAAAAAAGAAAAGCCATTACAGACCCCAGCAATAATCCAGGTGAGTTCTTAAGTCGTTGGGTATCAGCCAGTGTCAGCAGAGGACACGAATCCAGTCCCAATGACATAACATCCACAGACCAGTCTGGAAGGCAGCCTTACCTCCTCTCCTGGGGAAAAGTTCTCATGGCACAACGGGCAATGGTTTGCCACATTTTCTGGTTTGGCAGCTGAAATGATTTGAAAACTAATGTAAGAATGGCAGAGAAAGGCTAATTTCAAATATGAGAGGAGAACTCGCACAGCAGAGCATAAAACCACCCCACGGCTAAACCAGCTCCTATCCTATTGTCATTAACTGCTCCCAAAGAACTGCCTCCTTTAATCAGCTGCATCAAAACAAGATGAAAAGGAGCAATAGGGCTTAACCCACAAGGAGGTGGTAGAGGCTTTCTGCTCTCCTCACTCATCCTCCCCCCATACGTTCACAGAAGGGAAGCACATCACATGCTGAGAAACTCAGGCACTTATCCCTCAAGTGTTCCCTCCTGAGGATTTACTGAGACTTCTAAACCCCTCAGGCAGCACCGACCACAGCAATGAAAATCTGACTGACTTCACCTTTGAAGTTCAACCTTCCTGTTGGAAACTACTCACAATTGCAAGTCTTGCTCCTCATGTGTTTGAGCAACTCATCTTTTGGGACGGCCTCGGTGCATCGCGAGCATTTCCCAAAGGTGTCCTTTTTATCACAGGTAGTCAGCAAGTGCTCCGTCAGACCTGCGATTTCCACCACCTGCAACAGAGTCAGAGGATTCGTGCCCTACTGAGGAAATAAGGAGAGTATTTAAAAAACCTGCTTATGTGATTTTGGGAAGCTGAATCTCACTTTCCACAAGGAGAAAGGGAAAATGAAATTTTAGTCCAGTTATTCACACAGTTTACAATGCTGCTCTTTTCAAAAAGCGCTATCCAAGATCACACAGTGACCACACTGGTGGTCAGAATTCATCTCTCTTAGCACTCAGGATCTTGCAGCACTCTGAAAACAGGATAACAAAGTTTAGGTCTGGTAGTAGCTCTAGAATGTTTCTGCCTAACCTGTATGCAGTGCTCACACCTGGTGAGCACAGGGCAGTGTTTCCAGTAGTGGCGATCCAGTCTTTCCTCTGTGAACGATTCGTCCCTTTCACCACAAAAAATACATAAGCTAGGAAAAAATCACAAACATCAGTAACATCACAGAGTAAAACGGATCAACCTGTTTTTTCTGTCAGAAACTATTCTGAAAAATATCTAGCATCTTGCTACACCTGCTTTTCCCTACATAGTGCTGGCCTTAGGATAGGGCACAAACGGATGCTAGTATATAATTTATGGTAAAGAGAACGATAAAGCACTTGTTCATATGAAGAGACATAATTCCACAAAAGCACTGGGAACAGCTCACTGGAACTGGCCTTCAGAGCTCTAGAATTTTCAGATGCTTGCCCCATGATCTTATCCTACAATGCATAATATACAGTCTATCTTTGCCTTATTTTGTACTGTCACTTGAACATTAAACTGTGGCAATTTCTTATCCCACAAGCAACTATCCAGAAAGCAAGTCCAAGTTCACACTACCCAAGAACTTTAAAAAAAAATCAACATCTAGGATTGCCTGGTGATAACTGCCAATCTGTTAGAAGAGATTTTGTTTTTCATTGTTTTAATGCAGAAGGTATTAGCCTTGATCTGCAGGCAAAATGGCATTAATATTATTAGCTTGCAGGTCACATGGAGTGCTTAAGGTGATAGAAGCTGCTCATCTAACTTACTTATCCAAGTAATTTGCAACAGAGGGACGATAATCTGGAACCTCTGCTGCTGCAGGCTGTGGGCTTTCATTTACCTGGTAACCTGTCAAAAGAGAAGTATTAAAATCAAGTCATCTTGAAATATCTCTGTTTCTCAATATTTCTTGAAACTACCTACCTTGACTCTTTGGCTTCTGAAAATCAGATTCTTTCTCCTATTGAACAAAGAAGATTAAGTCAGAAATTTGCTTAATGACTGTGATGCTTGCCAGGGAGAAAGAGAACAGATTCTATTCTGATTTTTCTGTGGAATTTAAAGCTCAGAAGCAGAGCCAATGCATTACATCATTTGTGCTTCTGGTCCTACAGCAAATCTCTCAGGTGTTGAGGCAGCAATCTCCTGGAAAAACTGTCCCACTTCCTGGCACTGGGGTAGCTGGCTACCTGTCTAGGGTTCAGGTACAAAACTTCACAGATTTGCAGTTTGGAATGTTCTGGAGCGTCCTGATGTGCTCAGGACAATTCCCATACCGAACACTTAAGACTTGTAGAAATAATCTCAAATTTACCATAAATAGACCAAGCTGTTATAAAAAAGAATCCAAATTTTATACATTTGGAAAAAACAACTCCCCGGATTTTAGCTGGACTGCCGAGGAGGAGGGTTAGTTAGTGTATGTCATGGAGACCCTTTTTTCAGTTTATAATGAGACAGCAGAAATGTTAATTATCAAAGCCTGTGACACCTAAGGAAAAGAGGATTAAAAAAATAAAAACCAAAGCCAAAACACCCTAACCTTTCCCACTTGAACTTCTGCTTGTATCTCTTCCAGAGCTGCCAGCTGATCTTGCAGAACTTTTATTTCTTCCTTCTTCTGTTTCTCTGCTTCTTCTGTTGCTGCCTTTCTCTGTGCCTGTCAAGAAACACTCTTTCAGTTACAAAAGTTTTTGAGCCATCTGCCATATCTAGAAGAAATCACAAAACACACCAACATGGAACAAACGGTCAGTGCAGTACAAGGAACATCCTGCTCAGTTAAAAGGCCGGTCACTGATGGTGACAGTGCCACTTTGCTCCCCCTGAACTCCTCTGTACTACCTGAAAGAAACACAGAGCATCTCCTCCACGCATACTGTTTCCAAGGCGAGGCAGCATAAAACAGGATATGGGGATTTTCCAAACTGACTGTGTATTATTTCAGAAGAACCATCTCTGTGTCCTCCGTAGGCATTATCCACGTGAGGGAGTACACGCAATAAACACACCACCAGCTTTCTACAGCCAGCAATGAAGATGCTGAGCTGTGTGTGTCATGCAGTGGCCAATACAGCTATGAAATCAGTATTTTGCTCCATGGAACACAACGTTGAAAGTAGCTACGTCCATTCCGCCATCTTATTACGTACCCTCATTTCAGCTTCAGAAAGTTTACCGTCGATTTTAGTAAATCCATCAAAGAGCGTTTTATAGAGAACAGTCTTGCGGATGCTCGCGCCACCCGGGGGAAGGTACTCCAGGATGGCAGCCTTGTGCTTCCTGTACATGTCAAAGATAATCCGCAACGCCGCGTCGCGAACGTCGCAGACTCTGTGTTCCAAAGCGCCTGTTGCAAACTGAAAATAATAATTAAAATAAATAAATAAATAAAGTTATACCTCTCTCTTCCCATGTATTTTTTTCGAGGGCTTGGTTATTAGTCTAAGACAATTATTTCACTGCAGTGGGAGAAATCTCCGTACAGATGGGCTTTTGCAAACACTTTTTGACCCAGTGATTCTTTTTCCCATATTGGCATCTTGCTTCCTCAGAGGGTTGTTGTGCTGTCCCCTCCAGGAGGCTCACACTCTGCAGCGATTCACCAAGCACCCCAGAGCAGACAGACAACCTCCAACAGAACTGCAACAGAATAAACTTCACGTGCCGTCAACTCAGACTCCTACCTTCATGACGCTGCCGATGGTAAACCCGGAGTTTTCGGTTCCCACGGCTTTCAGGAGGCTTTCGACCAACTCCACTTGACTCATTGCCAGATGCATCGGGGAGTTTGGTTTTAGTGGTTGAACCAGATGAACTGGAACAATCTGAAGGGGTTTAACTTCACTACACAGGGCCATTTCCTGGAAGCACACAGAGAGTCAGGACACAACGGAGGAGAATTAACTGCCTTTGCAGGGTAGAGTTACTCCAAGTCACTCATAACAAGTTAAGTAAAATGAAATAAGCCTCCCAAAAGAAGTAGCTGCTGATTTGTAAACTTTAGCAGCCAGAAGTTGCCTGGAAAGGCTTTGAAGAAAAATTATACAGACATTTGATCTTGCTAAACATGTTTTCCTTCTCTTCAGGCCATGTCCAGTCCACAAAAATACATTTCTAACCCTTTTTTCTAAATTTCCTTTCTCTTTCAATTACAAAATCTGTTCTAAACAAGCCAAGCAGTAGTAATACAGTAACCTGTCACCTTTGGGGTTCCAGTGACACACACACCAGATCACACGGTAACACTGTTCAAATTTTAGTTATGTCTACAGTGAAAGAAAAATCTTTTCCCTCCACAAGTGGATGCAAGCAAGGTAAATAACCCAGATATGAGGCGTAACCCTTTACAGCAGCAAACTCTGGACATGAAGTCAAGTCTACTTAGATGTTATCCCCCTGCAAACTCTTGAACATTCTTCACGCAAACCAAATTGTAATCTGAAGAAAAGCACCCACCTGAATAAAATTAGAAGCCACAAGGCGAAGACGGAACGAAGAGTCTCCTGTTCTAGAAAGCAAATTCGGAAGCGTTTTTTCCACACAGTGAGAAGTTTCTAGCTTTCCTAGTTTATGTTTTGGTATATATTGGGTAATGATCATTTTTAAAAGTTTCAGGGAAGCCTGAAAGACCTAAGTTAAAAAAAAAAANAACCTAAAAAAAAAAAAAAAAAAAAAAGGTAACACTGAGGAAAAATACCACACAGATCCCTGTTTTCAGACAATACTGTAAAATCCTTTCTGCTCTAAAGAACAGCAGCAACAGGAATCCAGAATTACGCTAACGCTCTCAACAGAAGCTACTTCAGACACCAGAAAACATGTTGCTAGGGCTTAATGAAATAAATTCTGAAGCCTTTCACCTAAGAGCAACACAGCTCTTGATTTTTTCCCTTTTTTTTTTTGTTTAAGGCTCATTTGAAGCCTAAGTCTCCTTAGGCTAACATGAGTCTCTCAAGCTGGAAAATGAAAGTTATTTCATTGCTGTATTTCAACTTCAAACAAACAAACAAACAAAAAAAAAAAAAGAAGAAAGGTTTCACCACAGTGCACATTCACTGCCTCAGCAGTGGTTTCTCAAGGTCGTTACTCAGCTCAGGACAGTATTTTCCATACTGCTGAATGCCAGACAGTGCCAAGTCCTTGATCCTACCTAATAGCTGACGTTTCAGTTGTTTTGGGGTTTTTCTTGGTTGGTTGGTTTGAGGTGGTTTTTTTTGTTTTGTTGTTGTTTTTTTTTTAAACTTCCTCAACAGCTCTCTTAACCACACAATTCTACAGTTTTTGCTGTCAGTTCTTCACTGGAGCATTTCTCCTCAAACACATCCCAACTTACCGAAGACACGATGTCTTTGATGGCTCTCCTTACAAGGAAAATGGCAGCCCTCAGCATGTTCTTCAGATCATCCTTCGGAGTGTCTACAGACACTTCCATCAGCTTCTTGTAGACAGCCAGTAACGCATCCTCTCGATACGACCAGGTTTTGGAATATGCTCCTGAAACCTGAATACAGAACAAGTTCATTAAAAGGCCAATACTGATATTTCAATATTTATTCAACATTTATATACAGGAACAGCCACAAAAGAACATATGAAATTCAGCAGGAAATCCCCAGGTGTTTCCTACAGGAATCTGGCTTTTACTAAAAGCACATATTTCTGAAAGACGATGAGTAATGTAGATTAACAGGTCAGGCTCAAGGAACTGTTTCAGGCACGGTAGTGGCTGCTCTCCCTACACGTTATGAGTGTTCTGGTAGGGTCCACACTCTAAAGCGGTCTACAGAACATTATCTGCTTCATACCTCATCCAGTAATCAATTGTAAAAGCTACAGCATCATATAAATGTTGAAAACAAGCACCCTATATCCAAGGTCAAATTTTAATCTCAGATTTTCAAGTAACAGCTGTGAACACGTAAAAATCACATCAGTAGGTCTTTGTTGGCACAGCAGATAAAAATCAGCTCAACACAGGTCACAGAAACCCATGTGTTTATGCTTTTGTTCCTTACCAAAGCTTCTCCAAAAACTTCAACAGCAGGGCTGGCCTCCCTCAGCACCTTCTCAGTTAATGGTTCTGGTTCCCCAGCAATGACACTTTTCAGAGCATCACTGACATCCTCCTCGGCCCCCTCCAGCTCAAGGTACGCGATTGCTTCATCAGACTGCTTGCAGATGGCTGGAAGAGGTCTCTCATCATAAGGTAGAAATTCAACCTAACAGAGAGGATAAAATTTGTTATTCTGGAAATGACTTGGATGTGAAGTCGTTTCATCACTAATTAGATTCACCTCAATGCATTTTTTTCCCCTGTCAAAGCAGCACCGCTTTACAATGAAGTACAGATACTGGAGTTCCCGTAATATCATAAGAAATGGAATCAGTGCCTGTGAATAAAACTTATTTCTTGTCTATAGAATACAATAAAACACACGTGAAATGCCTTTTGTGGAAGTGCATGCACCTGCAGAAGAAATCACCTGTTGATAAGAAGCCAGCAAGTCACAAAGCTTTATGTTACATTATTTTATGCACCAGTCTTCCTTCGTTTCGCCAGAAGCCGGAGAAGCAAAACCTAAAGATCAAGCTAACTAGATACCAGGATTTTCTTCCTCTCAGCTTCCCCTCTACTGTCTGTGTCACCCTTTATTCCTTATTTCATGCCCATTTCCTTCCATTTGTGTATTTTTAAATCAGGTATAATCCCCTTTTGCCTCAATCTCAATGAACACTTGAAAAAGCCTCCAAAAATTCAGGCAAGAGAAAGAGCAATGCCAGTGATCGGCAGGGCCCTGCTCAGCACCGCAGTCCATTTCAGACACTACAAAAGCCACGAGAATAAGCACCAAAGACCTAGTTGATGTGGAAGGTTGAACACAGGAGCATTTGCTCTGATGGATTTCTGCAGCGACAGAAGCACGCAACTCACATTTTCTTTGGGAAACACTTCCCTGGAGGTTGTGGGATGAGTCTCAGGAGGAGGAGAGGATTGATGGGGAACAGCAGGCTCAGCAGCAGTGGGACCTGCTGCCATCTCTTCCAGCAAAGGCTCTGCTCCCCGTGGCTCTCCTCTGTGCCGCGCTGTGCGCTCACCGGGAGGCGAATTTGTAGCCTTTGTGCACTGAGGATTGTCAGTATAAACTGCTGGTTCCAAAGGCAACTCCGGTGGTTTTTGAATCTGAGAAAGGGAAGGAGATTTTGTAAAGCACGATGAACAATGTGCTAAAATCAGGGTCAGTAAAGCTCCAGCTCCCAACGGTCAGCAGGACTCTGGTGCTTTCTATCAAATACCAGACCTCACGCACAGGCGTGTTATTTCCACTGGATGCAGCTTTATTAAACAATCAGAAAATAACTCTGTGTGGATGTAAGTGTGGAGAGATTATAAAGCTTCCTATTCGGAGAATAATATAAACCTATACATTTTAGCACATTACTTCTGTGTGGGCAGCCGTGGTGCCAGCACGAGTCTGTTATACCCCTTCAAAATACGAGAACGCACTTTATGAATCTGCACTGGGTAGCCCTGAAGTTATGCAAAATATTCAGGATTCTAATGTCATTTGCTTGAGACCTTAATAGTTTAATGTAAGGTAATTTATGAAGAATTAAGCATTTTTATAAAATGCCACATGCAAGTCTTTGTTTGGGGAGATCCACAGTCCAAACAGAAAACTTAAAATCCACATGTAATTGTCCTAAATCACATGGGTAACAACTCTTACTCCCCACATTTATTTTGGTCACTTTACATCACCCAGACAATAAAGTCCCCTGGGACAGAGGAATAACAGCACCCACCATCAGCTCGGCGTCCAGGAGGTCGTGGAGCTCCAGCTGCCGGTACACCTTCAGGCGGTACGCTTCCATTTGCTGTTTCTTCTTCTCAGCAAGATCATAATCCTCTTTCTCCACAGCGCAGCGCTTCTCCACCTCATACCGCCCGAGCCGTTCCCCTACCTAGAAGCAGGTATCACAAGCCGGCTTGGAATCACGCTCCGGTACATACACACACCCATCAGCATTGCCAGCCAAGCTATGCCAGTGAGCTATCCGATTTTAAAATTACTGTTTTGAAAATATACCAGAAATCCTTAGGTAGGATGCCCTGTGAATATCAGAGTCCCTGCTGGAGCACTGGAACGCTGTCCAGCTGAGGAGATCAACAGTCTCTCAACAATACCTTTTGCAAGTCGGCGATGGCTTGTTTGAGTTTCTTGGCGTAATCGTAGCGCTCCCGACGGACAGCTTCGCGCTTCTTCTCATCCAGCCGGCGGATGATCTGAGCGACTTCTGGATCCTGGTACATGTCAAAAGCCAAATCATCCAGAGGTGAAATGGAGTCAGGTTTCCTGAAGATACAAAACAAATAAAGTTTCAGCTCATCCACAATAAAGCAGGCTGAGCACGTGTCTTTTCACTAGCAGGGAACTAACAGATCACAGACTGAGAATTGCTTTAGACTGAGTCGCATTTTGCCAGGGTATAAGGCAAAGAGCATCCTTACCCCAGGTAAGTTCCATCTAAGGCAGGATCGTCGGATTTAATTCCCAAGTAGTAGTCTATCAGCTTCTCTCTGGAAAGCTTTGCAAGGGATAAAAAAAACACAAAACAAACTCTTAATGCACATTCATCAACGTCAAGTGTGTGCTCAGGACAGAAATCCTGCCTTGCCACAATCAACATCGGCAACGTGACTTGGAATAGTTAAGTTTGGGGAGATATTAAAAGGAGAGAATCTGGGGAGGCTGAAAACACCATGTTCCATGTTCCAAATGTTTACATTTAAATTTTTGTATCTGCATATTAGGCTCAATTTTTGAGAACTTTATTGCTCCAAAGTAACATTAATAAAACTAAAAATCCATACATGGCATTTCTGCTACAGCACAAAAGGAGCAGCGGAAAGACACATTCCCTTACCCCAGGGACCCTGCAACTGGACACGTGTAGCAAGAGTGAAAATCAGGGATGCTTTGCACTTACAGTGTTATTGCTGTCATTACTGATGTCTGCTGGATCTCCAATAATGTTTATGGCTACCAGGGCAACCTGGGATAGAGTCAAAGAAAATTTAAATGCGTAAGGTCATTACTTATCATAGAATCACTATGGTTGGAAAGGACCTCCAGGATCCTCTAGTCCAACCTTCATCCTAGCATTCCTAACCACTAGACCGTAGCCTCAAGTGCTACGTCTACTTGTTTTTTAAACACATCTTATGAAAACTGAAATAATAAAGATGGAATACAAAAAAAACCACCAAACAGCAATAGGAGCTGTGGTCTCCAGTGGGGTGTAGAACCAAAGGAAAGCACTTAGTCATGACTCCAAGTGACTTAGAACCTGTTATTTGTATTTTCTATTTTTAAAGAAACCAAAAATAAATCGAGGAGATTTCAACCAACATTTTTTAGCTTCCACAAATCAAGGGGGCAGATTTCTATGCCTGTTCTGTACTACTGAGACCTCATCAAGCTCATCAAGTAAGGCCTCTTGACTCACCTGCCCATATAAGTTGTATTTATTGACATAATTCTTATGGAAAATCAGCTTCAGGTACTGGCCAACTGCATCCACATACACAGATTTTAACTCTCGTGCTTTGAAATCAGTCTTTTTGTTGTCTGAGAGAGGCACGTAACTGAGAAGGAAAACGCAACGAGTAAGCAGAGGAAAGGTACAAATCCACAGCTGTGTTTTTGCTCCTTGGGTTAGTGCTTTGAGAAGGCTTAAAACTCCCTCACAACTGAAACAACGTGCGCTGTCATCTGACAAGACCATTCCTCCCCATCTTGCCTCTTACACCTGCACCTTTGGCTTTGTTACAGATCCGAGCAGGGAGGAAGTCTCGGCTGCTTCCGAAGCACAGTGAATATGCCTTCCCCCCCAAGGCCTTCCTGATTAAGGGAATAAAAGAATCTGGAGCTTTTTGACTCACCCCAGTCGGCGAAACCTCTCTGACTGATAAGGAGCAAAGTATTCAGGCAAGCTTTCGCTGATGTAGAACTCGATTTTGCTTGAAATCATGTACTGGTGAGCCAGCAGCTGCAGCTTCCGGATCCGACATCTCTCCACCAACTGCAGGACAATTTCCTGTGGATACTGACACAGTCTGAAAACACACAGTTTCTTTTTGTTATCATTTTAAAGATGACTTCGCTTCCAACATATAATTACAAAACTTTCTAAAGTTATTATAGTTTAACTCAGCATTACAGAAAGAAAGCAAAGAGTAGAATAGAAACACTTTTCACTTTGTTGCAGGCTCATGTATGCTACAGTGCCCCAGATGTACCCAGAGGACACTCTGAGGAGATTGGATTTTTAATACCAAGCCAAAAAAGTTGCAAACTCCAAGACAATTCAAAAGAACAAGAACGTTTTCTTTTTTTTTTGTCTTTTAAAGGATTTTATTTAAATGTAATGTGATGCCTTTAGGTGGCAATCAAGCTGCTGTTTTCCCCAGGATAGGAATTCTATGGGATTAAAGTAACTTTTGGGGGTTTATAATGTTTGGCCTGGGATGCTGTAAACTGCTCTGACCATGCACAGTACATCTCCCACTTGTTGTAAACCCGCTCAGTGCTTCAGGACTACGGCAGTACCTGGGTGATCTCCATCCATTCACAGTCGGTGCATGAACCATCAGCTCTTTTGCACTGAAACCATCTTCGTACCCTGATGAACTAACGACTACAAAACCGAGTTTGTGAGGCATCCTGGTCGAAGCACCGGTTCTTCAATCTTAAGCAAACCCCTGGAAGGACAAGAAAAGAAGACTGAAACACTCCAGTCAACGAATGTAAATCCTCTGGTCCATCAAGTCAGTAGATGACGACTACAAATCTAAATATTCTTTAATTAATATCAGCACCGTAAACCACGCCATGTCCTTACGCCGAGCATTTTATTAGCACTTAATGAGCAAGGGTTTGGCCAAGTTGCATAGCAGTTTGCCAACAAACTCAATTAAATCTGCCAATTCAAGATGGAGCTTGAAACTATGAGCTCCAAAATGGACACCTGAACTATCCTCTGCGGGCTTGAGCCGAAGGTAAAAAACAAACCATAGACAACAGATTCAGTGTCTTTCCACAGCTACACCCACACCTGGGCCGCTGAAAGGCACGGCGGCAAGAGGGGGGGCCTCGACAGGCTGGACAAGCTCCAAAGACACCCCTACACCCTCAACTCCCCGGTGCAGTGGCGACGCTATGGCATTCATTTCATCCCCTTCCCTCCCTCCTCATCACCCCGACTCGGGCCCGGCCGGTCCGCCGCAGGAGGCGGTAGCAGGACCAGGACCAGGAGCAGGACCAGGCCCAGCCCGCAGGGCTCAGGGAGCTGCCTCGGGGGGAATGGCCAGGCCGGGCCGCGGACAAAGCCGCTCTACGCGGAGGCCTGGCAGGGACTGAAGGGAGGGGAGCTCGCCCGGTCGGAGGGGAAAGAAAGGTGGGGAGAGGAGCAAGCGACCGGATCCAACCTGCCTCAGAGCGGCCGCTCCGCCGGCTCTCATGGCAACGCCGCGGCCGCCNCCCGTGTGAGCCGCAGGTACCGATGACATCGAGGGGTTCCTGGCCGCCTTCTGCAGCCAGGGCCACGCGGTGGTGGCGGCGGCGCGGCGTTTGCTCTGGGACGAGCGGGCGCCCCAGAGGCAGAAGCTGCTGGCGGACCTGATCCACAACCTGAGCGAAAACATCCTGGCCGAGGCCAGGGAGGAGGACGAGAACTGGTTCGAAGGTGCGTCTGTCGCCCGCGGGGAGCTGCGTCGGGGCACCGGGGCTCGCTCTGCCCGAAGGTGGCACTTCTGTCAAATTTGCTGTTCTTAAAGAAAAGTACTTTAGAAACTGGGGAGTCCTTCTGGCTGCCATGATTTGGTACCTGGTCACGGGACTAGTTATCACTTACATGAGCTTGTATGTTTAAGTTTCTTTAAAATATACGCCTATTTACTATCAGAAAAGGGTTAAAAAATAACCCCAGTGTTCCCTATTGCTCTATCCACAGTCACCCTGGAATTTTTTTTCCCCATTACATAGGTCTGCATTTCCAATCTACTAACAATTTGCCAGCTGTGCATTGACGATTTCATCTATCAGCCAGCTAACATTTCTTTGTTTTCTTTGTATGTTCCCTCATCATTGTTGCAGTTCCTCCTGCAGTTTTGTTTTCACAATCTTAGCGTTCTGTGTGTGCGCATTAACGAGAAACATTTAACAACTGTAATATCAGCTCCTGCTCTCACAGCAGATGCTCTGGAGGGTCCTTTTCAGTGCTAAGAGCAGAGTAGTCTTGAACTAGTAAAATAAAAATGTGAAAGAAAAAGCTCTGTACTTGATGAGCTTGTGAAAAGAAGAGATAAATACCTAGCTAGGCAGAAGCAGAGCACTAAAAATACGAAGTTACAACACAATCTAACTCCCTTTAGGTCTAGAGTCCCGTTTTAAGACCAAATCAAGCTACATGAGATACAGTTGTGAAAGCAGGATCCGAAGATACATGATAGAGGTAAATGTTTCTGGTGAAGTAACTTACTTTCAAGCCTTTAGTAAAAGTAATTCTGTGACTGCATATGTATAAAAAAAATGTTTCTGTAGCGCAACGTACTGATTGTAGAAAAGAACCTCAGGTTGCTACAGGATTTGGTGTTGGTTTTTTTCCCCTCTAGGTTAGAAATTTTACCTCCAATGTGCATCCTGCAGCAAGAGATGCATATAAAAGTATAATTCAGCTGATGTCAGATAAACTGAAGGCCATGAAATACAACGGGTGCTACTTTGACAGGAGAGAGGAGGAGGCGGCGGCGCGGCTGTGCACCACGGAGGGCTGGTTCTCCTGCCAGGTAGGCTCAGCCCTTCCCAAAGCAGAGTCTTTGCTCCAACAAGCAGTGACATCAACTTCAGAGGGAGGGAAGAGTCACTTGGAAGCTGGCGTGGCGGGGGAATGATGTCGTAGCGCAGGACCTTCCATGGTAGCCATCTTGTTTCACAGGGACCGTTCGACAGCCCTGAGTGCCCGTGTAAGCATTCCATCAACCCCTACAGCAACCGGGAAAGCAGGATCCTCTTCAGCACCTGGAATCTCGATCACGTGTAGGTACAAAAACACCAACTGACCCATTTCGTGCCCTTATCTGAGGGGGAAAGGTAGAGCTGTTGAGTCTCTGCCCCGTTGCCGAGCTGTGAGCTCTGCCGTGAGGCTCAGATCTGATAACATCACATCCTGCAGAGAGCTTATAATGCTGCCTCCTTAGCTGCTTTGCTTCTGGTCAGAGTTCTTTGTATTGGTAGGTTCTCTTGTCACCACATTCTCTCTTCTGGCAAACCCCCCCCAGGCCCATTTTTGGGTGCTGTGCCCTTGTGAAGCAACCGGGATTTGCTGAACGGATTCCCTTGGTGGGGGTGGGGGAAATAAAATCATAAACTGAGTTATGGTGGAAGAATTGAGATTCTGCCTGGCTCTAGAAGGAAAACGGCAATGTAATTGTCATGAAAAATCTTCTGATGGCAATATTGTTTTCTCTTTTGTGTACCAAAGAATAGAGAAGAAACGTGTTGTTATTCCAGAACTGGCAGAAGCTGTCAAAACACGAGGTAGAAGAAAAGTGAACTGGGAGTACTTCTATCAGCTGCTGTTTACCGTGGATAATTTAAAACTTGTACATATTGCTTGCCATAAGAAAACCAACCATCATCTCAGCTGTGACGAAACAAAAGTTTACAGGAAAAGGAAGCAAAACCACATGATTTCATAGCGCTGTCTCTGGAAGTGACTGCTGCGTTCTTCAAAATCATGGCACGTGGTATCTTTTCTAAACAGCTTAAGCAAAAACTGCTTGCTAAAAAGACTTGCCAAGTAATTCAACTGCCAGCTCACAAGGCAGACGTTCATATCATGCCTAATTCTAAACGCAGGCCCAAAACTCTCAGGATGTGAAAAGAAATGAAATGTAAACAAAATGTTTCTTAAAACTCATCTGAGGAGACTTGTAGGTTCCTATTTCTCCGAAGGTTAAGGCAAAGAAAGAAGACTCTGGGACGATTATTTACTCCGTGCCTTTTCCGGGTAGACAACCACTGTGTTTCAGGAAGTCCAGAGGGCGATTCTGTGACAGAGCTGCTGGTTCTTCCCTGCCCACAGCCCTGCCCTGGGCCCTGGCCACGCCACTCACCGCTGCTTTGGACGAGCACCTCCCAGAAGCAGGAGCACGGCCACACCTTTTACCACCTTTGTTCTTTGTCAGCCTTCCCATCGATTTCCCTCCTTTCAAACCATTCCTGCCTCTTCAGCTCAGTGTGCTTGAAGCAAAACAAGTGATGCTGGTGTATAATCATGTTTACCTGCTGCTTCAGAGACTATTGCTTTTGTAAAACACTTCCTATCTCAGCTGACAAAATCTGAAGAGATCAATTTTTACTTGATTTTTTTTATATATATATAAAAAAATATCAGCTGATAGGATTTGAACTTTCAGGGACTGTCAGTGTAAATGATGTGAATTTTTTAAAAGTAAAAACCTTACCACTGTATTTCTGTGTGTCTGTGTGGAGGAGGAGGTGCCTGAGCAGTAAATCAGGTGTAACATTGCACGGGCAATACAGACTTTCTAGAAAGACTGAGTGCAGGGAAAGGTGTTTATGATGTTTAAATAACACCTCTCATCTCTAGGGAAGAGCTCTGCTGTCCTTTCTCACCCCAGAAAATCCTGCTAGTCCTGTGTTAAGATGGAATTGCTGTGTGAGCCATGATTTGCTAGGTCTTGGAAACAGAGAGTTGCTACAGAGTACTGATTTACTTTCAACAACCAACTCAATCCCCCTCCCAAGCATTTAAACATGAAAAGTTAAGTAGGTGCATTTGAAATACAGGATTTCCAATAGCAATGGATTGACTCAATCCTTCCAGGCAGCCCCACTGCAGATATACCCTCAGAAATGCCCGCTGCGCTGCCCAGATGCCAGGGAAGGCATCACGGCTCAGATTCTGCCGACAAACTGCACGGCATCGTTGAGGTGCTGCCTGCACGCTGGAAATCACCCTTCTGCACAGCCCCGGAGCCACCCCCAGGGCCTGTGTGGGAAAACATATTGGCTAGAAGTAGCCAGTGGTAAACAGAGCATTTAAGAAAAGCTGGGAGAGCTGCTTCAAGATGGAGTTGAGCTGAAAGCCATGAATGTGCTACTAAAAAAATTAGATTTTTCTGCGTTACAGATTTAGAGTGAAAAAGAGCCAAGGAGTATCGCTGACAGAAACAATGCATCAGCTGGAGTGGAAATGTGAATAAATTAACATCATGCATATACAATTTGTTTGGCTTACAACTTTTGAGTGTTTAACAGGCTATCGCTGTAGAAATTAGTATTTATTTAGACCATCTGCTGATAACATTTTCTCTATATTTTTAGAAGCATAGAAGAACTATTTATAACAATAAAGATCTGGAAGCATATTGCATAACCACACTTTCCAAGAAGCATTATCATCAACACAGGGTGAGGTAACAGCCCCTGAAATCACCTGAGGTCACTCACTATCTATATTTTAGAAAAACACCGGCCAAAGCCACGCGCTGGGTGGACTGATCCATATCCTCAGCAGTCAGCACTCCTGCCGAGCCCAACACCGAGAGGTTTTATTCCTTCTTTCTCACCACCAGCATATTAGAAATTCCTGCTCCTAACCTTTGGAAGTTAACTGAAAATTCTGCCTGGGCTGCGTCACACGACAACAACAAAAGGCAGCGCTCGGGGCTGGGCTGGTGGGAGAGGGAAGCAGCTTCTCGTGGTGGCTGTTTAGAGAACCACCAGGCAGCCAGAACGTACGCCCCGCTGAGCTCACACCAGCACCCATGCGCTTAGTTTTGCATTGTAGAAGTTTAACTGGTTCTGGTTTAGAGGTGAGCCGTGCAGCAGAGCGTACACAATGGGCCAGCGTCCCTCTTTGCACAGGGTAGTTGCTTGGCTGCATCACTAACTGGATGCTGCAATGGCAGATGTCACAAAATTAAAAGAAAAAATAATAATCTTCTAACGTGGTTTGCTTGGCTGTTTGAAAAAAAGGGAGTAAGAGCAAATGTTCACTCTGGATAAAGGCTCATTTATAAAAAGCAGTAAGAATTTCTACTGTCCCTGATCTGTCCCTAAATAAATATTGGTGGTACGAGGATAAATTACAATTTCTTCCTAAATCACTGAAAATTCAGTCCATCTTTGCCCCAGATAACCACAGGAGAAGCCAGCTCCAGAAAAACAAACTGCCCTAGTTCTCGCTGAGAAAAGGCACCTTCTGTTGGTGACACGGTCAGCCATCGTTAGGTGGTTGAAAAGAAAAAGAAAAAAAGGTTTAATCTGTTTACAGTTTGTTGTTAGACAACATCCTCCTCCTCATCATCATCTTCCTTTGCAATGAAATGCAGCTTTCTGAATTCTCGCCTGCTCAGCATCGTGCTTGGGAGCACAGCTGCCGGGAGGTCCTGTAAGAAAAAGATAAAATCACAAAGGGAAGCGTGTTGTGGCGAATCTCCTGCCTCTCTCAATAACCTCATATGTGTCCACATCTGACAGGTGAGGCACCAACAAACACCTCTTCACTTGGAAGCGGGGGCATAAACCCTCACCTAAAGTCAAAGGGCTTTGAGGGGAGCTCACCTGCCCCATCTGCAGGCTCCAGAGGGCTCAGAGAGGGTCAAGTGCTCCACAACAAATCCTCACTACTCCTGATAAACACCAGTCCTCAGGAAACACCTAAAGGGCAGCAGCATCGCTTGCCCAGAGCAATGCAGGGTTAAAATTTAAAATTCTGGCCCTTGATCCATAAGCAGAGATGGCCAGAAATCAGCCTCCATTCCAAAGAATTGCAAGAATCAAGATTAAGAGCGAGTGAAAAACTATTTTGACAGAATAATACTCTTTATGAGTAAAAATATCTATCTGATGGAACTGGAATAATAAAATCTAAATAAGAAAGACTTCACAACTGAAACGAACTTGTCTTGGCAATTCATTTTATCTTTGAGACAAATAATTTAATCTAGGGCACAGGGATATGACTCCAGATGTCTCCCAATACTGGTGAAGTTGGCTACCCTCAAAACTGTGGGCAAACTTTTGTTTGAAGATGTAAGACTGAAGCGGAAGGGAGCTGGGTCTGTCATCATCTTACCTGTAAAACCGCAACATCTCCAAAGAAGCGGGCCACCGGCATCGGCTGGTTGCTGTCCTCATTCAAGAAGGCGCTGCTGTCTAGCTGCATCGGCTTCCTCGGGACATCTGCATCCTCCAAACTAGACTCATCTGAAAACAGACTCCCACAGCTCCTCTCCTCTTCCCTGCAGATGTGCAGTTGTTCATTGCTGTCCGTTTGTGAAGCAGCACCGCTTGATTTCACTGCTTGTGGCTTGAGAGAACTGTGATGTTCCTTTACCTGTTTGCCTCCATCAGCATCTGGAATGTTTTCACCTTTTGTCTGTTGAATTATGTCGTGGTCTCCTGGAACTTCTGAAGATCGATCCCCATCAGATGTTTTAGGTGCTTCTCTCTGTGCAGCAAGGTTTTCACTTCCACATGCAAGTCCTTCTAGTTCTGATTTTACTAGACTGTGTTTTTCACATCTTAGCTTCTTAGAGGGTCGTCTGCCAGCTGCTTTCCCTGAAGAACGCTGCTAGAAAAAAAGTAAGATGCTAAAGTGTACTTGAAATAAAGAAAAAAAATCACCATATCTCTTCAGCTGCAAGGCTCGATGTGGAACCAAAGGGCTCCATCAAGTGAGAGGCACCTTGATCCAAAGATGTATCGCTAAGAAAAATAATCAGCAGAAAGCGCACACGAAAAGAAGGAAAGAAGGGCAGATAGTGTATGCCGAACCACAGCCTACAGCCCATCACCAATGGCAAGCCACTTCTCAAGGCACAAACTAGCACCGTATGTGGCTAATAACGATTTTTATAATTTCTTAGGGATGCTGTGGATGGCAATTAATGCAGCAGAACAGACCATGACCCGGCACAGCAGAGCGTCCTGCCGCTCGCTACAGCACCACCACCGGCCTTCCCGCAGCAGGGACCCCCAGCTCTGCCCTGTAACGCACAGAGAAGCCCTTGCACTGTATTTTTCCACATAGATGCCCCAAAAAGTGGCGAGAAGGCAGCAAAGGCTGAGAATGTACTTAAATTCTCCGAGTAATTCGCTCCCGGTGCCGTTCAGCTCGCATTTGTTAATAATTATCTGCACCCCCTACACTTGTACCGCCCGGNCCGCCGGGCCTCGGCATCGGCCGCCTGCGGGGGTGCCGGGAGGGCCCCGGGGCCGAGCTCCTCGGGACCGAAATGGCGGGCAAAGGGAGACCCCGGGCCCGTCACACAGCCCCAGAGGCTGTCTCGGCCCGCAGGCAGTGTTACGTTCAAATAAACTTAAGCAAAGTGAAAAGAGAGGAGCTTGCCTCCAGGTCCCCCCAACGGGCCATCATCGCCTGGGAAAAAAAGCCAAACCAATTCTGCCTGATGGCTGTTTGGGTTATAAACGTTTCAGATCTTTTGCTCCCCGTTGCGCCTTCCTTCTGGAGCAACGTTTGCTCCCATTATAAGACGTGCAGTCGGGGAGTTATTATTCAGATGTGCCTCTCAGTTCATTTCCACAGTCCTCAGGGAACAAATTATGTCGGTAACTCAAATCCCTCTTTAACTTCAAGGACTCTGATGATAGCAGATGAAATTCTGTGTAGCAAAGCAGCCCGACACTGAGATTTAAGTATGTAATTTTCTTCGCTTATTTTATCGGCAGAGGCGAGGTGGCACGTTTGCCCGGTGTAAGGAATGGTGGGTACGGACGGGCTGTGCCGGAGGACGAACGGCAGCGCCTGCCTCTATGGAGCCCAGGGGCTCTATCCATCACATTAAACTACAGCTCTTTCTTCTGTTAATTCAGTGCTTTGAGGACGCTGTGGGGATTTTCATAATTCTGTCCGGTTGAGGGCACAGGAGCTTGTTTCTTTATAGCAGCCTTTAATGTTCTCACTCGCTGCAGAGCCATAGCACCAGTCTCAGTGGTTTGAGGATATTACCTGTGCTCCTCCAGCCAGCTTAGCTGACAAAATGCTTGTCCGTCCATCCTGGCATTAAAAAACATGACCAACAATTTAAATCGCAGAAATAAGTGGCAAGAAAGTACCTATGGGAATATTTGAGTAAGGCGAATTTTTTCTCAAAAGCATAAAGTCTCCCAGTTAAACTGTGGAGGTTTGGAGACGTGCCTGATACGTTGTTCTGCAATTTCTCTCGATGCTCAGGGGTCCTTCTGTGCTTTGTTCTCTGACTGAGATAATTCATATTCTCCTCCAAAAGCTTCTTGCCTTGCTCCACGCTCTCACAGTGTTGTTGCTCGCAGCCACTGAATACAGATGATTGTTTTTATTAGGCAGTGAAAACTTTCACTGTCTCGTAAACAGGCGAGAACTAGAACTGGCTGAGGAACAGCAATTCTGCAGCTGGAAAACTTGGTGGTTGTTTTAATTCCCCCAACAAACTGAAAACAGTAAGAAAAAAAATTTCGTTTTGAAAACATGAATAAATACTTTTCACAACGCTGTACGTTTCTCATTCTTTACGCTGCTTTGTCAAACCGATGCGCACGTTCGAGCGACGAGGGCAGAGGTGGCTCTGCCCCGAGCAGCCTCCTGTGACCCTGTGCGGGCACGACCACAGGCACCTGGGATGGTGCGAAATGGCCTTGGACACTTTCAAGGGACAAAGCACCTTAGGTAGGTGATGCCAGGGCTGCCTTGCAGACCAAGGTCACCACATTCTCCCCTATAACCACATGATATTTGTGGGAAGGTGGTGGCAATTCTGCAGCTCCAGCTGTCGTTGGGTTTTCTGGAAGATGGCTGATCCCTCTCTGAGAAAGCGGCTGTCACAGAGCACAGAGAGCACCCCGGGAGAGGCAAATCGAGAGCTTGGATCCCCTCCGAGACCAGCCCACAGCTCAGCAGCAGCGTCTCCTGAGTGACTTGAAAGGCTCTGCGGGGACTGCTCGCAGCCAGGCAGCCCTTACAGAGAATCAGAGCAGCACAAACTATTTACATTAAATCCACATTTCCACATAAAAGAGGACTTATTTTCAGCAATATTAAAAAGTGTTTTTTAGTAGAATCTGTTGTCTAAGCAGGCAGGGAAGAAAAAATAAGAAAAGATTTTGTGAGCTGCCTTCTTTTTCTGAAAGCTGGCTGGCGGGTAGAAAGCAGCAGCTGATGAGCTTATCGAGCAGGAAGGGAGGTTCAGGCTGTGAAACTCGATGTGTAAATTAGCTTCTCGCAGCACTCGTCTCTGCGCCTGTCACTTGCACCAGCGTCCCTGTCTGTTACCGTCCTCCCAGTTCGTTTGGCTAAATATTAGTGACATCTTAGGGACAGCAGCCAAAAAAAAAATGCTGCCTGTAAACGTAGTGGCTGTTAACTGTTGAACGCGAGGTCACTCAAAGTGGAGAGTCGTCCAGCAGGAGCGTTGGCTGGTCTTTTCCTGCTACAGGGAACTTCATTTTCAGTTGAGGTGGCTGAATTTCTCTGCCTTTGCAGCACCTGGGGAGGAAGCAGGAGGAGCATCCGCTGCTTGATATTGGCACGGGGAGCCTTGCTCTCTGCCTGGGCAGCACTGCAGCATCCATCCATCCATCCATCCATCCATCCATCCATCCATCGCTCTTCCTCCCCACCGCTGCCTCTGCCTCAGCAGCAGGGATTAGTCGTTCTCTCCAGTTTGGAAGAGACAACTTTTTTGCTGTTGCTCTCCCCCATCAAGTGCCGTTGTCATGCCAACTCAGGTAGCGACAGAGAACTGCTGCTTTTGGGCTCCCAGGGGCACTGTCTCCTGGATGAATTCCTGATGAGTTGATATCCCAGCTAGAACCAAAACATCCAAGGGGTCTGCGCCCCTCTGCGGCAGCCGTCCTGAGCAGCCCTCGGGTGGGGTTAGATCTGCATTTTCATTGCTGAGCAGGATTCACAGCAGGAAGGAGAGAGCCCTGACACAGAAATAACAGGGAATTTATGGTACGTAATGAAACTTTGTGCTTGCTGCGTGAGAAATCTCTTTCTGAGCCTTATTTTGGGTTTCTTTCTACTATCTTATCGAGAACCAAATGTGGAAAGGCTGTGTCTGAAGAAATTAATTAACACAACTGAGCAGAGTACATGGGCTTTGCAAGAAAGCGCAGCAAAGAGAAAAGCTGTGAAATTCATTACTGAAAAACCTTAAGGGACGTCTGAGAAGCAGAGAATGCAGAGAACCCGCCTCCAGCTGGGTGGCTGCGATACTGGTCTGACTGGGAGCTGTACAGCACTGACCTCCTGCGACTGGAGATGCCGGACCCTGCCCAGGGCCTGCTGCTGGCCATCGGATCCTCCCAGCTGTCGAAGCACGTACCACATTTCTGTAATGATCTCTAGAGTTCGCGTGGCAAACTCTCCACAGCACCCTGCAGATGAATTCAGGGCACCTGATTTGCCCGATATTTCCTACCCTTCCAAAGATGGTGGGACACTGGATCCAACCTAACGGTTGGACTCAGTGGTCTTAGAGGTCTTTCCAACCTAAACAATCCTATCCTTCTAAGAAAGAACTTAATTGCTTTGAGCAATGTTGAGTTTTACAGCAATACACAAAGCCCAAGTCAACCTCTCCAAACACAACGCGTCCCTCTGAGAGCAAATCGTTACCTTTGCTCCAGGAATTGGATTCCATGGGCTGTGCCGACTTCACACTGCCACTAAAAAACAACAGCTTCCAGAAATCTTTGTCCTGGCTTCATGAGACAGTTGCTATAACCACAGTCATGCAAACAAGCATTCTCTTCCCACAGCTTTCTTCTTTTTCATACGCTACGGGGATCGTGGTTTAATTTACATTCAACTTCACAGTCTCTTTCGCTTTACTCCCGGTCCAGCAGCACAAAGCCGGGCACTGCACAGGGCACGGGGGCTCCGGACAGCAGCTCTGTGCCAGCGGCTGCCCGACACTGGGGGTCAGTGTTCGACCGGCGATGCGGTGCCCACAGCCACGCGTGGGGTTCCTCGGGGCTGCTCTGTCCGTGGAGACTCAGCTCTGCTGCCACGGGAGATGCTCACCCACTTCACAGGCCTTTGTGCCCTCCTGTGGGTGGCCCAAATCGTCATATTTTTTGCCTGGTTTCTTTGCAGGGGAGCCCCAGGGAGCCAGAGCGGTTTTGTTGAGCAGCTCTGAGAGTCATCCTGGAGCTCGGTAACAAAGAGCTCGTCCCCATCGCCTCCAGCCCACCCTGCCCTGCTCCTCCTTGGCTGCAGGGAGCCAAGCTGCCTGTCCTGCCACTGCCACCCTGCCCGGCTGTCTGCAGGATGAGATGAGAACATTGCGTTCAGCAGTGCTGAGCTCCTTCCAAAATTTGAGCCCACAGCATTATTTGCCTAATTATACTTAAACAAGTAATTATATATATATATGGATATATTGCTCTTCCTCTGTGCTAAGTAAAGACGAGGCTTGCCCAGCCCCGGCCAGATTTTCTCCCAGCGACAGGTAACACTTTGCTAATTGTTGTACATCACTTAACATTGCTTCTTTGGGCAGATTAAAAATTCTTTGAGCAAAGGCAGCCCTCTTCCCCACACACCTGACAATGATAGAAGAGGCTGTTTTACACAAGGCTCATTAAAAATAAAACCACAATGTCGATTTCAGCAGCTTAAATTACTTAAGCAGTGTAATGGGATAAATATTTGATGGCAAAGTTTATTAAATTTCCGCCGCTATTATGTTGCTGCTAAAAATATAAAGGATTCTTTAGAGCCTACTTGGTGGTCTCCAAAGGGAGATGGTTGGAAACCTGTCTCAAAACCCGCCTGCAGAGATTGCTTTGGGGACAGGAAGGAATTATCTTCTTCCCTCTGTTGTCTGCAGGTAATAGCAATTTCCACCTGCTCCCCTCAGAAATAGCCAGTCCCCGTTAGCAGTGTGAAAATCACGCGGGCCGAGGCTGAAGCTGCCGGGAAGCGCGCTGCTCTGCTGAGGGGTTACACCCACCCAGGATCTGGGGGTTTTGGGGACAGCCATCCCTTGTGAGGGACACAGGGCGCTTGCTGCCCTCCCTCAGAGCTGGTGGCAGGGTGCTTGGCGGTCACCTCTGCAAGCCCTCCCACCTCCCCTGGTACCCAGTGAGCCATACAGACTGGAGAGCTAAAGAGGGACTGAAAACAGAAGGCTGCCAGGCTATTTTTAAACACTGATTTTACAAATTTTTGCCTGATTTTATCACATTAGCACATGCTTTTGAACCCAGATTGGGATGAGACTTACCTTTTAACAGAGCCCCATCCTGAAGTGTTGCTCTGTGAATCTTTAGCATATCTCATGTCAGTTTACACTGGCAAGTTTTACAGTCCTGGTTCTATAAATATTTCTATTTGCCTTTGAAATGATTGCTGTGCAGTGTCACTCTCCCTCTCTGTCATTTCATTAACTCTTGCTCATTTTCTGTCACTTATCTTGTGATAATTCAATACCTAATGTTTATAAAGCCCCGGCAATTTAATTCTCATCTCCTAAGAGTCACCGATTGCTGGGCAGACAGTATCTCCAGGGACAGAGTTGACCTGAGCAGAGGTGCAGTCCCCACTGATGACCAGACTGAGATGGAGAAGGCAGCTGGGCCAAGTAGCACCTTCTCAGCAGAGCAAAATGTCATCAGCATTTTCCTCAAGAGGCATCTTTTTCCCTGGTAGTTTAAGGCGCTCCAGGAATGTTATCACAGTTCAATAGCTCCCCAAATTAAAAAAAGAGATAATTACAGTTGAAACACCCTAGAGCAAGACCATGGAACAAGCCACTGAAGTCAGTCTCTCATAAAGTCTTACAAACTCCTCCTGGAAAAGGAACGAGTTTCATCTGAAAAACACTTGCTTTTTTTTTTTTAGCCATCCATTACTGATGGCAGAGGTTACATGCAAAGAGCTGTAACTGTACCTCAGAGAAGACCTTCTACCAGTGGGGCTCCTCAGACAGCATCTTATCTCAAAAGAGCAGGGAAAAACAATCAGAGGAGACATGTTCTGTTCATGCAACAGCAAGCAATATTGTACCATTGGCAGGATTCACGCTAAGACAACTGCTCTGGTGTCCTGGAGTGCCGCGTGTTTACGCATTCATTCCAACTGGGGACTCGAGTGCAACAGGAGCGATTCAGTTATCAGCCCTATGAGGCTCCGGTAATGAAGCCAGATCTCCATTACAATCTGTTTCAGCAGCTCCTACGCACAAGTTTGCCTCCATCAAGAAGTCACTGGTGGATCTCCCGTGTACCGACTCTTTCGAAGCAGTTTTTTTCCAGGAGCAGCTCTGTTACACAACGCCGCAGTGCTGGGGTCATTTCCCACCGCCGTCCACTCGCTTGCACGCTGCACTCACAGCACTTAATACTTGATCAGAGCCAGAATTAACTACAACCCAGGAGGAAGGCGTGGAGCTTAGAAGCGTTCTAGTAACGAACGCTGTCATACAGCTAGAAACTTGACTGCCACGTCTTTCTGTCCCTCTCCTGGCCTCCTTCTGTGCCCTGGCAGTGCAGAGCGCTCTCCAGGCTCAGGCACCGGTTGTCTGAGCGCACCAGCGCCTGGCCAGGAGCTGAGCTGTCAGCAGGGGTGTCTGTAGCCAGGCGCTGGTGCTCGCTTTGGCTCTGCTTTGGGGCTGCCTCAGGCACCGCACAGATGCAGCAGTCACAGGGACAGCTCTTGTAATTCCAGGCCTCTCAGATTCTGGTAAAAGTTTGTGCATTAGCATTTTCTTACCGAGTGTCTTGGGTCATCTTCTTCACTAAGTTGCTGATTATCCTTTTCAACTAAAAATACCTGCTCCTCAGATGTCCGTCCAGCGGCCCAGAGCTGCGGCTGGCATACCGGGGAGGTTATTTTGACACTTTGATGTCAGGATACACGAATAGAAAGCCACCAATGAATAGAAAAATAAATCCATATATCCCTTTCTGTCACTTCAACCAGAAAGCAAAGCCAGCAGCTTTCGCTCTCTGGGGAATCCGAATTATTTGGACAAAGGTTTCCCCATGGGTAGCACACTTGCAGGAACAAAGAAGCAGGGTTCACAGTAGGAACAAGTGTCCTACAGCCAGTGTGATCAAAAGCCAGCCCTGAAACAGTGTGTAAACCAGGGTAGGTAGGAAAGATTTAACAGCAACCAGGCTGCAGGAGAAACGTGTTCAGAGAGCAGGTTCTGAGAGAATATAAAAGCCGTTGGCTCTGTCATTTCCAGAGACGGCCGGTGCAGGTAGACAAGCTGCTCGCTCTGCAGACAATAGCGATGTTTAAGGAGAAGCTACAATACTCGTGGTGGTGATTTTGTCATCCTGCTTAATCGGAGAGGAAAACAAAGCTCCTCGGCAGCACTTGGAAAGGCAGCTGGTACCGCGCCGGTACCGCAGCCGTCGCTGTCTCCACGCGCTCACCAGGGCTTGTCGTTGCCTTCGCATCCGGCAGACAAAACAGTCACCACCTCACCAGGGGCTTCTACTCTCAGGCTTAGTTCGGTGTGTTTTGATGTCAGAAGTGTTTCAGGATAGATTTGAGGGTGAAAGCAGGAAATGGTAGAGCTAAGCTAAACCTCCTGCCCTAACTGGCTTGGAGCATCCCACCCTGATCTGGGAGCAGCACTATCTTCCAAAGCAGCCGTGCTGCTCCATAGACAGCCTGTACCATCTCCTGGACATTAGCAGACTCTTCCCCACCAGCATCAAAGCCAGCACAGCTGTTCTGTCCCTGGGTGAGAGCCTTCTCCTTCACCATCCAACATCCATGTCAGGGTGGTCCTCTCGGTAATGGATCTTTTACTGGAAGTGGAAGAAATGCAGTGCCCCCCATCGCTCAGCACACAGCCAAACACCAGCTGCTCCTTCCCTCGAAGCTCTCCAGAGCCAGCCTTCTCCAGCCAAAGGCACACCAGTAGCTACTCCAGCTCCCAGACCTTGCTGTTCTCCAGGGAGTACGTCCTTCTTACCACTGCCTGACGTTTCCACCGCCTCGTCAAGGTCAAACTCCTTGCACTCGATGTGCAACTTCCCCAGCACCTGACCCGTGGCCACGCTTTGCATTTGCAGCTACACGTTCCTCACCACTCTGTGCTCTCAGTCACACTTCTTTGCAGGGAACATGTGAATTCCTCAATTTTGTCTCTCTGCTCTGTAGCCAGGGAAGGAAAAACCCCTTAAGAAGTGCCTGGGTTGCATCTTTAGGAAACAGAAATGTGCAGGTGTGCACTTCCATAAATATTTCAGAAAGGAGTTTATTAAATTCTAGTAACATGGCAACTGCTGCATTACAGATGCTTAAAACTCTGGAAAGGAGCCAACCATATTTCCCAAAGAATATTTTTATCGCCATCACGCTGTACTGAGTAGGGATTCTCCTTCTCGGAGCACGGCGAGCTGGGCGGTAGGATTGAGAGGGGCCACCACAGTCAAGTTGAAGCAATTCTTTCTTCTCTAGTTTAATCCTCTTCCCACCCCTTGATATGCAGTTTATTTAATTGCAGAGACAAGATGCATTTCTTTCTTGAGGGATTGTGGGAGAATATTTGTAATCCAAGGGCTGTAATTGAACTCGGTAATAATAATTACACTTCTCTTCATTAATATGTCTTAAAGCTCATTACAAACTATTTTTGTGCCAGCATCTTTGCCAAATCCCTACAGGGTTAGAGATAACTTCTTATTCCACTTACAGCAGCAACTTCCAAGAGTGCTCCTACTCTTACTGTGAGCTCACTGTTAAGGCTGGGGAAGCCCAGACGGGTGGCATGAGGCATCGCCCAAAGCGCTCCAGCCGTCCAGGGCTGGCCTAGGAAGAGGAACCTGCAGTTCTCATCACCTTCACTGCTCCCACTGGCCAGTGCCTCGTCCAAACTGGGGCTGTTGGGAGCAGGGATCTCTTTTTCCATACCTACTGCGCAGGCTGAAAACACCGCTCTGAGCTAAGTGCCAAAATATTGCACCAAATGTCTTGCTCCGATTTACCTGCCCACGGAAGTGCAGCCTTTCTGGAGCCGTGAGCCTTTCTGAAGCGACTACCGAAAGGCAAACCCCGCCAGGACCCCGCCGTGCTCTCTGAACGCGGTGTAGGCAGCAGGGCTGAGCCGCCATCGTCGTATACCCCGAGGAACGGATCTAAAAGCGGATGCTTTTCAGTACAAGAATGTCTATTCCAGATCACAAGTCTGCGATTAAAATGAAAAATTCAAACTCGTTTTACTTAGACAAGAGATACGAGGGACGCGGTGCATTAAAGAGACGTTCCGAGCTTGCAAATCCCATTAACACTAAAGTGAGGCCCCTGTGCAAATCCCAGTGCGCCGAGGGGGAAACATTCCCTAGATTTAAGATCGTTTGAAACCCCTCTCTGGTCCAGGGATGCTGCTCTTTCAATATTGAAGCTCAGTCTGCAAAACACGAGTTATCTAACATTGATGATGCCGTTTGTGCCGGCATCTTTGCCAGGTCCCCAGCATGCGAGGAGAACCGTTGTCTGGCTGGAGCGGCAGCTCGGAGGTGAGCAACTGCAGGGGCAGGTGAGCAGCCTTTAGAGCTCTCCTGAGATCACAGCGCTCCTATTAAAGCGGCCCACCGGCTACGTGCTAAATTTGCCCAGACAGCGGCACGGCCAGACAATGGGGGCCTGTTGAGATTCTCCAGAACACACCAGGTGCCTCTGAACTTGCTTTTGGATGAGATGAAGTCCTCTTTCACTAGCTCTCTGGCTTGTAGCAGTTTCAAGAGAAAAAAAATATGAAAAAGGAGCAGAACAACTAACAGCGGCTACAATAGGCTTTCTTTGAAGCAATTCTTCCAGGTATATATGCACTTGCTCCCTAGATCTGCAAGTATTTGTCAAATAAATTCCATTAATTTTCTCAAACAACCCTTCCTACTTTTCTTTGGAATCTCTCCTCCTGAGCTCGCCTGCAACATGTAAAAGTTCCTATTTCCCAGAGAGCCACTGTGACCCCACAGGCAGCAGGAGCCGCAGATCCCAGGAGGGCTGCTGGCCACCCACCCATGGCCCAGGGGACATCCCAACCCACTTCGGTCTGCAGAGCTGTTGCATGAGCCAGGCAAGCTCCCAACTGGATCATCAGCTCCAGGTGATGGTTGCAGGGACAGAAGAAAAGCAGATGACAGTGTGCTTAAAATGATGAAGTTTGGAGGCCTGAGCGGCAGGCTCAGTTGCCTGGAGAATCCTTTCCATGTCTTGTTTTGGAGCAGAGCACAGCAGAAGACATGTCAATAGGCATCCTGGCTGCAAGGAGACCATTCCCACCTCTCCATCACTGGAAGACCTATGGCTGCCCAATCCCGAGCCTTAAAGAGAGCCTCAGATCACACAAAGCACATCAGAGAGCCCCAGCGGCAGCGAGCTTGGCTGAAGACAGCCGTGCACAGAGCAACAACTCGGAAGTAATTTTTTTGCCTGTCTTGAAGCTGCCTCTCCGCTGTGAGCAGTGAAAGCAGCACAGCTCTGTGCGGGAGCCAGACATCTGGATCCAGACAGGCACAGCATCACCGAGCTGGCGCTTGTCATCTCTTTCTGAAGCAGGCACGGAGGAGCACAAGGCGCACGCCTCCGTTCCTGCTGGAGGCTCCTCTTCTGCAGATGCAGGGCTCGGCACGGGCTCATCGGAGGGACCCTCGCCCTCCATCGCCTCCTGTCCCAGGCCTGACGGGAGGGAGGATCGAGCCCATCTCAAAATGGCCATGTTTGTGTTCTCGCATCTTTCTTCCAAGCCTCGCACTTCTTAGCAGATTTCTGCCGCTCGCTTTCACCTCTCCTTCCAAAACATCACAGCTCCCTTAAACTGACTGGAATGTAAACGATGCAAATGCAGGAAGCTCGTAATTAGTCGCGGGAGGCTATGAGGGAGATTTGAGCAATGAAATCATTTTAGCTGGCTACAGTTTCACCTGGCTGAGAAAGGAAGAAATCCCTCCAGAGCAGGTTGGGCTGGGGAGGAGGGGTGCAGCTCAGTTATCTCCCTCGAAAGCTGCCGCCCTTCTCTTGCAAGAACAGCATCGAGTTTGAATGGCCTTTGAGGCTTTGCTGCCCAAAACAAGGCGGGAGGGTGGGCTCAGGATGGCGCTCAGCAGCTCCTGGCGACGCACGCTGTGCCCATCAGCATCTGCTCAGCCCCTACAAACACCCTGCCCCTCGAAAACACCCAACTGCTCATTCCCCATGGGCTCTGTGCTTCCGCAGCGCCCGGCTGCCAGAATCTATTTCTGCTCTTGGCCACGTCTTGCCTTGGACTCCTGAAAGCCATTTCCCACCCCGGACCAGGAGCTGCAGCTGCAATCAACTGGCTGGGCTCATACGCTCCAAACCACCCTAATGGCACTTCAGAAATGCAAATAAAAGTGAGATTATGATATTTTACGTAAATAAGCAATGTGGCAATCCCAGACTGGCTCGGCCTGCCAGGGAAATTCGCTGGAGAGATATTAACATTGAAATATGTGAGCATGTTTGCATGGAACATTTATTGTATAACTCAGGGCTCCAATAAAGGCTTGTATAAATTATTCATTTTGGAACTGAGATGAAATGCCAGAAGCCCCACCCACCGAGGGACTGCTTTTATTGCTACCAAAGATCTCGTCTTAGTTAGCGACTAAGCCATTAAGACAGCGTTTGAGAGGCGATAACAAGTGGGAAATGAGCAGCTCCCTCCCCGATGACCCGTGCCCTACACTCAGGGCAGGTCCACACCGGGCTGGTCTTGGAAGATGCAGAACCAGGTCCCTACTTAACAAAGAGCTCAAGCTCATGCTCGCCGTGC
The DNA here is from genome assembly GCA_013396935.1 of Baryphthengus martii. Taxonomy (NCBI): domain Eukaryota; kingdom Metazoa; phylum Chordata; class Aves; order Coraciiformes; family Momotidae; genus Baryphthengus; species Baryphthengus martii. The sequence goes on along the minus strand of VWZK01019330.1, from coordinate 107,320 downwards.
TCATCATAGGGAGCCTGAGAGACAAGCAAGGGCTTGCTGGAGGAAGCCACCGCTTGGGCAAGAGCACAGCGTGCTCAGAGCTGTGGGCGATCATCAGCCACCTCGCCGCGAGCTCGGCTGCGGGACACCCTCTGGGGCACAGCCCCCCACCAGCAACCACCAGAGATGTGCCCAAGGAGCATAGCAGGCACCACGGGATGTCGCCCCAGGGTGGGCGCAGTAGCGCAACCTGCGCCGTGCCCGGGCACACACTGCACAAGTGTTCCCTGTACCAACAACGCTCAGCGGCACCCGGGTGGCAGTTGCCATGGAAACTCCTCTTTAAACACTGCTGCGAAACAGTTGCGTGGAACCCTCTGCTGGCATCATGAGCCTTCTGTGAGCATCATCTCAGGGGCATCATCTCAGGGGCACCTGCCTGGCCGCTGCGTGGCCTTGTGCTATTCCCCGCCCGGTGCGTCCCAGCACCACGGGGCGAGGCATGACGCAATGTGACAACAGGGTCCTGGGTTCTCTGGAACTGCAAAGGTAATGTTAAGGACTCTGTTACCAATTTGCAGTTGAAAATTACTTTTCTCCATCTCAAACGCCTGCAGCACCCGCGGTCCCAGGGTACAGCTCCAATTAGGCTTCCACACTCCCCCTCCCACCTTACGCCTCCCCCTCTCCGGTTTCCAAGAGGCAAAACAAGCTGATGGATCAATGGATGTGAGTTTGGTGGCAGTTGGCTTTCCTGATCTGAGGGGAGAGGACCTGCGTGTAGCCTGCCTGGCCCTGGCAGCCCCCTGCCCAGCCTCACCTCCAGCCTCCCAGGTGGGCAGGGAGATGCTCCTTCATCTTCCTCTCCAGCAGCACACACACAGCTCACCATGTCCTCCTCCTTCTCCAGCAAGGGACAAGCAGAGCTCTAGAGCCCTTCCTCCCACCTGCAGCTTTTTATAACCTTTGCACCAGAGGTTAATTAAGCTGCTCTGGTGCCTCCATTAACCCTCTCCTGCCCATTTCAACAGTCCCGATGGTTGCGCCCTTCCCTCACAACAGAGCTGTTGTGTTGCACGGAGCGCGTCGACAGCTCCGGCCATAGCACACAATGTGCCTCAGCCAGCGTGTGGTGAGACGCCACCTCCCAAGGCCATGGATGCCAGTGCCAGAGCCACCCAGCCCTGCTGGCACGTGGAACTCCGGGGAGCAGATACAGGAACTGGAGCCGCAGCAGCGGTGCTTTACTTCTGCATTACAGCCCAATGCTCGCACAGTCGCAGGCTTCCCGTACAACCGCTGTAAGTTCTCGGTATCAACTGTAACTTTTTTATATCAGCAGCTGTCTCAGCCTCCAGCAGTGTTTCATGGATCATAAGAAAGGCTAAGTGGAAGTTTTTCCTTTTTTTTTTTTTGGAAGCAGATCAAACAGCCCTGGTCAAACAGCATCATGTGGTCTGGAGCAGAGACCTGTGTGACAATCACCTGGGCAGGAGGCGGCGGGGGGAGCTCCACTGCAGCCCCCCCGGGAAGGGACACGTGTCCCACCGCTCGTCGGGAAGCTGCACCGTCGTTCTCGCCGCCCTCCCGTGACACCGCTTTGGTGCCGTAGCAGGTGCAGAAGACAGGAGCCACAGAAAGGCAGCTATGACATGACGATCTTGTGCACCAGGTTGCTCTTGGCTTGTTTCAGCTGTAGGATGGGGAATAATTTCATTGCAGGGAATGCTAATAAGCGGTTTATGCAAGAGAGAGAGAGAGAGAGAGGTGAAGCTACCTATCACAATAGTGAATAATGAAATTAGCAGAGTAATCATTACCAGTGCATGAGATTCCAAGCAGAACAATTATCACAAGTGCTGTAGCACCAACTGCCTTGGGGCTCCACAGATGTCTCCCACCCCTCCGTTTGTTTTCACAGCGCACAGCTCCGGGCGGCTCTGGTGCTCGGCAGCGGCTGCCAGCACCCTCCTGCCCACCGCCATCCCTGTGCCTCTGGGAAGGGCTGCAAGAGCATTTCCTTGCCCTGCTTCTACTGCTTGGAGAAGTATCCAAGTCATTTCGTTCCCTTATAACCCCATGTTTAGGAACTGAGGCAAACACACCGGTGTCTGCTGTTGGATCTCACTCTCCTCGGAAGAGTCAGAAACCCAGCCCTGCCAGGCTGCTCGCCCCAACGCTTTCACAAGACCTCGGAAGGCATTGGGAGCACCAGGACGGGCGCCTCGGGCAGGTGGTGTCCGGCTCGGTCATTGCCTGACTCTGCTGACAGCGACCGGGCAAACCACCGACACGACCGCCCTGGGAACAGAGCCCGCCGCCTCTCCGTGGGAATGCAGCCCGGGCGCGAACACTTCCAATAAAAATGCATCCCGAATAAGTCTGAAAAATGCATCTTAGACTTCAGGGGACAAATTGCACTATCTCATTGTGTAACCAGAGATGATATAATTCCAGATCGTGGCATCTTTAGTGGGGATTTTATTTCTTAGCCTGCAGCGGTGTGGCTTTGGGAGGGCTCTGTATTTTGTTAGGGAGATGATCAAATGACTCTGAGGAGCTGGAGACAGACAGCGATGTCAGCCTCTCTTCACTGAGTTTATATTTAAAGCCTGTGCATTGTGCTGGAACGCTAATTTGACATATTTCTGAGGGCTGCCTCTCCTCGGTGTCAGCTGGAGCTCGCAGGCAAGCGCAGGAAGGGCCAGCTTTGGGCTGCCCGCGGGGCTGGGGCTGCCTCTCGCCTCCCCAGGCACGCAGGGAAGCGAAAAGCGGGATCAGGACCTGCCTCTCCTGTGGGAGACGGGCGAGCATCGCTCGGGGGACTTGTCGCATCTCTCAGTGCTACAAGGGATACTCAGGGTCTATGTGCTGGGCGCCACCTCACCCACCCTGGCTGCTGGAGAAAGGTCTCATCCTGCACAGACACCTTCCTGTGCAGTGTGCTGAGGAGGTTCAGCCCTGCAGAAATCCAAACAATGAGGGAAAGTGTCAATAAACATATATTTTTACAGTCCATTATCTTACCCTTGCCAGCTTTCAGACTGTTATTGCACCAAGCCATTAAATCCCCTCCGTGAGCGAAACACGCCATTTGTGTAACACGGCGTAATGGGACCATTAATGGCTTCCCTCCCCCCGCTGCCGAGCGCTTCCAGGAGAGGCATTAATATCCACGTTCACAAAAACAGGAGTTCCACGTTGTTCGCATGGAATGCAGCGATATTGCTAAAATCCCCCCGCCCCTCCTAAAACTAGCACAGATGATTTTAACAAAACCAATAAAACAGATTAATTAATAATCTCTGTGATAAATGCAGGACTATAAGTAGGTCATTATGTCTATCTAGAAGCTCTTTCAGGAGCAGAAGGGCTTGTGATTTCTCAAAGAGGGTCAGCAGAGGACAGGAATAATTTGCAGCCCAGTGGCTACATCAAGTCACAGCTGACTTGCCCCGAGCACGGGGCACACAGTTGTTGCTGTTGGACTGGCCACGCGCTCTGTGCTCACTGATATTTCCATTTACTGACCTTCCAGAATCTCTTTTTTAAGAAATAATTAAGCGACGTTTCCAGTTCAAGAATGTTTTGCTCGGTTAGTGGCCAAATCTAAGACGCAGAATGAAAATAATGGGGTGAAACGTGACGTGGGCACGGTCTTCCGAAAGCAGCAGCCTTTTTCCGGGCTGCAGGCCCATCCTGGGGCCTGCTGCCGCCTTCCTGCCTGCTGAGGTTGACCACAGTGATGGTGACGGTGCCTTTGCTGGGCTGGCAGTGGTGCTGAGCCCTTCCTTCTGTGCTGAGCAAGGCACTGCCGCGCTGCGCGGTGGCTCTGCCAGCTCCAGCCCCCAGCTCCCAGCTCCCCCTGCTCCTTGCACAGTTTCCGTGTTGGGAGCCTGGAGCTCGGCTCAGAGCACACAGCTGAGCCTTTCTTGCTCTTTTAGCGCTTCTTTGGCGGTGGCGGAGGCTGCTGGCGGGGCTCGCCGGCAGAGCGAGCGTGCGGAGCAGTGTGTGGGGATTATTAGCGACCTCCTTCCGAAAGCGTTGTTATCAGTGGGGTGACGCGGGGACAGCCACCGCCGTGCTGCAGGCACAGAGCTGGGACGTGCCCGAGGCTGCTGGGTGTGCAACGAGCGTTGAGCACCATCCAGGGCCAAAACTGGTCTGTGGACACCACGGTTTGGAAACGGCTGGTGCTGGGAGAGGCCGGAGTCACCATACGGAGCATCGAGCTGGAGAAAAAGCAGAGTAGGGTACCCTGATGATGTCCCTAATGCCACTCAGTGCAGCGGGACCAGCTGCTGGTGCCCGGCTTGGCCACACCAGCTCCAGCACAGCGACTGCTCTGCCAAACTCACCCCTGCAAATGTTTCAGCGTGACTGAGACGTCTATCGACAGCCGCAATTAATCCCTCGATTTATTTGCTGACCCGCAGCATAAGAGGGGTCACGTTCAATTCAGCTCCCAAAATACACCGTCGCTGTTGTAGGCAGCCACTGCACCTCATGCCAGCTTTTAGATTTCATTCTTCTAAATCCTGGCACTCAAAAGCATAACCCCAGGCAGCACTTGAGGCTCGTTCTCGGTCGAGACAGGAGAGCTGGCGAGAAGCTCTCGAGGGGAACGTGCAGTCAGAGCAGCCGGGGGTAATTACACCGCTTCCCTACCAGCCCTGTGCCCGCAGCATGCCAGGCGCCGGCGGGAACTAATAATACGTGGGCTTTACCTCCTCCTGCTCTGCAGACACTCAAAAATTCTTGAAGCAGCTTTGGGAAGGTGCCTGTAGCGTGAGTGGGCAAGGCCCCTACCCCAGCGTGGAGGCTTCTGGCCTCATCCTTGTGGTTTTCCCTGACTAGAATCAGAATGGGCACGTGGCCGGAGAGGCTGTGCCGGTGCAGCCGGTGGTGGAGATGCTCGCTGGTTGTGCTGCCTTCTCGGCCGCTGCCCTCAAGGTGCCAACAGCATCCCGGGAGCACGAATCCCCCACGTGGGGCTGGTCCCAGCTCTTCTCTGGCTTTTCCTTCCAACACCGGCACCTGCACATTTTCTATTATGAATTGATTCCTAATCCCCTTTCAGAGAAAGATCAAACAAGCCTTTATGTCTTTGTTGGCTGCTTCCTTTGCTTGCTTTAAAGTTGCTACCCTGGTTTTGAAGTATGATGAAAAGGGAAGCGAGGATCCCGAGTGCGGGGTGCACGGTGGGGTGAAGCCATTGTGGGTTGGAAGCACAAGACCCCAGAGACCCCAGCTGCCTGTGACTCCGTCACCCTCCGCCCCACACAGGACGCTCCGGCCTGCTCACACCATCTCCGCTGCTGCCGGGAAAATCAGAACCCGTGACCTCAGCTCTTTGCACTCATTTTTATTTCTTCCAAGCAAGATTCCGTTGTCAGTGTTTCTCCGCCGAACAGCCCAGGCAGAGGGATTAGGAATCCCTAGCGCCGTGGCCCAGAACATCTCACTTCTCGGTTTGTTACGGTTCAGCCGCAGCATCATTGCTGCTGTTGAGTCCTTTGTGCACCCTCCGGACACTGTCCTACACATAAAACTACTCGCGCGGTGCCGGCTGCTGTGCCCAGCACCCTGCCAAGCCCACGAGCGGGTGGCCAGGACGGAAGGGCCTGTGCCCTTGGGTGCATCCTCCAGCTTGGGACCAAAGCCGCCCTGGGACGCGGCCCTCCCAAAGCTGCAGTCACGGCCACCTGCAGCTTGTGAATCCATCTGCCCCCACGCCCCAGGGCAGCGTGTGCTTTATGTCAGATAACACCCGTGTTTTAAACCTCTACCCCTTCCTGTATTGTAAAGACCCGATTCTTAAACCAGCAAAGCTGAAACACTCTTGAATTTGTAGGATTTTTTATGTACATGCCGTCATCCTGAACGATTGACAAGAATTTGAGCAAGGCGATGCTGCTTTTCTCCCTCGGCATCTTGAGGACGAACTCAGAAAATGAATTGTCTTGCCAGAGACAATGCCCTTGATGCATAATAGTGGAGCCACCTCCGAACAATCGGGGGCTGATTTTTATTTTGGCTTTAACTCAGCTCTCTCAGCGCAGGTGTCCAATTTGTTCCCGTCTGTATAAATCCCACCATTTAAATGACTCAGCTGTTGGCACAAATCAACCTGGGAGATATTTCCCTGGCCGGGTTTGTACCTCGTGGAGGCAGAACCATCATGCCCATAAAACAGCCGCTGTGATATCCTCATGCCCGGGAGGAGATTTACTGGAATAAATCTCACAGGAGGTTAAAACAATAGCGGATTCCTCCAGCGTGTCTGTCGCCCGCGGGCTCGGGCCGCCCGGGAGGTCTGGGGAAGAGCTGCCTGCCCAATCCCTGCCAAGTGCAAAGGTCTGGGCAGCGGCTGCTAATTTACTGCGGGAGCTGGCAGCGGGTTAAGTGCAATAATCTGAGACAGCATTTCTGTAACCTTACGACAAGGGCAATAAAACTGAATGAGATGCGCCTTGTCCCCTGGAATTTATCAAACCGAGATCGTCTTTCTCTATCAGGAAAGGTCACGAGACGCCTTATTTTATGTCACACAAAGAACAAGGGCAACTACCTTGGTGGGTGACTGAGTGTTTATTTAGAAAAATCCCAGGTGAAAAGGTGTCCTTCATGGGAAGTTCATGGCAAGATGACGGAAAGCACAGCCCTGGTCTCTCATCCCTGACGAGCCTGCTCCCTGCCAGCGTCTGCCCGGCAGGCCTGGTGCATCCCGCGGTTTTCCAAGAGTGTCAAGTGGGGATCAATCCTTCCAGAGTCGGACCGCGGAGCACCGGGGCTTCTCTTCCACCCTGCTGAGCTGTGAGGGTTGGTGTTCTTTAAAAGATGTGGTGAGGCAAACTTCCTCTGCCCACCCATACAAGTCCTTCTTTTTCACAGAAAATATTTGTATTTGGGTGTTTATACGCTGTTGCTACTCTCACAGAGCTTGCAAACATCACCTGGCTGCGTGCCAACCATCCCTTCGAGCTGAGGAAAGCTAAAGAAACTTTCCTTTGGAGCTCTCTCTGAGGCTGTAGATCTGGTGGCTGAGCTGAGGCTGAGGCTCCAAGGTCCCCTCACACCCCAAATTCCCGAGTTGCTGTCCTCCCACTCCCAGCCTCCCAGAGCTGCTGAAACCCTGCATGCCTCAGCAGCTCCAACACAAACCGCACCTGCCTTGAGCCTTGGATTGTGGTGGAGATTCGGAAGATTTCTCTCTGTTTGGGGCTGAGAAGCAAAGTCTGTATTCTGTACAGTAATTAATTGAAGCCATTGGTCTTCCCTCTGAAGTGGCTGGTACTGGCTGTTTCATTATGATTTTCACCCTTTGGAGTATGACCCGGACAACGCTTACACCGCTGTAAGGTTTCACTTCAAGGGTCTTAGAAAGAAATCAATTATTTTTAGAAATATAAATATTTTATGGAGCTGCTTCTTTTTCTAACGATGGAATGAAGAAAAATACAGCCGTTTTGCTCTTCAGCGATAGAAAGCCACGCAGCAACCCAAGCTCAAAGCCTGCAGCGCTTCACCTGAGTCACCTTCTCCAGAAATCTTAGGAAGGAGTCTGAAATGCAATATTCTCTGTTAAATTATGCATATCAGAGCTGGCCATTCTGCTGTCAGAGCCAAGCGGTCAGGCTCACGTTGTAGCTGTACATGCCCTGGCTCCACCAGGTGAGAGGCAGCAGCTCCCTCCTGCCCAGTGACCCCGGTGCCCGTCTGCACGAGCGGCCGAATCGGTGTCGGGGACCTTCCCAGCGTGGGCGGCACTGGGTGTGCGGTGAGCGGGGAAGGAGCATCTCCTCGCACGGGGGGCATGGCTGGCCTGGCGGAGCCGTGCCCCTGGCTGCCCCTGCCGCAGCTGAGCTGCTGCTGGGGAGCAGGGAGATCCCTGCTCCAGACAGGCTCCCTGTGCCCCTGGAAGTGTGAGGAGCCATGGGGATGCGAGCGGCAGAGGTGGGCAAAGGGCAAAGCCGGGGCACGATTCAAAGATGCCGTCGGGGTTGCATGTGTGCTCCTACTTCCCATCCATGGGGGACTTGGCGCTCGGTGGACTCCGAGTGGGAGAGAGCACCCAGCCCTACTCTCTCTCGTCCTTCCTTCCCTTCCACCTGGGAACCCAGTGTGGCTGAAAAATGCAGGCATTTAGATGTCGGTATTATTATTGTTTGTATCAAATGAGTGAATTCCCAGCCGCTTTGGTTTGCTCTTGCATAATTTAGACCAATCAGCGTGCTTCCTAATGCAACAAGCTCTTAACTTTGCTGAGCCCTAAGGCACCGAATTTATATTCTGTTCTGCTGCTCTGAAAATGAATGGTGTGACGGTGACAAGAGGAAGAAGGAGCTTTAAAGAGAGAGAAGAAGCCAAAGAGAAAGAAAGATAGTTGAAAGAAGCAGAAAGACAGGGCGAGGAGAAGATACAGAACAGCAAAGTGGTTTATAATGGAAGGACTGTAATTTATTTTGACACTAATCATGTATTATTCATTCAGAACAAAAATAAACCTTATTAACCAGGAAAAACAGATCTCCCATCTCCAGCCCACGTTGTGACGAGCGAGCGGCGGTGGTGAGACTCCTGACAGCCGCCAGCCTGGCTCTGTGCCGCATCCCGCGCCGCGCGCGCCGGTCCCTGCCCGCCGGAGCAGCACCCACGGGCAGGAGCAGCGCGAAGCTCCCGCAGCGGCGCCAGGAATTACAGCTCTTAGTCACCGAGAGGGAAGATGACTTTGGCTGTCAGGAAGGTCAGATAATGCACTCGTATTGTTTTCATCCCCAGCCGCTGTCCCTCGCCTCTGAGGCTCTCGACATCCTTTCCAGGCTATAAATAGCTGGGTCTCTCCATCCCAGCAGTGACAGGCCCAGCGGTAGCCGCACTCAGAAGCCCAGAGGAAAATCGGAGCATCCCTGTGAAGCCGCGGATTGGCAGAAGGGCACGGCCGGTGTGGAAACCAAGCCAGGCTCGTTTCTTCCGAGAGGGCACCAAGGTCCCGCCACGAGGATATTTTGGGGTTCTCAAAGCAGCTCGATGCTGCCGAGGCCGGGACGTGCGGTGTTGCTGAGGGAGAGGGACTGGCGAGACTGAACCCAAAGTACCGCTGGAAACTTTGCCTTTGCCAGCCAGGGAATTAGAGTCTGTGTGTGGGTTCCGCACCTGGCCGGCGGTACCTGCCCGCAGGCTTCCTGCACCTCCGCTCACTGCCTGCATCAGGGAGTCACAGAGTCATAGGGTTCCTCATCTCCTCACAGCACTTCTCTGGACAAGCTTCTCTGCCCTTCCCTGGCCACACTCCAGCCTCTCAATGTCCTTCTGGGAGCGAGGGGCCCAAAATTGACCCCAGGATTCGAGGGGCGGCCTCCTCAGTGCCCAGTCCCAGAGGATGATCCCTGCCCTGGCCCTTCCGGCCACGCTATTTCTAATGCTGAGGGAGAATGAGCTCAGAGAGACCTTCCCACACAGAAGCAGGAGGTGGCTGTGGCTTCTCAAGGTCTCTCCCTTCCCCACCACAGCACAACCAATTTCTAACAATTGTCTTCTCTTCCTTTCTCTGCTTGTGCACAGTACAACACATGTAGCTCATCAGCTCCCGGTGTCAAACCAACCCTCCCTGGCTCCTGGCAAGGTTTAGGGTGGATTTTAAAGCATTGTTATTGACTTATGAGGCTTTAAATAATATTTGGCTCTGCATATCTTTCAAATCTACTTTCTTTTAATATCCCTGATCAGGTTTTAAGGTCTAAGCCTGGAGATTTATGGGGCTGTCCTCTCGCTAACGCAGTGGTGTATGGCTTGCGATTTCAGCGTTTATGTTCTTGGTTTTTGAAGCAAGTTTTGCTTCACGCTTTAGGGCTTCTATTTTAACGGGAAAATCAAACACATTTTCAGCAGTGCTTCCTTCTTGCTGGCGTAAGAGGAGTTCTGGAGAGGCTGTTGTGTGCCACAGCGATGCCGTCCCCAACACCCCGAGGTGTGATTAGCACCTGAGATCTGCGGCGATGCTGCGCGGCGGGGAGCTGGCTCTTTGGGCACCAGCAGGAAATGTGGGTTGGAAATGAATGACCAGCTGGCACAGGGCAAGGAGAGGCTGTTGAAGAGCCGGATGGGAGCATTGCTGGTTGTTAACAGGTTGAGGAGCCAACCCTTCCCTCTCCGGGTTGTTACAGAGACTCTGCGCTTGCAGCACCCTGTCCCAGCCCTGTCCGCAGCTCCTCTCCTGACCCTGTGGGGTGTTGTATTCACCCGCTTGTCTCCGCATGCTCCGGATCACCAGCTGACAAGCTTATTTACTTGTTACAACACCGAGAAAATTGCGAACGGGCTCCCTGAGACCCCTTTGGCAGGAGCAAGAGCGCCCTATGTGTGCGGAGAGCGAGCGGCGCTGATGGAGCCGGGGTTGGAGCAGGCCCTGAGCAATAGGACAATGTGCTTTGGAAAGCAACAAATTATAGATGGAGGTATTCAATCTCTGGAAAGCTTACACGTTTAATTATGTAGCCAGACCTTCAGGGAAGAGAATTAGAACAATAATTATCAATTTGTTCTTTGTATCCAAGGGCAAATTTAGCATTTAGAGGACAGAGTTGTTACTGGCTTCTTTTTTTTTTTTTCCTTGCTCCTTGTAATCCTGATTAGCAAAATGTACTTTAGTCTTTGAAATGAATGATTCCTTCTCTCTGGCCAACAGAGCTGCTTCCTTGGAAAATGTCCTGGGTGCTGGGGCATTTACTACGGGGCAGCGCTGAGGTTGGAGCTGGGCTGGAAATGGTTGGTTTTGCCCAAGGGGGAAGGTCAGGGAGATTTTTGTTTCCTGGATGTCCCACTGGTGCTTCCTCCACCTCTGTGCATCTGGAAAAGCAGCTTTGCCTGCAGCCTGCTCTCACCAAACCCTTCTCAGCAATGCACAGTGCTCTCCCTGGGTATTTTTAGTGACTGGAGGGCTTGAGGTGCTACTTGCCAGAGGAGATGAGCCGTCAGACACCCACCCCACCTGCAGTGCAGGGCTGCCATCGCCAGGCAGGGCACACACACCTCGCTTCGTGCCGCGCCACGCTCACCGGCCTTGTAAACCCCCTCCCCGCGACGGGTTCCCCTGGCCCGGCCTGTTCCCTGCGTGTTGTCTCGTTATTGATTCCATTTCCTGTTAATAGCCCCCGTCATAAACCACGTCGACAATAATGAGGCTTTTAATGTTGATTGTTGATCTATGGGAAGTCCCAGAAATCACACTCGTTATTTATTCAGCAGTGTAATGGTAATTCAATATTATAGCTAAGCAAATGAAGGGTCTCGGTTGTTTTTTGCTTCTGGGCTGGAAGCTGGGTGAGACTTAGTTTTCCAAAGCAGAATTGCTACTGAGCAAAAAAAATCAGAAGAGTTGCGTCCATCCAGAGGGTTGCCAGGCCCTCTCCATTTGAATCCTGCTCCTGCTGCCCGCTCAGATCTTGTCCATCTTGTCCTCCTGGGTGAGGAAGGCTGCTCATCCTCCTCTTCCCACACACGTGGAGCAGTTTCCACTCTCAGCGGCTGTGGCAATGTCTCTCATTGCACCCTTACTGTTCATTCGGGGTTTGCTTTTTAAATGGCATAAAGTACTTTGGAGAAAAACCCTCCCTCATCTGGACCCTCAGGGAGGTTGGGAACCTCGCGTGTCCTGAGCAAATGGGGCCCCTGCCAGGGCTGCCTGCGGCATGGGCGGGAAAGGCGACAAAACTCCGCACCGTGACAGAGTCAGTGTGTCACCTGGGTGCCGGGCTGGGCGATCCTGGAAGCAGCCCCATTATTTTTCTCAGCTACAAGAAAAGGCTCCTCCAGCCAGGGTGTTCCTGACCCCCAGCCCCCTGATGAGTGGCAAGGGCTGTAGGGGTTCACACAAACCCAGGACCTCAGCCTGCAGTCCTCAATGCCTGGCAGTTATCTGGTCCTGACAGGCTTTAATTTGCAGATAATGAACACTTTTTTTTACGGTTATTATTTGAATACATCCGTTTCCACTTGACCTGTCTGAACAACTTCTTGATGAATATTCAACCTCTTTCATAAAGGGAGCTTATCCTTCAGCTCCAGGAGAAAATGAAACATAAAATGCAATTTGGCCTCTTCACGAGCAGAATAATTCCCGGTCAGGTCTGGATGTTCGGTGGGCAGCCGCTCTGCCCAGCGCCAGGGACCTGGGGACCCTCAGATGGGTGACAGCAGCATCACCCAGCCCGGCCCCTCCTGCCTTGGGCTGGTGGCGAGAGCAGAGCTGGGTGCAGGCAAACACACGCTCTGCTGTCTGTGCTGAGCCCAGCAGACCTTTCACTGCTCATTTCTTTCTTTTAGGTCGATTTTAAAACTATGGAAGGGCTAAAGATGCTGAAACTGTCATGGAAAGCCTCCTGGAATGAGCTACATTATTAAAAATGCTCAATTTAATTCAGATTGATAACTGCATTACAGTAGCGGGGTTTCCTTTCTGTAATTGAGTTACACCTACAGCATTGAAGTCAAAATGATTTTAATCACCGGCGGTGTTAGGTGATGTATGCTAAATTCCTGGTGTCAGGGCGAGTGCTTGGAAACATCAATTAGAGATGCCACTTTCTGCTCCCTCCTCTGGTTGCGCTGGAGGAGAGCTCTGGCTCGCCGCTTTCCCTGCGACCGCACGTCTTTGGGACCTGGATATAGGATGTGGACACGTGCAAGCACACAGCATCCCCCCGCCGGTGAAGAGAGCCCAGCTCTCTTTCATCTTGACATCAGATAACCTTGATAAATTCTCTTATTAAATTTAATATCTTTGATCAATCACAGTAAAACTTGAAGAGATGAATTATTAAAATGAGGAATGGCTTTGTAGGGTTTATGGTTATTGTGCTACCTAAATTAAAAATGTAGGTGCTGTTATTTAAAAGAAAAAATATTCCCACTGTCCCTAAAGCCATGTAGATCACTTAGCTCCAGCCAGACATCTCCGATAAGCAGAACTCACACGCTTGCCTTGCGCACACTAATTAAGCAGCCTCCTGTTGTCCTACACCGTGAATTCATGGTGTGAGGCCGTGCGCAGGTCCTCTCTACGAGGCATGGTGGAGAGGGTCACCTCACCCTCAACATTGTGATTGCCCAGGACAGGTGGCAGCAGGAACACAGCTGGTCTCAGCTAGTGGAGCAAGCGGCTGGGTGGGCGGGTGTCGAGCAGACATGGCATTATGTTGGTTCACGAGCCACAGAGCTTTCAGGAGCTTCACAGTAGTGAAACCAGCTCAAGTCATTTTGAGCCTTCAAGTTTCTAACTGCCCTACAGAAAAATACAAAGCTCTGAGCTGAGGGCGGTGCCACTTCTGTCTGTGCGGCTGCTGAGATCCAAAGGAGATGGGTGAACCTGGAGCTCACTGGCTGCCCCAGATCTGAGCCTTCACCTACCACCTCCAGCTGTGCCCAAGCTAACACCCTGCACGAGATAGCCTGCTTCTGGAGGTGGTGTGTGCTGATCAAAATGCTCCATTGTCCCGGAGAGAATCCGAGGCCTACCACGGTCTGCAGGTCATTAGCAATTTGGGCAGCTCATTCAAGTTGGCCCCAGGTGTATCCCCTCCCATGATTGTCATGCTCAGTATAAAGGGGGAAGTCTGTTCCTCCTGCTTTTCTTTGTTTTGCTGCTTCTCCTTTCAAGGATCACCATCTCTGAAGGGGCTCTCTCATTATCCTGCTCCTGAGGCCGGCTCTCTTGCTTATCGCGGCTGCTGTGTGTTGGCTGAGTTGAGTATTACTTTACATTGGTCTTAATATTGGTTTTGCTGTTTGCATTTCAGCCCCTGGGTTTCCTCCTTTCCCTGATCCCCATTCCCATCTGGGGAGGAGTCATGGGGTGATAGCTACAGTTTAGTCCTGGTTACAGACTAAATGTAGACATCCATAAATGATAAATCATTGATGTTTGAAGGACTTTTTTTGGGAGTGCTGAGCACTGGTGAGTTCTGTGCATACTCAGGGAGCTCTAGGAAGGGTGGGAGAAGCTGCTCATAGTCAAAGAGCCTCAGCTCATATCGCATGTTACACTCTGCATGTAAATCGTCCTCCTGCTGATAAAGCAGGGCTGTTTTTCAAAGCCGGTCTCTGCCCCGTCCTCCCCTCCTCTGCCTCGCGCTCTCCTCGGGTGGTTGGACAAGGTGTCATTACAATGATTGAAACTAAACTCAATTTTCTGGAGGGCTCATCGTCGCTCAGTGCTGCTGGAATGCACACGCTTCCATTTCCCTGTTAAGTGCCTCGGTCTTTTCTTGGCTATTATTCTAATTTGATAACATTATGTATTTTTTAAGCTTAATTGTACAAAATGTAATGGAAGCGGCAAAGATGTCGGCGGCGGTGTGGAAGGGGGCAGAGCGTGGAGGGACGGGGGTGGGATTGAGACGTGAAGGTGCCGTGTCGCATCTGCCTTGAGCAAGTGATGTTGGCCACGGCGGTGAACTTGCTGGATGTGGCACCAGTGCCCTGCAGCACGTCACTGGTGGTGCTGGGGGCTACTGGGGCACCCAGCCAGGCTCTGAGCCCATGGGAGGTGGGGGGAGGGCAGGTGGTACCAGCATGGCTCTGCCTGCGCCTGTCCAGCTGTGCCGAAACGGGCTGGATTCAGGGAGTTTGTGAAGATACAGCTTCTCGGGTTTACAACTGCCAACTGGACGTTTTTTTCCCCCCTAAATTGCAGGGAAGGACAATTAGAAAGGATAAAATGAAATATTTTTTAAACGAATGCGTTTAGGTGCGCACAGTGCTGCCTTGTCGGGATGAGCTGTGAGGGACCGGCGGGGTTTGGGCTGGATTATGTGTTTAGAGGGATAAAGAATAAATCCAAAGCTACAGTTGTGCACAAGGGAAAACCTGCAAGGGTTTAAGTATGTGAGGGAAGAAGCTGAGGCGCAGGTGGGAAATTGTAATTACCTGCTGCTGCCTTCCCTGAAACTTTGTCTGCAGCATCAGTTACGGGTTATTTTGGGAGAGAAGACACAATATGATGGGTATGCTTCTGCCTTGGCTACCCTGTGGAGATGCTTGGCAGGCAGATCTCGGGATGGGAGATCTCTTCCCGGCATCATTTCAGCTCAGGAAACGTGGACAATGCCATAAGAGATAAGGATCAGCCTGGCTGCCGGAGCGGGGGAGTGCAGCAAGCCTGTATGTCAGGCTACTTAATCAAAGTGAACATTTCTCACCCATCACAAATTTTTTCTGTGTCCTTAAAAGGAGGCTTTATGCTGCCAGGCTGCAGATATTTTCCTCCCACTGCTTCCTCCGTGTTGGTTCTTTCCTCTGGAGCCTGTCAGTCCTGCTGCTCGCAGCTCTTCAGGGTGATGTACGAGTGTGGCTCCACAGGACCTCCGGCTGGAGGCAGAGCCGCCATGAGCGACGGGTTCAGTGTGGGTGTCCCCACCGTCCTGGGCTTGCTGGAGCTGTGCAGGGAGCTGCACCTGCAGAGCCACATTTTTGTCGGGGCTGGCAGGGCATCCAGCTGTGCCAAACCTCTGCCAAACCTCTTCAGAGGGCAGAGCTGGTGCTGGCTGGTGGCAGCAGTCACACTGGGACCAGTTGCTCCAGCAGCAGCTCCTCCCTGGAGCTGTGACAGCTCCTCTCCTCCTTCTGGCCAGCCTCACAGCTGTGATGCGTGAGCTAAAATGCCAAGGCGGCCGTGGTCACTGTCTAAGTCACCCCTCTGGTGTGTCCAGCTGGTGTCTGGTGACACTGCGACAGCGGGAAGGGACTGGGGCAGAGTGCGAGAGCCAAGAGCCTTGCGGAGCTTTGCCACGTGTTCCCTGGGTAGCTTTGGACAGATCACCAAAGCTTGGGGTTGTCTCATTAGGTGGGGTGGAAATGGCAGCTGCGCAGGTGGCTCCCAGGAAATATTGCTGTTGTATTGACTCTGTTCTGTTGGCACATGGAATTAATTTTGTATTTGTTTGGACCGTGATGGGTTTTAACCTATAGTAACAGCGAGCTTTTGCCAACCCCAGGCAGTTTAATAGCAAAAGCGTTTGATTAAAAAATTTAATAGCCCCAGAATGATGGAACAGCTTCTGTCCCCAATATATTAAGCTTCTGGTGTTCAGATTTATATGCAGCGTAAACTTCCTGTGCATGAAAATGTTTGTTTCCTTTCCTATATCCACAGCAGAGCACTCTTCTACTTCATTTCCAGCCACTGATTTAATTGCACTTTTTTTTTGAAGCTGCTGCATATGGGGAGACAGTTCCAGATGCAGTTATTTGATGGGGCAGAAGACATGCTGGTGCTGGCAGTCACAGACAGCCTGGTTTCGTGGCTGTGTGGCCTGAGGGCTCCAAACATGGGGCAGAAATGGCTCCCTGGGGTTTTCCAAGAGACCCCAAAGTGAGCAGCTTTCCAGTAGAAAAGCTCCTGGGGATTCTCATGGCATGATTGACTTCTCCTTGCAGCCAGTTCAGCTCCTGTGTTCAGACTTGGCCGAGGGATGTGACCAGTGGCCCCTCTGCCATCCCGTCAGATCACACGTCCGTACCCCTCTCAGGAGCGCTTTCTAGGAGCCTCAATAAACTCTTGCCACTGGCAGACATCATAAATCTTCATTAACATTTGCCTCAACTGGTCTGCCCAATGTTTTTCCTCTCCCTGAGAGCTCCCACAGTGGCCATAACTCTTCTTCAAGTCCAGGAGTTAATCATATTTTATAGCAGATGGATACCTTCAGTTTACATTTTATTCCTCAGCCGTCTGTTTTTAGGCAAGCATTGCTTTGTACGGGAGGAACGGCTTTGGTCTGGAAACCAAAGCCAAGGGCTGGGGCCTTCTCTGAGGGAGAAGAGAGATCTGGCCAGGCTTGGGAAAGGGCCAAGGGATGGACTGAAGAGCAGGAGGGAGGGGAACAATGCCCAGGGGCATTGATTCAGGCTTCTTGTCCAAGGAAGGAGATTTTCCGCAGCCACCATCTCTGATCATTGTGCCCTTGGCCAGGAAGGGCACCAGCAGAGTTCTCCTCTGCTCAACTTCTGGAGGAACTGACATTTAATTTCACATAGCTCCTAATCCTCTTACTCCTGTGGACTTTGCAAGGGTGGATTTTGAGCTGTTTTTGACTAGATCATAATGTTAGGCAGATTCATGGGCTTCGGACTCAATTGTAGGACTTAATAGAGATTTTCATCACCCCTGGAGAAGCTCAGGAGGTAGAAAAAGTGCCCCTAGATGTGCTGCTCCGTGGGGCTGGAAGGATCAGTTGTACCTGGCTCTGAGGGAGCATGGGACCCTGGTTTGGGACAAGACAGGGGACTATAAATATCAGTGAAAGGAAATTGCCGATTGTCTTCAGTGACATTTTATTAGCAAGGAACAGTTTATTCTTACACTCTTCTGACTCTGCCTTTTTTTCAGATGAGAATCTATATGAAATATGCTGTAAAATACCTAATGTGCCTTTTTGGGATAATAATTCATAGTCTGTGTTCATAAATTCACCTTTTGCTAAAAAGGCGGGGGGGAAGAAGCTAGCGATCTCGGGTAATTTATAACACTCTGTGCTATTTCTCCCCAGTGGTTGTGATGCTGTTGCTCAGGGATTTGGATCCTGCATGGAGACAGCAGTTGGTTTGCAGTCCTTCATTTCGCCTGTTCAGGCTGCATGAGGCTTTTCAAAGCTGAAGAACGGTTTGGAAAACACACAAACCTGCTTCTGAGAGCTGGAGGTAAGTGTCGTATCCCAGAACAGAACCGTGTTTATACCTGTTTTGATATACTGGCCAATTAAGGATTGCCAACATAACTGAGAAATTTGCATCAAAATGTGTTTCCTTCATGATAAAATAGTTTCCTGTCTATGCTCTACCTGGAGGACAATCTCATTTCGTTTCTAGTTAGACTTTGTCACTACGTGTACAACTTCAAGCGTTAGTCGCTCTGATAGAAAACACATTTATTTGTTTCTCTTAAGAAGATGTTGGTGCGTGCTGAGGATCAGCTGTAGGTCTGCAGCTCAGGACCTTAAAGACCATTTATTGATGGGTGGGTTTTCTCCATTAATGGCTATTTCACTCAGGACCACAAAACATAGGAGTAGAAACTAGCTGTTGGTTGAGTCCTACACACAGAAGCACCAAAAGCAAAGGGCTGGTGGCCAGGGCGATGCACAGTGGTCCTTGGAGAGCTGTGTGCCCCAAAATCAGACTCCAGCTCTCAGGTGTCAGTAGCTCATAGAATACTGTGATTTCTTAACCCAGAAATGGAGACCTTAAGATATTGTGAGGGCAAAGCTGACCCCGTCTCCAGGCTCTGCAAGGTTCTTTCCCACAGCAGAGAGCGGGACACTTTTCTCCCTTTGCTTTCTTGCCTGCTTGCAAAATTGAATTATTGTCCCCATGATGATATTATTAAGGTTAAGAACAAATATTACAGAAGATTGTTGTGGAAAGCTTGTCCACTTTGGAGTCGACTGAATAGCACAATATTTAAAGCTGTCTTAACAGCGTCTCTGTCTTGACTGCAACATTAGTCATTTCATTAGCACCAAGTGCACTTGTCAAGCTGTTATTTTAAGAGGAGTTTGTGTGAAATCTGAAGTGTTTTGAGGCCATGTGATGAAGGCCAGGCCTGGCCAATGTGGCAGTGCTCTCTTGGTGCTCGCTCTGAGGGGTCAGGGTGTGCTCTTGTCTCTGGGTTACCCCTGAAGAGGTGACACAGGCAATGGCAAAGCTGTGCCACCCCAACCGGCAGGTCTCCCTGCTAATAAAGCCGTAATAAACCTGGATTAAGTTTTAACGCGCCAGGCAGACGTGTCTTCAATTCCTCGAGTCAGTGACCTCAGTGTTGGTTTTGAACTATTGTTCAATTTGCACTCATTGCAATTTGAAACTCAGCACCGTGATTAATCATTGGCCTGGAATATCGCAGGGCTGTGCAAACGGGGATATGGAGATTAATTAGCGAAGGGTATTTGAGTCTGTGGTTCAGCATCTCAAGTAACTGAAGCTGCTGCATCCTGAATTCTGCTGGCATGTCCCTGACCTGTGGGGAAGTGCTCGGTTCTGCTTTGGGCTGTTCTGTCTGAGTACTGAGCCCTGAGGAAGGACAGGATTTGGTTCTTGGGGTGCAAGTGGGATGTGAGGACCCTCCTGTCTGCTGATGGCTTCAGGAAATCACTGCTCCTGGTGACACCAGGGAGCCTCCATCACAGGGGGCTCTTCATCTCTTCCCTCATTGAGTTACTGACCAAACCTGCTCCTGCCTCGTACCTGAAAGTTTCACATGCGGCTCTCGGGCATCCTCTCTGCTGGGTAGTACTTGTGAAAGGAGCTGATGTGTAGCATTAGCATTAATTGCAGCTTCTAAGTTTGCTCATCTTTGACAGTAAGAAAAAAACACAAGAACTGAGGGATGGCTTGTGCACCTCTAAACGCATCAGCGTGGCGATGTACCTGACCCTCCTTTCAGGGAACTGTTTTCTGAGCAGTTAACTCTAACAATGAATTGAGAGATGGCGGATCTTTAAAAAAAAAATTATCATAATATATTTGTCCTTGAGATTTGCACTTGAAAGTTTGGAAGCTGCTCTGGATTCCTTCCACCTGTGAGGGGATCCTCCTCGTGCCGCCTGAGCTGTGATGTTCCCTCCTGCTGCTGCTGTTTCCCGGGCAGATACTGCTCCCCTGCTCCAGCTGGTGCTTTGAAGTGTCTGGAGCAGCCCTGCACTCTCCTCCCTCTCGATGGGGTTTTGGAGGAGGAGTGAAATGTAGGCTCTTCAATGTGTCGAGAGGATATAAAGAGGAGGCATTTGAGGCTAAAATAAGCCTTTGTTGTTGCTGCTGTAAACAAGTATAAAGCGTCTTTTCATTCCTCGATCATATCCAGTGAAGGCTGGTGGTGTGGGAGCTGTCCCTGCTGGGCAGGGGACACAGACACCCTGACAGGACTTTGTGCTGGCCCCAGCAGCACTTTGCGTGAACTCCCGGAGAGGCACAGCAGCAGGAGTCACTCCAGAGATTCTGGGAGGTGGGGACAGGGAAACCGAGGGATGTCAGCAGTGGGGCTCCATGTAATGAGCGTGGGCTCCCACTTAGCTGTTATTAACCAGCTACATCATGTGTGGCACAGCGGAGAAATCGATAGGTGAGGGCTGGAGTTGTGGGAAACGATTGGTGGTTGGAGTTGCTTCCTGCCGCCGTCTTTAGCCACTGCTCAGGAGCTTTGTGCGAACAGGCCGTGGATCTGCCCAGCAGAAGCTCTAATTTACAGGCACTGTTGATTTACAGGGATTTGTGGACACTTTTGGATGGAGTGTGAAGCCTTTTCTCTGCTCGCAGTCTGGCTGTGGAGCTGCCCAGGTGGGGCTCACTCTGCAGGCAGCACCCTGGATGGACACAGCTGCTCCTTGTCTGCAGAACTGGCTTTGTTTGTGTCACTGCACCTCAATTCTGGGACTGCAAATAACTGCATGAGAGCCTGGGTTTTGTTCCTCCCCATCTGCTATGGTTCTTGAATTTTTTTATAAAAAATATAAATTCCGATCAAGGGTAATGCAGAAGCAAGATCAGAGCCCAGTGGTGGTGTCAGTCTTGATGACTTTATTGAAGTTTTAATATTCTCTTCACCTCTAGCTAATCTGGCAGTCATTATGATTAGAAAGAGGAGAAAATCAGGGTGAGATGATGATCAGCGCTGTGACTGGAGCAGTGCTGAGGCAAGAGCTCCTGTCCCCTCCCTGCTCTCTTCTGTTTGACGTACTTGCTGAGGAAGGGGACGGGCAGCCCCTGTGCTTATATTTAGCTGGGTTGTGTTGTGGGAGCCCCATCTATTTCTGTGAGTGTTAATAATGCTGTTAAAAAATAATTCAACCAGAATGTATTGATTTGCCAAAAATGTCCACGCCTCCAGCAGCTCCTGCAAGGACATATTTTAAAATGGAAATGAAACTCTGAGCAAAACCTAATTTGCTTAAAATAACTGTAGAGGTTGAATTGTTTTGTGCTGGAGGAACAAATAAACAAAAGGAAGCAATGCAGTTTGAGTAACGAGTGAGCTGCGTGTGACACTTTTTAATGTAGAATTATGGCTGGAATCATTGCAGGAGTAACTCTGGTTTGTACTGCGGGACGTGTCTGCTCCTCTAAACAATTGCATGACGGGCCTGGGATCCAGCCCTCCTGGGATTATTAATGAGCACTTCCCTGTGATTTTCTTTTGTGGAATTTCTAACAACTGTTTAACAAATCTGTGGCTATGCATCCACCCATTTTAGCAGCATGTGCCACAAAAGCAGAATTCTCTGCCCATGGGAGTTTTGCAGAGGGTGCCTTTGCTGGGATCCCCTGGGACCCTTGGCCCGTGGGCAGGGGCACTGCCAGGGGCTCTGGTGTGGCCAATTCTGCAGATGTTCACCCCTTCTTCCCAGATCTTCTCTCACTCTCCTCTGTGATGCTCTTTGTAGGGGAAAATGTGGTGGCAGAGGTGGAGCTGCCTGGATGTGGCTCATGGGGAGGTCCGTCCTCTCCAGCCACGCCGGGGCTGCTCGGTAGGTGACACGATCACCCTTGCACCAAACTGCTTTTTCATGGCTGCAGCTCCAGGCACTGAAAGGCCAACAATAAAAGTAATTTGTTGGAGGGCTGTTGACAAACCCTGCTTATTGCGAGTTGTAAATTTGGCGCCGACACTTCCACCTTTATTTCCCACCCAGGGAACAATATCCCCTTGCACCAAACTGAGAGGAGAGAGCAGGATGTGCTGCAATCATTCTGCTCCACCAGCCTCACCAAGGAGCTCGTGAAAATTAAGGAATGGTTTTTATTCAGTGAGATAAGGGCTCTGGTTGCCAAAAACAGAGCGCAAAATTGCTCCAGCCTGAGGAGACAATTGTAGCGTAGCAAGCTTTCTTTTTCCGTGTCCAATTTACCAAATTCTTGTAAACCGCAATTAAAGAAGCGGCAGCAATTCCAGATGTCTTGTTAAGCTTCTCCTTAACCCTTAATTTTGTCCAAGGAAGGATAATTTGATGTAAGCCACACATTAGTGTCCCGCAGGTCCCACATGGGCCTTGGCAGTGCCTCTTCCACCTCCCACCCAGCTGCTGTAGGGGTAGAAATGGAGAGAAACCAGCAAGTTCAGGTGGTTTTTGGTCTTGCTCTTTCTCCCTACAGGTCAAGTGCCTGGGTGTCATTGAAGGGCTAGCAGGACACTAACGTGGCAGGTTTGATGTTACCCCCTGAATGCTCTGAGATGCTTCAGCTTTGCTCTGAGCTGGAGCCAACCCAAGGCCTGAGCTGCTGAGATCACTGGAGGAGCTGAGTTTCTCGTCCCTGCTGAGGGCTGATGCCTGAGGGGCTGATGAACTGGCCCAGGGTCTCTTGGCCAGCCAGCCTGCTCCATGGGCTCAGGGCCAGGCTGAGCCTTTGCCCCCCCCATGATTTGCAGTGCTTCCAAATGATGAATCAATTATTCTTTATTAGGTTTATTTCTCTCATTAGTCATTTCTTCAATGCTTTCAGTGTTTCATTAGTCTTCTCTTAAGTTACTGTGGATTTCAAGCACTGTGTGGAAGAGGATAATTCATTTGATTAGGTCATTTATTTTCTGGGTACATTTTTAAAGGTCAATTAATCCCATCTAAATGGAGGCAGAAGTACAGAATAGCATATAGTGCCTTCTTCCACCGCTGCCAGAGAGCCAGGTATGCATTTCCTTGCCCTGGTACGATGAGATGCATCGATACGGGTGTGTGATGTGTATCGGCATGACATTTGAACTGGGAACTGAGCTTTCACAAGCTGCTTTCAGGGGAGCAAGAACCAGCTCCTTCCTAGGGATAAAGAACTCCTCGGCCTGAGGGAGGGCACTTGGTGCTCGCTGTTCATTCCCAACCCCAGAGCGTCAGCACGTCCATCCCGGTCCCCTCCACGTCAGAGCCTCTCCTGCTCAGGGGATCGCTTTGGTTTGCGCCGATGCCGATGACGTTGTGCCGGGGATGTCCACGAGGCCGTGTGGGAAGCAGTTACTGTCTGTGTGAGACTTGGCTGGCTCTGCCCGTCAGTAATGCTGCCATCGACCAGGAGAAATATTGTTGTGCAGGGATTCAAACCCATCATGTTATAGATATTTCCAGCAAAGCAAGCGATTTATTCCGTTCTGGGGCCATGATCATTATGGAAATGTGGAAGCAGCAAACCCACTTATCGTGCTCCTGTGAATCATCCTGTTAATTTCCAAATGAGTGGAGCTGGCAGGTCTGTGCCTGGGGCAGAGTGTGAGGGGTGCCGGGGAGTGTGGAGGGACCTGAACCCATCCCTGCCAGAGCAAAGCTGCCCTGTCGGGCACTGTCCCCCCTTATAGCTCCCCAGCAACAACTGGGGAGCCCCCAGTTCAGCACAAGAGCCATGGAGGGGCTGTGGTGACAAGGCTGAGTCGAGAAGCTTGCTGGCCTCCCATAGACATGTTGTTGTTGTTCCTTACGGGGGACCAGAGACCTGCCAGTTCAGCCTAGGGAGCGAAAGCCAGAAAATCCATTGCTGCAGCTGCCTTTCCTGTTTGTATTTACATTTTTATTGATGCCTACAGTGTAAAACACCAATTAATTTAACTGGAAAATCCATCAGGTGTCCTAATAAAGCTTTCCTTAGAAAAGGGATAGCAAAGCCTGAACAGCTTGATGCCTCCACTGAAACTTAAAAGGTTTAACTCCATCTAGGAAATACCTGGAAACCTCTGAAGCAACAAACCCTCCACATGCAGGAGCCAGAGGGGAGCCTGTCCCATCCACTTTGTGGAGGTGCTGCTGGGATGGGGACAGCAGCTCCAGTGAGCCCAGCACAGAGCCTGATGCCTGTTGATTTGGAGACCAGTTTTTGGTTCTGTTGTAGCAACTTGGCAGAAGAATACTAATAAGGATGCATAATTAGTCCCAATTCATGTTAATAGGCTGGGCCATTAGTCACAGCTCGGTGTTAGCTCAGTGCAGGGAGCTGGTGCGGCGGTGCAGGATGCATCCTGAGCTTGGACCAACAGACCAATATTTGAAGCACACAGGGCTGAGGGAGGTGTTTCTGCAATTGCAAAAAAAATAGATATTTTTTCTTCTTCCAGTGCAGGAGCAATTTGAAAACTCTCGTGATGCAAGGCAGGTTTCAAACCACTTATTAAATAATGCAGAGAAGAGTTAAAAATTGATGCTAAACTTTATTTTCCGTGGCCTCCTGAGAGGCCGCTCGGCTCGTTACAGCTCCGCATCTTCGCCGTTTATCAAGAGCCATAAGACTTGCAGCACGTTAATGCTTATCAAAGCTCACGGTAAATCTCCTTCCTTTCATCTCCTTTCCCAGCCCTGGCTTTTTGAATACAATAAAATGCTTTTTGTGGAAGAGGTTGGCTCTGTGGTGGGTCACATCTTGTCACCCTGCCTGGGTGCCAGCAGCTCTGCTGGGTGCTGCTCCTTCTGTGCCCGGCACAAGCGCTCGGCTGTGCCCTTGGGTTTTTATTCTGAATAGATGCCTAAAAACA
The DNA here is from genome assembly GCA_013396935.1 of Baryphthengus martii. Classification (NCBI taxonomy): domain Eukaryota; kingdom Metazoa; phylum Chordata; class Aves; order Coraciiformes; family Momotidae; genus Baryphthengus; species Baryphthengus martii. The sequence continues at coordinate 82,848 of VWZK01019330.1, read as the reverse complement.
TTGTGAATGGACAATAGGAAGCAAATCTCTGCTGAGAAGGGAGCTGCACCACAGTGGTCTGTCCTGCTGGCGCTGTCACTGCAAAGCTGCTGCCTGCTCCAAGAAGCCTCCTGGATCCTCTGCAGATTATCAGGAGATTAAACTTCTCTGTCTCTCTCTGCCAGCCCACAGCTGATGCCTTGGTGGTTTATATCCAGGCAGCTTCTCGACAGCTACACCTCTGATGTGGGACAGTGAGGAATTCATAGGTGACAATTTGGATCTGATGATCTTGAGGGTCTCTTCCAATCAGAATGGTTCTATGAATTCAAGAGGCAGGCGGAGCAGCCCTTCCCAGGTACGGAGGCAGGAGGATCTGCTGGGAGGTTGAAGCCTGAAATGAAGACCAAAACCTCCCTCCGGCCGATCTCTTCAAAGCAGCGATCGCAGTGGGATGTCTGCCTAGTTTGGATGCTGGGTGGGGAATTCCTCACAGGGTGGGATTCCCATTGTCACGGGTGTCACCAAGGAGATGCTGGAGACACATGGGGCAAGTGGCCTTGGGGCAAGGGGAGCTTCACCACTGCGCAGCATGTCTGCCAGCTCAGGGGAGACAACCCCCATCCCTCACCATTTGGCTCTTTGAGGGTGCTGCAGTGGCTGAGCTGGGAGATAAGATCTTTGTAGATGTATCACAAGTCTCCTGCAACATGCTTAGGTTTTAAACAGACTAAATAAATATTAATAAACCATAAAGAACATGGGCTCTGTTAGAAAAGTGGAGGATAACAGATGGTCTGTAGTTAACCATAAAATTATTTTCAGCTGAGGAGCCAGGGTGGTGTAAGAGACTGCGCGAGCAGTGCTTGAGCTCCTCTCAGGGCTCCTTGGACCGTGAGACATGAAGGGTTTGATGAACTCCAGCCCATCTGCCACAGGCACCGGGCTGGCTGCAGGAGGAGCCCTGGGCAAAAGCCACCCTGTGCCTCTTCACCTCACAAACCCATGTCTGCTGCCACCGGCATCACCACGCAGGGCACCCACCACCACCACCTAGCATACTCAGCCCCCTGCCAGGCTGCTCCATCAGCCAGTGCCGTTCAGATGAAGCCATAAGCAGGGGAAAAATCTGACTTTCTCCTGACAGCAGCTGGTGCCTCCGGGAGGTTTTGTACGTGGGCACTGCCCAGGCATGGGTGCAAAAATCGATTAATGAAGAGGGAAAAATTCCTCTGACAACAGAGGGGCCAGGAACCAGCAATAAGCAGAACGATCTTCAAAGAAGCTGTCGAAGTGAATGAGAGAAGAAAAAGCCTCAAAGCTGTTTAATATTTTGTGCCAGGCCTGGAAGAAAGAGCAGTAATGTGGGAAGCAGTGTAGTGTGGTGTCCTCTAACCGGTCTGGGGAGCCCGGGGGCTTAGGGGTGCTGAGTGTCAGGGGCTTCCCAGTGCCTCAAAGTGCTGTGTGACCTCTGCAGCTGGGAGAGAGGTGAAAAGGGAGGGAATGTATTGAGGGTTTGCTGTATTTGTTTTCTGTTTTCTTTTAGTGGGGCAAATAATGTAAGAAAAATGGTCTGGGCACCTCCAATCATCATCAGAGGCAGATCAGAAGGCTGGTGGGTTCGCTGGAAGTGTGTAGGAGGCAAGGAAACGAGAGGAAAGGACGGCGCTTATAAATTGTAGCTGTTAAATCTAATGGGGGGAACAAAACAGGAGATAATTGAGCTAACCAGTCATTGCAAGAATAAAATTTAAATTTCGGCAGTCAGCAAGAAAGTTTTCATAAATAGAAATACCAACTGTTCAGGTGGAGAACTTAAAGTATCGCCGCAGAAGTGAATGATAAAAGAATTGCTTGAATACATTCAGAGCCCATTGTTCGGGAGAAGAAAGCGGTGAAGAAAAGGAAAATAGGGCTCCTCAAAGTAATGAGTGGAGCAGATGAGGGAGAACAAAGGCCCAGCAGCTCCTGTATCCAGTTAATTTGTTCCTATCTCATGGAAGAGAATAAGAAGCGGGCAAGGCAGCAGCGTTGGCTGCGTGATAACGCAGGAAGGGTGCTGTTATTAAAGCTCGGATAAATAACCGAGCAGGCACCAGGTGGGGGCTGATAAAGCTCCAGAAGTTGAGTTTGGTGTGTGAGAGCTTCCCAAGGGGGTGAGACAGCTCTGGCATCTGTGCTGAATCAAAGTGCACCCGTTCCCAGAGCCTTCAGCAGCACTGGCACCAGGGACTCTCGTTCTCTGCACTGCTCGAAGATGTCCTGGCAGAGATGCCCTAGCAGAGTTGTGCCAGCAGAGATATCCCATCAGAGATGCAACAGCATCCATGTAGGGCGGTCACTGAGCCCGCGCCGCCCTTCCCTGCCTTGCGACGAGCTGCCCGCAACCTCTCCTGCCACGCTGTTTATTGTTCTGGGCTGTGCTTATTTCCAATTATGATTCAGTTTATCCCAATTAAATGCCACTTATACTTCAGTGTAGTTATCCAGTCCAATACTCTTAATTAGTTTGTAAAGTATTAGAAGTCAATTTTAATTATTTCCAGTGGGTTTCAGGGAAATCTCGATTAGATGTCTTGTGCTTCTACTCCAAGCGGCAGCTCTTCCTTCGCCTCTCCAAATGCTGTTCTCTTCCTGATGCTTCCCCTCGCCCACCAGCGGAGCCCAGACGGAGCTGTGGAGATCTCGTGGAGCCCTGCCAGAGCCGTGGGGTTCTGACAGAGCCCGGCTGGAGCTGCAGGGATCCAGAAGCCAGCCTGGGAAGCATGGTGGAGGGTGAGGGGCCACCCAAAGCAAACCCTCTGGAAGGGTGGCTGGGCCAGGGCCCCCACCTACGGTGTCAGGCTCCGAGGGGAGCATCCCCCCCAGGGGGTATTGGGCAGGACGAGCAGCCGCCGGCTTCTCTGCCAGCTACCTGGGGAGCCACTGCGCCGATCCTTATCTCTAGTCATACGGTGCCTTTTTTTGGTAATTGCTTCGTTTTGCATGGAATTTAATTACAGAAATCCACACGGGGAAATTGCTGCACAGTTCGATTTTACGCGTCTCGTTTGCCTGGCGGCGAAGCCGTAGCTGGGGAGGTGGGGTGCGGGTGCCCTTCTCCTCCGGGTGGCCCCAAACAGCCCCGTCCAGCCGCTGAGAGATGATGAGCGCCGGCCCAGAGAGCAGAGCGGGCGGCCCGTGGTCCCAGGGAAGAACTCCAAAGAAGTTCCAAATGGCAATGAGTGGAAGAGGTGAAAAATTATCTCCCAAGTGCCCTGTTCAGCATTATTCCACCGTGCAACAGCTCTGCCGACGTCCGGAGGCATCTAGGGGAGCAGCACATTCAAACGCCGTAAGATGCTGGCGAGCAGCTGCCCAGCTCTCGTGCCTCTTCGCATGTGGATAAATGCTCCTCGCTTGATCTTCGACGATGGGGAAAGCTCAGCAGCAGCAGAATCTCCCCTTTAGGGGAACAAAATAGCAACACCAGAAAAAAAAGATAAAGCAATTCTTGACTTCAACTGAAGATGAATCCTTCTTTCTGCTCATTATAAAATACCTATTATCTCCCTTTATCTCCTCGCCAACAGTGTTATTTCAATTTAACAGTGTATGAGAAATGCAAGGAAATATAATAAAAGAGCCGTGGATGCACTATTTAATGTCAGAATGACAGATGCTTCAATTAGGCAGACAGGGCTATTTCTCCCCAAAATAGATAAAGATGAAATTTTTATAAGATTGCGCTGTTTCTGTTTACGATACAGTACTGGTACAAGCTTTCATTACAATATAAATTAAAATAAAAGCTCCTATTTCAGTGGAAACCTGAACGGATTTGCCAATAATTCCACAAGTTGTCAAAGCAGTTGTTTGCTCGGCGCACTGGGGCTGCGGGCAGCCGGCGAGTCCTGCCGTTCCCCGGCACGGCCGTACTCGCACGGTGCCGGCGAGGATTCCTCCCTCATGTCCTCCTCCAAGATGACTGTGAGCAGTTCCCTCTGCAGCTCAAGGTGGGTTTCCAACCCCTTGGCCACCTCACTGCGCTGCAGCGGTGACCTTCCTGACGCCGGCGATGCGATTCCAGGGCTCACTGCGGTCACCTCTGGCAATTTGCTGCTCCGGGACGCGTGCGGCTCCCGGCAAGCCCTTGAAATTTCTGAAGGTCTCATCTTTCTAGTGCTGCTAAATTCCAAGGCATATTTGCACAGTAAGTGGGTCAAGGAATAGTCAACAGAAAAAGTTATGTCTGTGTTTACCCTGGAATTATATATATAGTTTGAATTATGTATGAATTAAAAACAGTCCACACGAGGGACACGGTAAACAGCTTGGCTTTGCCAGCAGGTTGAAGAGAGGGGGGATCAAGCGGGGGGGATTGCGCTGGGAAGCTTCTTGAAGTGCTGGAGTCAGAGGTGGAGCCGTGCCGTGCCGTGCCACGGAGCCCCATGGGCGGGTACCACAAGGGTCAGAACCCACCCGGGCACAGGGCTGCGGAGCAGCTTCATGCCTACCTTGGCACCCCCGCGGCTGCGCTGCCCTTGTTGAGTTTATTTATGGCTCGAGCCTGGCTTTGATTGTTTCCATCCCGTACGTTTCAGGCGTTTAGTGCGTGTCTGATTTGTCACGGAGCGCTGAGGGTGTTTTGGTAACTGAGCGCTATAAACATTATTTATTACTATATTTCAGCCAAAACAAGCATTACTCTATTTATTAATCACTTTTCAAATTCAAAGGAAACATCTGTGCAGATTTGCAATTAAGTGGGTTTATGGCTCGAGCGAGATTTCCCTAGGATTCCTATAAATAGATCCAGTGTTTATTCCTCATTGTCTTAATATTTCTGCCCAATAATAACCCTGCTGATAATCCCCAAACCCCCGGTAACCTGTCCGGAGCCCTGTGACCCGGGTGCATCCCACCAGAAGGATGCAGGGATGCTGAAGCACCGATGCCCCTCTCCAGAAGCTGGAGCTGGTCCTGCGGGCAAACCACTGGCAGGATCAAACCTTCTCAGGGGAGCGCAGCTGGTTAAACCAGCCCGGTCCCTGCGGGTGCGTCTGGACGCCCCAATGATCCCAGGAGCATCCCTGCAGCCTTCGTCATCCGCGGCCTTCGGGGTGCTCTGAGCTCCTGCCGCCCCTCACGAGCATCGCCAGACCAGGCTCCCCTAAGCTCCACATGCCGTTTGGTACGGGATCTGTATTTATAACCTGACAGCATCCTCGGGGATAAAAATCATAAATGAGGTGTTTCGACTCAGCAGTTTCATGCAGTTCTCAACCTGAATAGATTTGTTACTGATAAATATATTAATGTCATTAGCATTTCAGAGAGCGACAGGATGATGGAGCACGGGGGAGACCTCATGACATCTAGATGGCTTCATTGCATGGCCATGACTTTCGATAGATGGCAGCGCGCTGCCCGCACTTGAGCAGCAAGTGAAGTCCCTGCTCCTGGGCCAAGAATTTTGGGGTTTGCCCCTGCTCCAGCATGCGGGGAACAGCTCAGCCCAGCCCAGCCCATCTCAGCTCCCCAGCTGAACGGCTGCTGCTGTCCCACAGCACTGGCATTGCAGCCCAGGTCACAGCCCTGGATGCATCTTTGAAATGTTGAAGCCTGGTTGCTGAGCTGCTTCTTAAAGCCGTAGGGAAACAGGCTCCATATTTCAACAATTTCTTCCATTTCTCTTTCAGGTCTATAAATCACCATCTTTTAGCAGGGATTTCCATATTCTGGCCGTGCTCCGCTCTTCCAGTCATCCCCTCCGAGCCAGGCTCTAACCTGGTTTGCTATCTGTGGATGCAAGTAACGCATTTAACCTTTTTCATGAGGCATATTTATTGCTTTCAGGAGCTCCCCTTTCCAAATCTCCTCCTGAAAGACATTTGTCTTTGTGAGGTTTCCAGTGTTTCCAGTGCAAAGCCAGAGAGTCAGGACAGCTCACATCCAGCAGGATCCAGACTGGATTTAAGCTGAGCTCTGCCCCCTGTTTACGCTTTAGGCAGCCCTGGCCGCCGTGCGCTCGCCCGGCTTTACTGACTGCCGGGGGGAGTGTGATTTATCCTGGCTGATCATCGGTTCAATTTGCCCAAAGGAACCACTCTTAGGGATGGTTGTAAGTGGGACTATAAACGTATTTCATACTCTTCTCCTGCAGTGAAGAGGTAAAATACAGAGTAGATGGCTCTATTAGATCAGCTTCTGGTTATTCTCTCTAATATTTATTTCAGGAGTCCTGCGCAAAAACCACTTTGAGCGGGGAGGAGATAAACCTGCTCTTGGGCTAATTGCAAATCACTTTTATTGGCAGAGGAGCCGTGCAAGGGAGACTTCCCTGAAACAGCAGTGGGGTTAAGGGAGCGTTTGTGGAGTGTGCCGGGGAAACACAGCAAGGAGGAGACCGAGCTTGGTGTAAACCTGGGGCTGAGCCACTCGGACGTCCTCCCGCATCCTGCAGCAGGAGAGGCTCCTCTCCCCCAGCTTCAGCCTCCTCACATGGTCACTCGGAAACGGTTTTATCCCAGCTTTTGGAAGCGAAGCCGAGAAGATCCTCCTGCCCACAGGAGCTTGCATTCCTCATCCGGAGACATTGGCAGCTGGTGCCCCAGGCGTCGGCGCCTTTCCTGGCATGTGGCTTGTGTACAACTGAAGCACAGCTTGTGTGCAACCACAGCGTGCACTTTCTGTGCAACTACAGCGTGCAGCTTGTGTGCAGTGGCAGCATGAGCAGGGTGCCTGTGCGTGTCCAGAGCTGCAGGAGAAGCCGAAGACACTCAGGTCTTGCTCCGTTTAGGGTGCACGGTGCTGCAGCGTGCACCCCGCGGTTGGCAGCACACGCAGGGCAGAAGTCAGCCCTGCCAGGGCCCGTCTGATCAAAAGCGGACCCTGAGTCATTAGGAGCTGGGCTACTTGTAGTTATTTGCTTGCAGATCATTCCTGCACGAAGTTCTGTTTCCTCCCAGGAGAGGGCAATAACACATGCACGCCGAGGCCATCCTGCTGGAAAGGCTCTCGGCTGATGGAGGCCAGAGATACTGGTGGACCCCAGAGATACCTCTGGGAAGAGAGAGCGGAACGGGGCTGTGCCTCCTGCTCACACGACTCCGGCTGCGAGTCCGCAGCGTGCACCAGCGGTCCCACTGCAGGCAAACCAATTTAAAAAAAAAACCTTCACTTGTCTTCACTGAAGATGGCTCGAAAATCCCAGAATGTATGTGCTGTATCAAATCAGTGGAAATTAAAACAGCTTATTCTCAGGCAACCATCCGTTTCCCAGATAGTCAGGAATGACGATTGCTGGCATCTGCCCAGCCCGCTGTTAACAACCAAGCCTGGAATTTGCGGCAGCCAGATCCGATGTGAATTATTTGTGCAAAGCCGGAGGATTTCATCTCAGATGAGCTGCCAGAGTGGGAAGTTTTAATAAGTGAAATCCTCTAACATAATTAACCAGCGAAGAGATTGGCCATGGAAGGTTTAAGCACCACGGGCTTCTTGGTGCTGCAGAAGGGGAGCTGGGACTGTGGCTGGTCCCTTGCTGGGAGGAGCCGGAGCCCTCCTGGCCTCCTGGACCATTTGGGAATAATGTGCTCGCCTGATGCTGTCTGGAAAGGAGTGCTCTGCCAACAACTCAAGTAAATGAATTATCTGTAGGACATCATGGGCAGAGGCCTGACCTGTGGCAAAACTCATTTCCCACGGTGCAGGGCCAGAACTTCTCACCCTCTTCCTGATTTGGGGTCCAGGAAGGGAGCCTCCTGCCTGCCCACTTTCTGGAGTTTTTCTCTCAGATCTCTTTCAGAGCATCACAAGCCCAGTAAAGAGCCTTGGAGCAAGAAACCCTCCCCCCAAACCGCTCCCCGGAGGCGCTGGCATCCACACTTCCCCTGAAAATGCTGGTCAGCAGAAAGCCTCGAGCAAAGCGAGTCTGAAACAGCCCTTCCAGAGGTGGTTTAACACAGAACGAGTTGGAAGTTGATGAAGAGGAGCCCTGCAAAGTGCTCTGATTTGGGACAAGAGCGTGTCTGGCTGCCGGCTCCCGCCGGTGCAGTTCATCAGCATTTCTGGCTGTCAGCTCCGTGCAATTCCCCAACAAGCGGAGTTTCTTAAAGACCCATATTAAAGCAATCATGCTGTCTTCTCTGCTCTGCTCTGGTGACAGTTTCCCCCTGACACTGCTGCTGTTGGAAGCTATATTCATGTCACGTCAGGAGTACGGATCGGCTCTCCGGAGAGTCCTTCTTTACTGGGAACTGGCATCTCTGTTGTGTAGTCCGGAGAGAGATCGATCAGAAAACTAGTGAGGGATCAGCAGACGAGGCTGATAGCTCTTTCCAGTTACACTGGCATGCCTCCCGTTGGCTTCTTTAAGGGGAGAAATGGCAGGGGCATGGAGGAAGCTGAAGGTGGAGAGGAGGAACCAGGCACCAGGGCTTCCCTGCTGTGGTGGGGCTGCTTTTTCCCAGCTCACCTTCTCTCTACCAGCATTTCCCAGGCAGCTGCTTCCCCCAGGACCGCAGTAAATCCGTCAGGAGGAAAGGTGTGCTTGGGGTGAATTTCTTCATGCTCAGCAAGTCTTTCTTGCAGCAAGCAGCAAGAAGGGAAATAGAAGAAAAATGATCAGATTTTCTCCTCCATTGACACAGTTGAATATTAGCTCCTGATATATAAGACAAAGTGGGGATAAAAGGTCATGTTTCCATTAGATCTTCTTAATTGGGCTTTTTCCTGAAAGCGCAAAATCAATATTTCCATCCACTCGTACCCAATAAGCTATTTGGGTCTCCTTTAATAATGCAAATCTGGCCTTCGTGTGTGAAGACGGATGGGGAACGGGCAGCTGCCTGATGCAGGCAGGCTCCTTCTGGGGGCCGAGCCAAGGAGATACCCTTTCCAGACACAGATCCACCACACACCGGACAAATGCCACGTGCAAGGAGCTGCCTGTGCAGGAACTGGGGCCGTGCCGGCTCTTGGGAGCCCAGCCTGGCACCAGTGGTGTGCGAGCGATCAAAGGTTTTGGTGCTGGAAGAAAAAATCAGCCAATTCTGAGCCCAGCATCCTCAGTCAATATCTGCCAATTTCTAAGAAACTGCCCACCTTGAAGTAACCAAAGTGACAAAATAGAGCCGATTAGAAAAATTCAACTCAGGTCGAGCTGGAAAAAAAAAGGCCGTTCGGCTCACTGAAAACATCATCTGCTCTAATTGGAAGCTTTGTTTAATTTGGCTTTGAAATTGAATTCCTTTTCCTTCTCGGAGAACTGTTATTACTTTAATTCTCTCTTTGAATAAAACCATTTATATGGTCAAATACGGCGGGTTTGAGGCATGGCAGAGGCAGGGAGGGGAGCAGCGATCGCTCTCTGCTGCACTGGCTGCCGCTGGGCAAGGTGCTCCTCGGGCACCTGCCTCATTTCCTCACCCTTTTCATTTCACCTTCGCTATAATTATATTGTTCATGAAAAGAGTGAAATAGGAGTTTTTACTTCTTACTCCTCCCAGGGCAGCCGTGGGTACTCTTCATGCTCCCCATTCACATTCTGAGCAGCAAAAGGGGAGCAAGCTCAGGGATGGGAGGGTTTGGGACCCGGGATGTCCTCAGGCAAGTCTGCAGCCTGAACCTGCTGTCGCTGCTCCGGCCGGGCTCAGCTGGCTCCCCGGGGATAAGGAGCCTGGTCCAGCGCTCCCATGGCCGCTACAGATTCAGGGTACACATTGCAAAGTGGGTTTTCCCATCTCCACACCAGCCTGTTTCACCAACTTTAGCCGTCTCGCTGTCGTGTGGCTTATTTGCGGAGCGGCAATAGAGGGAAGACAACAGCGTAATGAAAGCATTGCATCCCAATTTCCAAGTGTGGCCAACAAGATCAATCAGGCACTTTGGAAAAATCAAGAACTTTATCTCCAATCAGCCGGCTTTTATCTGCTTAGGAATAAACAAGGCTGAGGAAGCTTGTGGTAGCAACAGCTGCATCGTAAATAAGCCTGAAGCCAGACCCTTCTGCGCGAAGTAAATAATTGATCTCAGAAAAATTCTGCTTAGGCAAAGCCATTTCAATTACCTGGCAGATGACGACGGGTGCTGGGAGAGGTTAATGGCTCTGAAATATTTAAAGAGAAGATGTTTGTCTGGGTGCCCCGTAGTTTGTCTTTCATTTACCCAATACAGGGAGATTATTTGAGAAACTAAGCGGCAGGTAGGTGTGACCGGACCGGCCCGACCCAGCGGGATATGGAGGAGCAGCCAGTTTTGGGGTGAAAGGCAGAAAGACAGAGACATCTCTTGCCCAGCGACGTTCCCACTGGTCACACCGACCTTAGCTGCGGCTTCCCCAGATCCCAGAACGCAGCAAGGGCTGTGAGCTTTTCCGGGGGATTTATTTCTAACACGGCAAAGTCAGGCACTTTGTGGAGCCAGGCAGGTGAGACGTAACAGGGAGTTACTGTAAGTGAGGAGCTGCTGCGTAGCATGCCCAAGGGACACCGAAAGCCCAGACATTTACTTTAGCGCTGTCATATTTCTCCCTCGGCAGAGAGAGCAGCCTCACGGTGCCTCTGGAGCCAGGGAGCAGGGCAGCTGCTCACCACCGTCAAGCTTGAATGCTCTCTCAGCACGGCTGGAAGCAGCCCTTCCGTGGGGGTGCAAGAGGGAACCCTCAGCTCATTTCCACTGAGTGTCAAAGCCAAGACAGTTTGTTGTAGGGTGTATGAGATGAGGTGTTGGTGGAGCAGCAGCTCTGGAGGAGCGCTTTCTGCCTGCCTGGCCTCCCAGCCCGGTCTCCGGGGCGAGCAGTGTGCCAGGTGGATGCCCGTGGTTGGGGAGCGCTCCGATCGTGGCTGCCGACGGGACGGGGAGCACCCCGTGCCCAGCCACCCATGCCCAGCCTTGCCGTGCCGCTCTCCGCCTCGCGTTATCAAAGGCTCCGTGTCGATCACCACGGTGGGTTGTGCAGCGATCGGCTTTGGTTTTTCGAGAGCTTTGATCATGATACCTCAGCTGTGGGAAATGTGTGGTTCCCTTTGTTTCGGTTAACTTTCCTTTCTTCACTTTCATCCTCATAAATAATTTATTCTTATTTGTTCTATTCACTTTCATATTTTTGTTTTCTTCCCCATTAAAATTCTGCTTCAGTGGCTTATGGAGAAAATTTGAAGGTCTCCCTCCCTGTCCTCAACCTTCCTGGGGAAACAAATTCCTCCCTGGTAGGGTCACAGGGAGGGAGACACTTAACTCCCTTGCTCCCGGCTGCTCTTTGCAAAGCCCCCGTCCCCACAGACCTCTGGGTGCGCACACACCAAGCAGCAGGCTCGCAGGCGGCAGAGCTGGCGCGCTGGGTAGCGGCTGGGCGCGCGGCTCGGTGGGGGAGCTGACCATGAAGTCGAAACTATTTCTGGCTTTATAACATATTCTGCTTTGGATATGCTGGGTCAATAAAAGCCTCCTCTAAGGAGGGATTGCTTCTCTGATGTTAAAAAGATTTTAAATTTTCAAAGCCAAGCACAGATACCACGGACAAAAACGCCCTTATGCACAGCTGCTGAGAAGGTCTTTCAAACCCGCAGCACTGCTTGTCCCTTGTTGTACCAGCTTTTCCATTCCCTTTCCATGCAGCAGCTTCTTTAGCTGTTTTCTTTTTCACAGAGCTTATATTTTTTCCCCCTTTTGTCAATTTTTTTTTCCCCATTGAAAGGTGGATTTTGTTGTATCCATCCTGAAATGATTCCTCCAAAAATAAACAAGGTGCAGCTGCCATTTCCCATCCTATCGGTTGTACCCACACGGCTGTTGCCGGGTGTAGCAACTCCACCTGCACTCCCATTAGCATCTGGGTGGCTTGGTGGATTGCTGCTGGGATGGCAGCAGGTTTTCCCGCTTTGGTGATCAGACCTCAGGCTTTAAAACCCCCAGGGTGAGGTCATGGCCTCCTCTCTGAGGAGCTCTGCAGCCCTTCTCCTGCACAGTGGGGCTGGAGGCTGGCTGTGCTCTGTCCGTGTGCTTGGGGAGCTGTGTGCGGAGAAGCTGGGCCGTGTACCCTCCTGGATAAACAGGTCATCCACAGCCTCTTACAAGAATCAGAAAGGTAATTACTTGGAGGGGAAGTGAAATGCCTTTGCGTTAGCAGGTATCATTTGTTTTAGGGTAGCAAATTGTGCTGCTGTTGCTATTATTACTTTGACAGCGGCACCCAGGGCCCTTTGGAGGAAGGAGGTGCCGCTCCCTGGCTTGACGAGCGTGGCGGCTCTTGTCTCCTCTGATTACCATCAATATTTATTGTGGAGAACCAAGTATGCTTTCCAGTTTGTGGGAGCTCAGTGTGTGTGCCACCTCCAGCTACCCAGTGTGAAAAAGGGGCAATTAACAATTATTATCTAATGTGTCCATGACATGACTTACCCAGGAGGAGCTGGGAGACCTCTTTAAGCTGCTGTTCCTGATCCTCCAGCCCTCAGTCTTGGAAAGGAGTCATGAAAATTGACTGAGAGTGAGTCTTGGCCCTTGTACGCCCTGAAATGATGCCTGTAAGGTTGCCTCTGGGGAGATCTTGCTCTGATTGTAGCTCCTGTCTGAAATTTCTGGGTCAGGATTATTGATTGGGATCATTAATTGGCCCAGCTTTGCGAGGGGTGGGGATGCGGGGCTTTGTGCCACTGGGGTGCCTTTGTAGGCAGATCTCCTCAGCAGCTGAGGCTGTGCTGATGCTTCTTTATGGCTCTCCTGGAAGATGCTGCTGCTGGGTTGCTGCTTTTTCTCTATGCCTCTTCCACTGCTTGTAAACAGCGGGGTCAGGCTCCGTTCTTTGCCAGTGCTTGTCCTGGACCCTGTGTGGCTGTGCCCAGCTCCTCAGCTAACACCTGGGGTGAGAGTTCCCAGCATTGCTGCACATCCCCGGGGCTCCCTGGGGACATGGAGAGCTGGACCGTGAATGTGAGCGGCTCTTGCTGATGTACGTGTGCAGGAGGTCTCGGTCTGCCATCCTGAATAAAGCTGTTATGGTTTTACCTTCTCCCGCAGGAGCGAGAGGATGCAAACCCCATTTGTGACAAGGCACATTCATTTGTAGGGAAACTTCGTATCTAGGGCTCTCATGGCAAATATATTTTTGAGCTGAAGGGCTTACGGCAATAACCACCCTCAGATATGTCTCTTTCTTTACCGCTGTGGGATTTATAACATCCAGAAAACAGTCAAGCCCAGGATAGCACCTTAACCAACATGTATTATGTCAGTTCACACCATGTTACCCTCCCTGCATATTTTCTGTAGTAATCGGATTTGACTACTTCCCTGCAAATTGACAGAGCTCGCAGGTTGGCACATAGGCCGACACAACTCTTTGAATTAAAAATAGTTCTCTGTGTCGGGGCTCATCTCGGTAATCAGCACCGCTGGGCAGCTTTGATCTCAATCCCATACGGACCGTGGTGACTTTTGGAGCTCGGTGTGGATCTAGCGTGGCACAGATGCACGCTGAGCGCGAGGAGGGGTTTATGTGCGTGTGCAGGGGTGGGTGGGCTCCTCGACCTGCCTGAGGGACACCTGTGAGTCCTTGTGCCTCTGCAAAATGCCTGAAACTCCTCAGCTGCTCATCATGATGAGCTTTAGCTACCCAGAAAGCAGGGAGGGGGTCTCCTGACAGAGCTCTCCCCTGCTGCCTGTGGGAAGAGGCTCCATTTTGGGGGGGAGCAGAGGTTTTCTTGCATCCTGAGCTGCAGTCCTACTCAGTTGTGACAGGCAAAGAAAAGGTACCTCCATGAACCAAACTCGCAATGGCAAATTTCTCAGAAGCAGCGGCCGATTTGAAAGGAATTGGAATTTCTTAGCCTGGAGGAGGGAGGAAAGACAATAGATACAGTTCAGTTAAACAGTAATCACAGGTTGAGCAAAAGAGCTGAGAAATTTAAAGCTAATTAAAAGTATTTGAGGTTTTCTAAAACCACTTCTAAAGCCGACAAATGGAAATAACCCACCGGGTGATGATGAGCTTTGAATTTGTTAGAAATCACAGAAGAATAAATTTAGCAAATCACCAGGAAAGGCTCATGTACCACTGGAGCTGCAGCACGCCGTTGGTACTGGTAATTCTCCAAATTCCTGACAATGATCCATGTCAGGAGACATTTCCACTTATCTTACCTCACCTTAAAACCTTCCTATTGAACCCTGCCTGTGATTAATCCTCGTTCGTGCTCCCCTTTCTCTGTTCTCCATTACTGCTTTCCTCTGCTTCTCAGCCTGGTAACATCCATCCTCACCTGCCCGTCCTTTCCCCTGCTGCTGCTCCATTTAGGGAGGATTAAGCTTTTAATTACAAAGGGGACGGAGTTACCTTATACAGCTGCCAGGCAGCTCTGTGACGCTGCAGCAGTTTGAGGCTTCTGGGGCAGCTCAAAGTCTCTCCAGAAAGCTGCAGCCTTGTGGTGTCTTCTGGTGTTCCTCGATGGGTGGGATGCTCCTGAATGCACAACCCTTCCAGGAGGGCAGAGCTTGGTCAGGACCCCAACCAGATATGCCAGTGAGAAGAGCGATTTTCTTTTTTTTTTGATTCTGAGTGTTGACACAGGGATGCTGATTTTTTTTTTTCTCCTGAAGAAAAATGCAAGTGGGAATTTTCCAGAAACAGTGTTTTCTTTAAAGGACAAATGCAAGACAGAAAATGCAGTGTGAACAAGGACACCAGCCTGGAGATGTCCCAGCATTCCCAGCTGTGGCATGTGGAAGATGAGGAAGCTGGGGAATGGAGGGGAGTGGGGGGGGGGGGAAATGATGTGATGGCATAGTAAGGGAGAAGAGATCATAATAATAAAAAGGGAAATGAAATAAACACAAGGAGAAAACCAAGCTGCATCTCAATAGACAGTAGGGTTCAATGAGCAGCTGGGACAAAACAAAATGCAAACACGGTGCTTCCTGAATAAAACAGAGATGGGAGCACAGGTGATAAGAAGGCAAAGGAAGGAAGGAGGGAAAAAATAGAAAGGAGAAATTACTGAAGAGAGAAACCTGCAGGTGATGTGCTGTTTTGCTATGCTAATAAAGAGATGAAAGCAAATGGAACAGAAGCGGGGACTGGCAAAAGTCTTACTTTTGTTGGAAAGAATAAGAGGATAAACGTTTTTAACATTTATGAAGTAGCAAAATAAAGCAAAGAAAGGCTCAGAACATCCAGCTCGTAGATGAGGAAATTAAAGTACATAAAATATTTATTCATTTGTGCTTAGTGGCTGTCAGCCATGCATGCACTGGAGAAATGCTGTGTTTCTAGGCACAGTTTTATTCTTGCTCCTATTTTTTTCCTTCTCTCCCAGAGATGAACAGGAACAATTTGGTAAATAGTAGCTGAACGTTCAGCTCATTTTCCACATTCCATTAATGTTTCATTTCTTAATACCCTCGAAACAAAAATGGGAAGTTAGTATAAAACATCATTCTCCTTTCAAATCATGGTAAAAAGGAGTGTGGTTCCAGGCCAGTCATCAAGATTATAAATTGGCATCTGAATTAAAATGGGAATGTGGTGCTGATGAGGTGCCAGATTGGAAGGGGCCCTTTAATGAGCCACAGAAAGAGAGATGTAACACGGGGCTTATTGTGCCACCAGCTGCCTCTGTCCAAGCCTGATGGGACCGTTTCTGGAGGATGCTCTTGGCTTCTCATCCCCTGAATATTTCACCTGATGTCCTTCCTGACACAAGGAGCAGATCCCTTAGTTTGGGTGACTTCTCGGTTAAACACTGGAAATGGAAGTGACTTCCTAGTGACAGTTGTGAGCTGCTCAGCATCTCCCCGCACCAGGCAAGCGGCATGGGGATGGCTGCTTGCCGATAACTCGTCCTCCTCGCTACGTGGCAGCGCTGGCCCCAGGCAGTGGGCTTGTCAGCCTCTGGCCTACTGCTAATTTTAATTGGCTTGATGGGGAATCCCGGGTGCTCCGGCGCCTTGGCTGGTGTCACCTGCTGCCTGTCAGATGCATTTATGCTCCAACAGCAGCAGCTACAATTGACCAACCCTGGACTAACTCTTGCTCAGCAAATAATTCTTTTCAATCAGCGGGCTGCTGTTGCCCATTTCCCTGCCTGTTTGTCCAGCCTTTGGGAACTCTGCCGAGCTGAGGTCCCACATTGGGCAGCTGGAGCTCCCCAGGAGCTGAGTGGGAGGCGCTGAGCTGCCCAGGAGAGGATGGAGGGTGCAAGGTGGGGAGCCTGGGTGCGGAGCTGCACAGGCAGAGCGGGGCTCTGTCTCCCTCTTGTGACTGGCCTGGTGGGACGTCATGGGTGGCTGGAGCTCAAGGACCTGCACCTCCACAGACAGTGTTGAATGTGGGGAGCTGCTTTGTCCTTCCAGCCAAGTTTGGGTCGGTGTCTGGTTTTGCAGAATTACACGTGCTGATGTCACATTACATGTTTCCTTGTGTCTCTTGGGATTAATGGAAATGCCGCTGCCTGGCTCAAGGGATTTTCTAAATCCTACATTTTCAGGAACGATATCATGGGAGAGCTGTGAGTGAGCCTTGGGCAGGGTGGGAAGCACAGGAGAGCCTGCCTTCTTCTTGTGCAACCTTTGCAGCCTTCTATAAAGCATGGAGACATCGATATTAATTTCATTATGAAGCTTAAAAAACCCCTTGATCTTGGCTTTATCAGAAGTAATAAATTCTTGGAGAATTTCTTAGTCTGGATATTAAGGTTTCCAGTGAGATACTTGGATAATGTGAGCTAAAATCAATTAATTGACTTCAGTTGGGTTCTGCCAACTTAAACCAGCTGAAAAAATGGTTCATTTTTGTCTTCTGGTAACAATTTCATCAAAGTAAAAGTGACCCAGCCTGAAGGAAACAAAGAGAAGCTGATAACCACAACAAGCAGTTTACTGTACACTCAGATGATCCGACTCTCGTCTCTTGATGCCGGATCAGAATTTTCTCAGCAAAAGAGGGGAAAATAGAAGCAATAATTTCTCAGGATCACCGCTGAGAAATCACTTTAACAGCTTATCATGACACTTTATGGCAGGCGCCCCAGCTCCCACCTCACCACGATTACAGTGTTTCTGAGCGGCGGGCGCTGCCAGCTGCATCCTCACCGTGCCCGACGGGAAGCCGGGCGCCGTGGAGAACGGGCGAGCGGCTCCCCATGGAAGCGCGCTGCTGGATCCTCGCCAGGCCTGGAAATCAAAGAAAACCCACCCACAGGGATGAAGCTCCCAAATGCAAAGGGGTGTAGTCAAACAGTGTATGGATTTAACTGTAGGGAGAAAACGGTCTGGATTGGGAGAGGACTTCTGCAGGATTTCCCCCGGCTTGCCTCGTGTCTCTCTGACAGCAGCGAGCGGGGTTTGGGGTGTGCGCTGGGCAGGCACGGGGTGCTGCAGGGGGGGGTCCCTGCTCCCGTACAGCAGTGAGGTTGAAGGGTGTGTGCTTTGCCTGTTGACTACACTAATTCTGCCTGTCTCGCTCTTCTCTGAAGAGCATCCTGCTCTCCTCTGTACCACTCCTCTCATCATTGCTGGGATCCAAAGCCCTTTGTATTTCCCCTGTGGCCTTCACTGTATAGACTCTCACAAGCCCTTGCACTTGATTCAGACGCTGCTTAATTCAATCTTCTAATTTAATCAATACTTCATGGACCAGGTCTTTGCTTTAAAAAAAAACAAACAAACAAACAGAAAACCTTCTAGCCTCTCTTTTGATTGCTTTATGCAGGTGTTATTAGGTTAATGCAATCAGCGGTGGCAAAGCTGCCCTCCATTTAATGAGGGAGCAGCCTTGTTCTGCGTGCCTGGAGAAGGGAGGGGAGCCCGGAGAAGAAAACCGCACGCTGCTGAAGTTGGGTGCTTGAGGCATTACTGCCGGCATCATCGGATTCACAGAGGTGACCTTTTCTCTTGCAGAAGTGATGGGAGGCACCAGCAAGGACTCCACCTCCTCTCTGGATGCTGCATGAGATGGGAGTAAGAGGCGGGACACACTGCAGTCTCAAGAGGCGAGGAAGGATGGAGAAAGGTAGGAGGCTGGAGAGCGGAGAGTGTGGCGTGGTGAGGAAGGCAGGTGGAGGCAGGTTAAGTGGTTTGCCCGAGGTCCTGCAGCTCGTATGGTGGGGAGTGTAGTCTCTAGTGGTTCAGCATGAAGCTGCTTATCTCCGCTGGAGCACCGGGACACCGGCACACGGCTCCCAGCCGCAGGCTCTTCCCTCCGTGCGGGCTGGTAGTGCCAATGGAGCACGTGCTGGGTGCTGGCGCTCGGCTTGATGAGACAATGCACCTGCTCTCCGTAAGCACGAGTCCTTCAGTAGTTGTTCCACCTTTAATCAAATTTGTAGAGCCTCAAGCCATTCATGGTGAAAAATACGTGGTTTCAGTCTATATTAAGAGGAAAGTTTGGCTGTCAAGGGGCATGAATCCTGATAATGAAGTTATCCTTTCTTGTTGCATTTTCCTGTGAATTTCTTAAGAACACTCTCAACAAAGTAATGATGCACGTAGATCTTTTTTCAAGGTCTGAGAGGGCTGGTAAATGGTAGCAGCAGCTTCCACTTCAAGGGCTTAGTGAAGCATTAGCACGTCTCCAGCTTTCTAAAGCTGGCGAGGAATCCTCCTCGTACGAAACTGCGGCGCGGATGGGCTTTCTTTAAAGGATAAATGTGCAGCAGAGAGTGAGGAAACCTGACAGAGGGTAAGATGGGAGGGCAGCACTGACAGCGCCTCCAAAGGAGCTGCTTTGTCACCCCAGGGAGCCACAGGCTCCCAGCTCTCGGGATGCTGTAGGTGTCCTCACGCATCCGAGACTCGGAGGTACACGTGGTGGTGCAAGTACCAGTTGTGGTGTGGGGCTGAGGCTGGGAGCCCTGTGCAAAGCAGGAGGGACCAGCGTTGTGGTTCTGGTATCTGCTGGCTGGGAATTTTCAGTCCTAAATCATATGTTTGCGGCTGGTCCTTGCTATTTCTGTCTTCATCTGTTTGCGCAGATTTTCTGTTTTTTGACTGAAATTTTTATTGCTTTGGTTGCATTGCACCCCTACTGAACAAAACCAACTGCAGTAAATCTAGTGAGGAAATAAACCCCCAAAGAAGCTACAGTAAGCACCAAGAGGGTGCTAAAAAACAACAGAAACACCTCTACCTTCCTGTTTTCTCAAGAAAGGTCAATTGACTCCCTGCCACCTTGGAGCCCATAACAAAATCGATGATGCTTCATCTTTAATTTGATTTTTCCATTCAATAAGGGTGGTAAGCATTAGTGTCACTGTAATTTTACAGAGTACCACTAGATAACAGGGAAATATCTTACATGAAGATTACATGCGGTATCAGTGGCAAAGTATTACACCCAGCAATGATTTAGAAGAGCATTAATGTCACAGGCACGCTCTAAGACATATCATGAACTGGACAATAAAGTGTCTCGTTCTTCAAATAATTACTGGCGGGCTGACGTCCGGCTGTTGGGGAGGGAGGTTGTCAACTGTGGAACCGAACATCCCGCCGGCGCTTCCCTGAAGGCCGGCACCTCTGCTCACCGGCTCTAATCCCATGCGGCACTGCAGTGGGTGGGTAACGCGGCCGGAGGAGTGATAGATGCTGCCCATTTCCAGCAGGTCGATAACAGGATCGGTGTAGGCCACGGTTATTTTTGTGTTTAATTCACTGAATAAAATGAAACAGGTAAATCACTCAGAGGAGATGAGAGCGGATGTTAATAGGCACATTTGCAGCACTGTCTAAAAATGAGTTCTGCAATTCCCGACTAGTGCCATCGTCCCCTCACTAGCATCCTGCGGAGCAGGCCCTGGGCTCCGGCAGCAAGGGCTGGGACTTGCTGGCCTCGGAGGCTCCCGCTTGGCCAGGGAGACGCCCAGTCCAGGGCGATGCCCAGAACCTGATGCTGTGCAGCGAGCAGGTGCTGTCCCCGCAGAGGCGCAGAGTGTGCTCCGTGCTTCTGTGGCCTTGCAGGAACAGAGCTGAGCCAGTAGAAAGCGGCAGGGCTGGGCAGTGTTTCCAGGCTGCGGTTGGCAATGCAGAGATCACCCAGTCCTTCTGAGGGCAGAGAAGCGAGCGGTTAGCGTGCCCATGGCAGGGGATCAGAGATCCCTTTGGCTGTCTCTCCCCTACAGCTTTGCCCCTCAAAGGTCTGCACCATGCATGGCCCAGGGGGCTCAGCTAATTTGTGCTGCCATTACTGCTGAGCCCGTTCACCCGGGGCTGACTAATAGCGGCAGGCACTCAAAAACCACAGCAACTGCGGCAGAGGACGAGACACTCCAGGATAAGCGTGAAATTGGATCAAGGTGGCTGTTTACCAGCGAGTGAGTCCTGCAAGGAGCTGCAGCGTGCCCGGCTCCCCGCAGAGGAGGCTGAGCCAGCATGGGAGGTGGGGTTGTTTGCCTTGAACCGCCCTGGAGGAGCCTCGTTAGAGCATCAGGCATCTATCTGGGATGAGAGACATCACCAAATGCTCACGGCTGCGTTTCGGTGCTGTTGCCATCACCTCTGGCCATGAGCGAGCCCACCTGCAGCGCTGGGCTCGCTGCCCGCTCGCTCTGCTGAGCGCGCATCACAGGGGACGCAGCAAAGGGGCTGCAGGAAAATTGCCAAAGGGAGGCAGAAAAGTTTCACATCCCTTCCGCTGAGCGAATGCACCCCTAGGCACGTGGCAGCGGGGTGGTGGTGTGGGTGCCGCCAGCTGCCGCCACTTGCTTGCGGTGGGACTGGAAATCCGCCCGTGGTACAAGGAAGCCCAAGCCCCTGCACCCGGCCCAAACCCGCGGGAGGGCCGCGCGGACCCGCACACCTACGCTACTCTAGCTCAGCCTCTGTGCCGGTTCTGTGCAGCCGCCGGAGCAGAGGCTGGGCTTTTACTCTGACTAATCTTTATCCTGCTGGCGGTGGCAACGGAGGCGTTGCCGAGCTCTTTGGTTGGCTTTGCCGTAGAGGACACAGTGCCTTTCTCCAGAGGAAATGCAGGAGCTCAGTGGTGGGTGTGTTTAGTCTCTCACTGTGACTGGGGTGGGATACAGGACATCCTGAGCATCCTCAGCCCCTCCAGGCCTCTGTGTGAGGAGCAGCGGTGCTGGGGCAGACCAGGCGCTGGGATGGGCGCTGCGGAGCGCTCTGCCAGCTTCCCAGGATAGCATCCTGCGTGAGGCTGGATTAGTCCCCGTGGAGCCACGCTGCTGGAGCAGCCCCCCGGTGGGCAGGTGCAGAGGATGGGCGCTGGGAAGCACTCCCACCAGCACACGGGGTTCCCACCTCTGCAGAAGGAGAAGGTTTGGGGACCTGGATGATACGGCCACCAACCTTTTTATTGGGAGGGAGCAGAATTAATCGCTCTGATCAGCAGCGTCATTGTGGTTTAGTGAAAACAAACCAAAGCCAACAATTATTTGAAACTTGTCGGGGGGCTGTGGCTAATCTCATTACAGGCAGAGCAGCGAGGCACCGGGGAAATCTCACGGTGCCAATAAAGCTCCTGGCAGCTGCACGAAGTAATTATGGTGAAACCTCTGGGCTGGTCACGGGGACACGCTGGGATCTCAGCCCCAACTTGGAGCTGGGCAGGGACTCATGGGAGGGACGTCTCCAGCTGAGCATCTTCTGCCTTCCTTCCCAGGAGCCCCTCCTGCCTTGGGTCCATCCGAGAAACTTTTCCCATGTACATGGCTGTTTGCTGATGCTTAGTCAATGTTCGGCTCTGCGGAAAACACTGCTAAAAGCAAAGCAGTTTACAGAGGGGCCAGTCCTGCAGCCCACAGCAGGCCCCTTGAGTGGGCACTGTCATCCTTGTGGTCCCTTGCCAGGGGTGCTCACCCAGAAGGCATCGGCATAAAACGCTCTTAGCACCGCAGAACAAAGATGTCTTGTCCCAGAAGGTGGTAAAAGATGCTTATGGGCAGCCACACAGGCTGTAATTGAACGGTGTTAGAGCAATGCTATTTATTTTTTTAATATATCTTAAATCATTCCCCAGCTCTCACCACTGCTTTGAATTGTAACTTGGCTTTTTAAAAGTTTATCGTGCACTAATTCATTCAGCCCGTTCATTTACATTCTGCTGACAGGGTACAAAATTGCTTCGTTTTTTCATCCCAGAGAATTCTAACTTTGGCAATTTATGGTACCTTTTTGATTTAATCAGGATATTTCCTAAACTTCCATGGCAATAAGAAGACATTTTTCAAGAAGCACCTGAGATGGACGGGTGTTATTTGTATCTCTGGTGCACATGGTATCTCTGAAGGACTTTATACGAGTCGCTGGTGCACGGGCTGGAAGCCACAGGTTGGGGCAGGGGTCCCTCCAGCATCACTTGTCCATGCTCTCCAGGGAGGATCTGGAGAGAGCCCCTTTTTTGCCTTTTTTTTTTTTTTTTTCCGTTGCTGAAAATGTTCATGTGCTGTTCTCACTTCTTTCCCACCTCAAAGGAGCCTGGAGAGCTGGGCACCCTCCTGCCCACCAGCACGGCACACAGCTTGCATGCCATGGATGGAGGCCCTTCAGTGCTGCTCTGCAGAACCAGGATCATACCGTTCCACGCTGGAACACTGTTATTTCCCTCTTCCAAACACTGTCAGAGCGAGTCGCGGGAGGGATTATTTTTGGCTCTGTTCAGCGTAGTTACCTAGCAATTTCCAGAAGGCTTGGTATTGCTGGGTAGGTACTCGAGCTACTTTGCAGTGAGCAATTCATTTGTTGCATTTGATTCTTTTTACTGCTCACAAATAGTCCAGATACCAGCTTGGAGTTTTACAAATTTGTTCTCTGTTGGAAAGATTTCAGCCCCGTTGGTTGTTTGTGAAATATTTCCTCTGATCGTTGCTTTTGAGTGCTCGCCGCCTGCGATTCCCAAATCGTGCCCAAGCTTCGTCCACCGGCGTGACGTGGCGCTTTTCCTCTGCCCTGAGAAGGGAACGTTCTGTAAGGACAATGCCTGGAAACCTCTGGTGACATTTTGCTTTCACATGTCATGAAATCACGTGCAAACACCTTCCTCTTCCGCCTCCTCGCTGCGCGCGTTCCCGTGCGTGCAGAGCATCGCTGCTTTAACGAGCCAGAAATACTGTGTATGTTTGGCTTCTTATATCCAAGGTAATTTATGCTTTTTTGCTCATCCAGCGCGTTTAAGGGGCCTTCTGTTCTTCGCAGAACTTGAAGCATTGTAATGAAGAATTGTTATTATTCCGCTAATAAGCAATATTGATTGCTGAAAAGCAAACAAAGTCGCTGCCTTCCGTCCTCCCACTGTCAAACTAGGGAGGAAAAGCCCCGGGGAATGTCCCAAGTGATGCAGAACAGGGAAAATAACATCCAGGTGGCAAAGAGCCACGGCGCTGTGGTAAATTTTCAAGAGCGTTAATTAGGAACAGATTAAAGATCCTTCAATTCCATGTGTAGCATTACATTAAATTATAGCTGAGGAGAAAGAGACAAAACCTACTCAAGGCATCATCCTCTCACAGGCATCTCCTGTATCCGCTCCCAGCGCTGCGGAGGCTCCCAGGTACCAGGTCCGTTTAGCGCGGGCAATCGCTCAGAGCTAGTTTAGGAGTTGAACAAAGTGCCACCTCAGTGGTGCCTGCACCTCCAGCCAGCCTTGACGTGACACTGACGATGCTCTGGCCTCGCAGAGACAACAGTGAGGCTTTCCTGGCTGCTTGCTTGGAGACTTCTCATGGCTCGGTGCTCCCCAGGGCCAGGCACTTGTGGGAGGCTGAACCCGTCCCGAGGCGGCAGCGGTGGGTGGGAGCATCCCCGTGTCCTGGCAGAATCACAAATCCGAAGGGCTGGCTGTAGCTGAAGGACACTCATTTAATCTCGACGTGATGGTTGCGTTCGCTCTGCGGCCGGCAGCTCCTGCGCGCGGTGGTGTCACCGGGTACGGCCGATGCTCTTCAGGGGAAGCGTGTTGATGCAACTTGGCTCTCGTGGCACATAAATGTTCATTAGATCTCGTCCCGACCATTTTGTTCGCCGAAGTGTTGCAGAGGAGGCGAAATGAGAGCGCTGGTTCTTCTGGAGCTCCAGCGTGCGCTGGGTGTTTGCTTTAAATAGAATTAACCATGCAAATTGAATCATGTGAGTGGAAATTAGCACTCATTCTGCTGGCGCTCTCGGTGTAGCTTAACCTACCATTTACCCCAAGACATCTGCTAAGTGCCATTCTTTCAAGTACTTAAACAGCACCTATTGCTACCAAAAAAGCCCCAACCCCATGGAACAACAGAGCTGCTGGATAGCCTGTAATTATCATTACAGGACTATTGTGCTTTTGGTGATGATAAAGCCAGCGGGTGAGGCTTTCCAGGCTGGCTCTCCAGCTTGCCAAAGGGAGGTGGAGTGGGGACTGAAGCCTTCCTGCTCCCTTCCCCTGTCTGCTCCAGCAGCCAGAAAGGAAGGTCCCAACACACAACTACACTAATTTTGCCTAAAATCCTCTTGGTTTCAGGTAGGGCACATCCCTTGGTGAAACTCTGCAGCACCAGGCACTGGGCAGCCTCATAAGAGAGTGATTAATGGGGGTGACCCAGCACAGCCCACCCGGATGGGAGCTGCTGGTCATGCTGGGGTTAGGTACCAAGAGATGGAAACGTGCTGTCGGAGGAAGGCTGGACCGGGACTGGGCTCCCTGAGCAATATGAGCCTCGAGAAGGAGACCACACATCTACCAGGAGATTTCAGCCTCCGCTATCTCTTGCGGCATCGCTTCCACTGCAGCGATAAGGAGGGAGAGGGCTCAGGGCTGCAGGGAGCACGGTGTCACTCCTCCAAGCCTTCTGCAGCGTGATCCATTATTTACACGGTTATTTAAGCCTTTGTTGTCATAGCTGGGAGAATTAATGCGTTAACCTCGCCGAGAAGATGGAGTGCCGGCGGGCTGGCAGCGCCCGGCGCTCTGCCCTTCAGCGCCGGTTTACTGCTGCTCATCAGACGGCNGGCCTGAGAGGCTCGAAGGGGTGCCACGGATGCTCACCGGCTTCTCGTGCGGTTCCTGCCCCCTCCCCGCAGCGTGAGAGAGCTCATTGTGGCCGGTATGAATAGAGCTGGGCACAATTCCTCCACAGCGGTTATGCAAATTCCCAGCCATAATGACACATTGTCTTGTGCGATCCTGCGAACAGATGGCCCAAAGACAGGCTCAAGATCTGAATTAGTCCTGGGCTCCTGCAACGTCGCTGGGAGCATATGGTCCTCATAGATTCGTGGTTCAGCCTTAATAGCAAAGTGAACTGTTGCAGATGAATAAAAGAAAAAGAGGAGGAGAAAACACAATATTGTGATGATTCAGTGGTACTCATGCTCTTCTGAGCTCCAACTCGTGCCGCCTTCCAGCAACAAAGTTCTGCTGTTGATCCAGAAGGACAGGAGCAGCTCTTCTCTGCAGAACACAGCTCACTCGGGCCAGCGCCTGTTCCTGGGTGCATCCCAGGCTGGCAGATGTCACAGTGACGTAAAGAAAAGCCTCCATCCCTAGCAGATGGCTCAGCTGGCTGTTGAGCTCATGGTGCCTGAAAGCCTGGCTGTAGCAAACCCATCCCACGCGGCTCACTGCCGGGACTCTGGGTGCACGTGGATGTGGCGAAGCCAGACTCTTACAGAGGTCTTGCCTGGGTATCGTGGACCACGCGTGCGGTGGCCAAAGCCTGGAGGACTCTGGTCTCATCCTGACTGAAAAGTAAACTGTTGCCGTCTCCAGTGCCAGTTCCCCTGTAAGGTGGAGAGGGAGGGATGCAGACAGGGATTTGGGCAGGGGCACCTGCAGCAGCACTGCCTTTTGGCCAAGCCATCTCTGTGGTCTCCCAGGGCATCGCTCCTGTCTGATGGCAGCGAACTGCGTGGGCTGAGCTCAGAGCCTGCTGCAGACCTGTTCGTTCTGCTACGGCTTCCCAACCCGCTCCAAAAAGCACCGGGGGGGTGTTTATAATTCCATTTGGTGCTTTGTTTTATTGCAAGGCTTTAGGAACTGCTTTGATAGACGTCTTTTCTTCTCCTGTTTGTCACATCCGTGCTGCGTCTGTTATCACTTGCTGGTTTCCAACTTGGAGCCGTCGAGAGGGGCACCTATTTTGGAAAATGAGGCATCGTGTGTTCATTTTATATAGCTTTGTAAATCCATGAAGTCTTGGGTTTCCTCTCTGGTGGATTTCAACCCAAAGACGTTTTTAAGGCAGCTCATCAATGCTGCTTGGAATTTCTCTAAGGACCTAACAGGAAAGTAATACAGACGGTGAAAATGCTGAGCAACAATGATTAATTCTGTCAGTTAACCAACATACAAGTATTAAACAGCCTACGCTGCTGTAACCGCAGCCCCTCTGACAGCAGAAGAGCTGCACCTTCCCCACCAGCAGCTGAGCTGCCACTTCAAGCCCAGAATGCAGCATCTGGGTGAAAAGGGGATTTTTCGTTTGTTTTTCTTGTTGTTGTTGTTTTGTTTTTAAAGCTATAGTATTTCTAATCAGCTGGGAGTCTGGCTCCTAATATTTACCTAAAGCAAATGTTTTCAGTAATCTGAGTAAGTGCTTCTGGAGGCTGGTAGCTGTGAAAACGTGCAGAAGGGGGTTTGGCACATGTGCGGCTGCCACGCGGTTTCGTGGTGTTGCAACTGTGGCCTTGCCAAGTCTGGGCTCTGCCAGCTGCCCCGCCAGGAGTGGAGAAGCTGTGGCAGGACTGCCTGGCTGTTCCAGTGATTTTTGCAGTGTCCACCCTCCCAAAATAATAAATAGCAGCAGATATTCCAGTTGATTTATTTTTTCTGTCCCATGCCTTGCATTAGTGCAAACCAGCCCAGCAGGTCTGCTGGGGTTGCCACAATACAAGGGCACACTCACACTGGCGTGGAGGAGAAACCCAAACTTCAGCCTCTCCATGAAGATAAACAGCTCCAGAGGTGGGGGACCCCTGGGAGGACCAGTCCCACCTCCCCACTGCACTCCCATGGCCCAGTTTGGAGGCAGTGCTCCATCATCCCTCCTGCCCACCGCTGCGACTCCCTCAGCACAGGCCCCCCCACCCTCACTGCCAGCTTGGCAGCACTGCCGGCATCTTGGGTTTCCATGGCAACCACAGGATGCTGCACGGTGGAGCTGGGTACTGGTGCGTGCCACAGCACCGCCGGCTTCTGCCGCTCCAAAGGGACCGGCAGAAGCTGCTTTGCAACTGGGGGAGCCCACAGGAGCCCGGGCACAGGGCATGACCAGGGGCGTTATTTCATGGTAGAAGGAGCAGAGTGTCTGTGCTGGAAGCGAACACTTGCAACCCTGCAGAAAAGCACAACATGCATATATATATATAAATAGATATCTATCCTTAGCAGGGCAGAAAGACAAATGATCCTAGCTCTTGGATCCATTCATCTAACTTGCGTGCTCTGGACCCCACAACCCTTCCCAAGTAAATTAAGTCCTGTGCCTGGCACTATTTGCTCCTCCGAGCTGTTGTGCTCCGAAGCGCAGCAGCCTGCGGCGGTTTGGTGTGGGGCATCGCTTCTTGCACAAGACAGATAAACGCTGTGATTGCTGGGAAAACAGCTTTGACACCCTCCTTGGAGTGAGAATTTAGAATTTTATCTCCTGCCTTAACCGCAGACACCTCGGCTGGATACTCAGGATGGACCTTGGCTGCCCCACGGTGCTGCCCATAGTGCCCCAGCAGCACCGCGGCTCCCACACCTGCTGCCGGCAGCGCAAGCGCTCGAGGGGACGCAAACTGTCAAACTCCAATCCTGGGTTTGTTGCAAGAGCAGGCTCCCAGTGTAGGAAGATCCCCGCTGCCTTCCAATCGCTCTTTGCCGACACGCAGCAGTAAAATAACCAAGCAGGGAGGCTGCCGGCTTCGGCTCCGAGCTTGTGCCTGGCACCGATGGAGCTGCTGCCTCCCCTTCTCAGGCTTTACCTGGCTGTGGCAATGGGAACTACTAATGCTTGGAGCTGAAGGGCAGGGAGAAGCAGATTACACCTTTTCTGCCATTCTTGGGAATCTGCAGGTGACTGGAGCTCGTCCGTTGTCTTAATTATTACGTTTCCTGCCCCTGGGGGTGAGGAGCCCACGCAGCTGCGAGCTCACGCACCCCGGGCTCCCGGTGCTCCCGCTCCCTTTGATATATGCGCCTTCCTTCTTCTATAGGTTGTATCTCTTGTGTGCATTGTAACTTACCCCACTTCTCAATGTCTGTGGTGAGGAATTCATCTCCTCTCTGCCTGACTCTGGTCAGGGCAGGCTGTGTGGGGAGCTGGATGAGCAGCGGGTGGGCTCCCTCGCTCCACAGAGCTCCTCTACGCATGCTTTCGGAGCGAGCAACGGGAGCTCAGGCCTCCTTCCCCCCGCAGCTGTCACGGCTGGAGGGAGGAGGTGGTTATTGGCGTCTACCTTGAGCAGGACCACGCAGCTCTGTTGCTCGCAGCGCGCTGGAGGGGTTTTAAACGGAGAGCTTCGGCGCTCTGCTTGTATAAAGCCCTCATTCTCCGCTTCAGCGCTATGTCTGAGCGACGCTGCCTGAAACAAACTCTTTTCAAAGCCAAGATTTTCTGTTTCTATAGCCACAGTCATGGAGGACAGTTGTGCCTCAAGGGTGGTTGGCCAGATATGCACAATGTCAAAGTCCAAGACCATCTTGTTCAAAGTGAGGTCCGGAGGTTTGTCTAAGCGGCCCATTGCCGCTTTTGGAGAGCCTCAGCTCCGCAGGTAGATCACGATAGTTCTTTATATGCTTTAACAGGCTGGATTGCCTTGAAAACATTTGCAGGTCCACTTTAAATGCTAAATAGAAATAGCTGCTGAATGGAAAGCTGCTTTCAGGAGTCTGATGAAGCTCCTCACACTGCTCCTCCATGGTACTCAGGGCCACCTGGGGAGGAAGAACAGGCTACCCCATATTCATGTTCATCTCAAGTTCATGCTCTCTTGGACTGTGGAAAGCACCAAGTCCCACCTGGATCCAGGGAGGACTGATCCTGTGCCACAGCCATCTCTACCAGTTGTCATCAGAGACCGCAGCACCTCAGCACGTTTCTGCTGTGGAATGAGCAACTCCCTCACCCGGGGCTGAGGAATGGCTGCTGCAACTGCAGGTCAAGCCGGTGACTTATTACTCTAATAAAAATTTATGCTGCTTATTTGAACATCCTGCTAAACCAGGTGGAAAGGTGGGATTAATGCAGCGTGTGTCACATTCTGTCAGCACCGCCGCCCCCACTGATGGGGCAGCGCTTCCCTGCCCGTCCCCTCCGCCCAGAAGGACTTTGCTCAGCTGTCTCCTGTTGTCGGAGGTCGGATGCTCGCAGTAGATCTCCGCGACCTCACCACCTCCCCTCCCAGCTACCGGCGGGCACCGGCATCTCGGCAGACTTCCCACGCGCATGATCGATGCGCCTCGTTCCCTTAGAACAACCCCACAGCCAATAAAATGGAATAAAATGTGAAACGCCACACAAGCGGCATCCCCAAAGAGCGGTAAAGAGCTAAACTGCTGCTCCTTGTGACAATCGGATGAGAGTTTTGTCTTTAAACAAATAACCCTCGTTAGCAGAGAAGAATATTCAAATGCTGCGGCAGTTCACCGAAGGAATGAAGGCGACTCCGTGCAGGCAGCGGAGCGTATCCTGCGCTCAGCAGCATCCCCAGCGGCCGGAGCAGATGCCGATGGGGAGGAGCAGGATGGGGCCCACTGGCCTCGCTGTCCATCTGCTTCTGGAAACAGCTTTAATGTCTCCTAGAGCCTCGCACAAAGCAGCTCAGCACCCAGGCCTTGTACCCAGCCGGTCTGGATACTGTCCTGCAGCGCTGACGCTGCTTTTGGCCCTGGACACGCACACTTGTGTGGCAGGAGAAGCCACGCAGCTGGGATTTCAAAGCGCTTTATAAACAACATATACAGGTGAAGCGCTGCTGCTGCACCCCTGGGACCTTCCCAGCTCAGCTGCTGGAAGTCTCTAGGAAAGGAGCCTCCAGCGCAGTGCGGAGAAGAGAGTGGGGAAGGCACAGGAAGCACCGAGGTGGAGATAACTCAGGATCACCCTGGCCGAGGCGAAGTTGCCTGCCAGAGATGCCCGGCACGCGCGACGGAGAGAGCGGTAGAGAGCTCGGTCTCCCTGGCGATGGTTGCCATGCGATAGCTGCTGTGCCACTGCGGCCGCCTGACTTCAGGCAAATGCATTCTTCTTCCCAAGGGACCGCAGTTGTCTCGGAGTCCCCGGGGAGGCACAGGCTCTGAGGACTCGGTACTGCAGGATGGATGGGCCCCCACCGATGGGGAGAAGTGAGAAAGAGGAAGAGACAGTGGCTGAACCCAAAAGTGGGGCTGCCCTCCGGTCAGCAGCGAAGGCCTGACGTGGGTATCACAAGGGTGAACAGCATCGTGCACGTATCCTGCCCTGCCAGGGTCCTTCCCAGGTGTGCAATCCCATCCCGCCGTGGAAAGTGACTATCAGTCACAGCTCTGCAGCAGATGAAGTTTTCTAAACATACTGTGGCCTGGAAGACATTTATAACCCATTTTTTGGTGGTTATTCAACCTTTTCAAGTCGATGCCCAAACTGCAGTTTGTCGCTCACAGCCCCTCCTGTGCTCCCGAATTTGATGGATCAACAATTTTATAGCAGTGTTTTCTGTCCCCCAGCAAACAGTTAGAGTTGCGCTATAACTCCACTGTTTTTAAAAATAAATCCTGGATGGGAATGTAAGTTTCTCATTTTAAATCCAAATGTGAAAAAAAAAAAAAAGGAAATCGCGTCAATGCCAGAAGGTAGTAGAAAACCAGTGGGAAGAGGCAACACCCCCAGATGAACAAGTGCTTTGTCTTCTGACATCTCGTGACTAGTTGAGCTGGGAGATCTACACCCATTCATGCTGCGTGAGGCGGCGAGCGTTGGCATGAGCAACACCGGGAGCACGAGGGGTGGCTGAGACTCCCACCAGCACAGGATTTCGTAGGGACCCTGGCTTGGAAAAGCATCTGAGGAAGCGAACGTTTAAAATACGTCGAGGAACACGCAGCCGCTGTTCAGAGCAGGCACCCGTCACCACCCCAACCATCGCTGGGTACAGTCGGATCCCGAAGCACTGCCTGTGCTGGGGCTGTTGGTTTTATCCTCTGTCAGTGGCGATTACGGAGTCGTCCCAACAGGAATTGCCTGGTGTTTCACAAATGACTTGCATCGGATTTTCGCATCCGCTTTTCCACATGAACAATAGCGTTGAACTGAACGTCGCTCATCAGACAGACATAATTGGATTTGGAACGTGCTATATTGTGAATTAAGTTGACTGATGGGGAAGTGTCAGTTTTATTAACAATCTTCCTTCAGATGATAATTTTATATCTATAAGGATGAATTACAAGAGTACTTGAAGGCATCAGTTCTAAATGATGAAGTCATTTTAATAAAGGCTGACTTTCCCTTTCATATACTTGTTTCTAAATATTTTATCTCCTTGTGGGAAACTGTATCCAATTAAGAGCCAAAACCAGTGTAAAAAACTCCACATAATCAAGCGATTAGTTTGCATCTGGACCCTGGGTGTGCAGAGCTGCTGCGCAGCAGCCAAGACCCCGGCCAGGGACGAGTTGTCTCTGGGCACCTTTGGTTTCCATGTTGCTGGGGTGACCTGGCTCCTGGAGGCGGTCGTTGCAGGTCAGCTTAGTCATGGGAGCAGAGCAGGTTTTCTTCTTCCACCCCGAAATACCTTCTCCCTTAGGAAATCTCCCCTCTGGGCGCAGCCTGGCAAGGACGCCCTCGCACGAAGGCAGAGGTGCCGGCCCTGAGCACGGCCCTGACTCTGAGGTGACGGATTCGAGCTTCCTCCTGCGATGCCATGAGGTCTGAAAATGATTTGCTTCATCCTTCCCCTCCGAACAGCTTTTGTGGTTTGTTTTTCACATTATTCCTGTGGATGCGAGGAAAAGAGTATTGGATGAATTCTCCGGGTAAGAAGAGCTGGACAATGTGTTCTGTTTCCAAGAAAACAGTCTTTGAGAGGAATACACTGCGATGCAGCGCTTGAATAAATCCAAGGATTATACCAGCGTGAAAGAGCCGGAGCTGTGCAGCAGAAGCCTGCTTCTGTTGTGTATTATGATAAATAGCCATGTCATACGCGATAAGAGCGAGCAGTGCTCCAGGACACAGATTGGAGAGGTAGTTAACGACTGAAATAACCAGCTCCGAGTGGGATCAGGCACAAGGTCCTGACACCCCTCCGCAGCCTCGCCCAGCACGTTACTCTGCGTTTTCTCGCTGGAGTTTACACCATCACCTGGCCAGCGCGATGCGGGAGGAAGTAGCTTCGGGTGCTGAGCACATCGCCGCTGCCTCCCCATCAGCTCGTCCTTGGCCTCCTCCTCCCGTTATCCCGGCTCCGGCTGGGTGAGGAGGATGATGGCAGCAGCCATGGGAGCCTGGTGCCCGGCCGGAGGGGATGCATCTGTACACGTTGTCCCATCACCCTCATTTCTCTGTCACATCGACTCCTGCTGATCCCTGCTCTTGGGATTTCAATGCAAATCTGACCACTGAAAAAATTCTGCTTCCTTTCCTTGTGTTTTTCCAGGAGAAAAAGGAGGAAAATGCCATAAGAAAAAGAGTAAGATGGGCAAACCCGAATGCTCAGAAACATCCCCAGCTCCCTTCCACTGAAGAAAACTTATTCTTGGCTTTGTTCCGTATTTTTCATGGCAAGGAGACTTTTTTTTCCCCTCATCATTTCCAGTCATGCTGAAATCAAAAGGGTTTGGGGTTTATACACCAGTGCTAGTGGGGCGGCTCAGCGACCGCTTCTAAAGATGCAGGTCACTGCTTCATTTCCCTCTGCTACTTACGCTCGTTCTAATTAAGAGCGTCTTAATAAATATTTGATGTGCACTTCAGTCGCGATGGAGGTTGAGCCGTGCCTGTTACAAAGGCCGGTCAGTGCCGCCTGCAATCCAGGAGTCACCTCTGACCGCTCATTTATCACCGGACAATGTCCACTTCATTACGTCTCTATTGATCAGTTAAATACTTTGTGCTTTATTTATCCCACCGGCAGGAAGGGGAATTGCAGGAACAAAGAACAATCAGGTTGGACTAAAACCTAAAGAAGAAAAATGAGCTGATGAAAGCTGTGCTACGCGCGGCTTCTCTTTTGAAGGGGGATTTGCAGGGTTTGGAGTGGGTTGGGTTTATTTTTACTAATGAAATTGTTGGCTGCAAACCTTAAAATAGGTGAAAAACCTCTTTGAGCAAAGTTTTAACGTTGTGCACATTTGCAAATGATAATGCAATGTTCTGGGTGAAGGAGAAGAAGGTCCGTGCTTCCCAGGGGAGCAGAGCCCGAGGCACTGTGAGGCTTTGGGGAGCTCTGGGCTTTTGTCTCCAGCTTTGTGCCTCGGTGGCACATGGTGCCATTTGCCCGTCACTGAGCAGACTTGCTGGGCACGGCAGTTTTCAGGGCCATGGGAGGTGCCGGGAGCCTCCTGGCCTGATCCAGGCAGTGAGCACGAGCTGCTTTCCAGAGACGCTTTTGCCCTGTGCTGTGGATGGGAGGAAAAGAGTGAAACCCCCTCTTCTAAAATGCTGTTGTTCTAAAGTGGGTCACTGGAAAACAACAGGCGTTGAGCAAAATCCTCCCTGATGGCATTTTCTCTGGCTGCTCTTTTCCCTTTTCCTGTGCTCCTTCTGCAGCAAGGCAACGAGCTGCCCAGGGATGGACCGACAGCCAGAGGTCACGCTCCAGGTCACGGTGGCCGCAGGCAGCGCTGGGCAGCAGCACGCGCACCTCTGCAGCGAGCTCGGTGCCGGTGCCGCCCTGATGAGCCCATTCACTGGCACAAAACCCCACTCCCAGCATCGCAGCCCCTCCGAGCAGATGGGGCGGGTGACCCATTTATTTATATTTTCCTGGAGAGATGAATGGTGAGAGCCAACTGCTGAGTTGGCCAAAGCCGAGATGAAATCCGCCTGCCTAGAGCCTGGGGAGCCCTGGCGCCGAGCAGAGAGCCAAGGGCTGCTGCTGCTCCCCAGGCTACTGCTGCTCTTGCTGGGATCGAAACCCCCGCGTTGGCAGAGACCTCTCCTGACCCGCCGTCAGAGGGAGAAAGACGCTCCATCGGAGCTCCATCCCACCTCTTCCCCCCTGGCAAAAGGAATCCCGGATTTCAAAGCAAAAATTAGAATTCCGGTTGTTCTTTGGTGAAGATCTGAATCTCTGTCTTCTGCTGAAACGGTTTTGTGCTGAAATGGTTTGAAGTCAGATGCTTTAGCAGCACAGAGAGCGTGAGGCCGGATTTGCATGTGAAATGAATCATGGCTGATGTGATTAAAAATGCCATAAAGGTTGAATTTAAGACTTTTTTTGTTACTTACTATTAAAGTTTTTCAGTAATTTTCCACCCCCGCAGATGAGCGTCGTTCAGATGAACTGAAGAGAAACTTTCTCTGCGATTCATTACTGAGGGGTCTGAGGGGAATTCTTCATTTCTCAGAGAAAAAGCAAAGCTAAAAATAAAGGTTTTTCCATCGGATAAGTATTTTTGTAGAAGCTGGGGTTCTGGGAGATATGAGGGCAGTGTTTTGCTTGTGAATCATCGGTGGTAGCTAATCGGGAGGTGGTGTGGTGTGCGATGGGCACAGCGAGGGCTGTGCCAGTGCTGCTCCGGGCGTCCTTCGGCGCGGTGCAGGGTGAGCCGCGGCTGGAAGGCACGTTTGGCACTGGCAGTAGCTCTGATATAGTCTGATCCGGAAAACACAGCACAGAGCAACGGAGAAGGGCCAGTTTTCCCACCGTGGGATGGTTCCCTGCACAGCTCAGCACCTGACCGACAGCACTGCCAGGCTCTGCCGCCGGCCCGAGTCTCATGCGCTTTATTCACCCATTTGGCCCATCCTGGTGAAGTCTCGTTTCTGTGGGATCCTGGAGATCGTATAGATCACTATGGACTGCGGAGGCATGATTTTGGGAGTAATTCCCAGCTGGCTTGGTAAGTCCTCTGGCTGTGCCATCTCCTCTCCACCTTCTCCTCCAGTAGGCACCGGTCTTAGCCGTGCACCCTACTGCGTGCTGCTCCCACAGCCACTCTCCGTGCTGTGGAACGTGCAGTTGGGACCCGCCTTCAAAGTCTGCTAAATGTGAGGACTTTGGCAAAACAGAGGGTTGTGGTGCTCAGGCACAAAGGGGTTGTGCAGGATCCGTGCAGGGGCTGAGCAGGATCCAGGGGTGGAGCAGGGGCCATGCAGAATCCCTGCAGAGCAGCTCTGGGCACCACAAGCAAATGGGATGCTGGACTGGGCTTTTGTTTCTCCATGTCAGTGTTTCAGCATCTCAGCATTGCCAGTTTGACTGTTTGGAAAGGGAACCATCAGGCTCCGGTAGGGGCTGATTTGCTGACACACGCTTTTCCAGGCATCCCTGGCACCGTGAGCACGAGGCCATCCCCAGCCCTGCACCCGAAAGCAAACACCCAAAGTTTGCATGGCACGTGTCCATCCCCGCACAACTGGCCGGCACAAATGTGCCTTGAGGCCTGCGAGTAGTTGCCAGCCACTGCTCCACCCCACCCACATCTCCACCCGACCCGCAGCTCCACCCCACTTGCATCCCCATCCCACCGTATCTCCATCTCACTGCTTCTCCTTCCCACTGTATGTCCATCCCACCTGCATCTCCATCCCACTTCATCTCTATCCCACCTATATCTCCATCCCACCATATCTCCATCCCACCACATCCCCATCCCTCCCACATCCCAGCGCCCTGAGCTGTTGGTCCCTGAGGAAAGATGATTTGCATGATTAAAAAAAGGGGGGAGGAACATCACAGGCAGCGAACCACGTTCCTTAGCCGTGCTCTTATGCAACAGATGCGTGTCAGCCTATGTCTTAATATGAGCGTCTATAGCAATGAGAGCGGAATCAGTCAGTGGCTGGAAGAAAAAGGCAGATATCTTTCCATCTCCGTAGATGCGGGGCTGGAATCGTATTTGTATGTAAATGTGGTTTTTCTAAATGCGCACTAACTTACCAGTTGCTACAGGAGATAATGTGTATTCATAGCAGGAGAGCTTTTTACCAGAGCAGGAGTTTTCGAAAGTACTTTGCATGATTTTTTTCCTTTTTCTCTGAGTGTCGGAGTTTGACTAACACATTGAAAATTAAAAAATAATTGAAACGGATCATATGCAACTCAGCAGGGACATTATTTTCCGGTGAGTGGCAAGGGAACGGCGGAGCGGTAATGCGCGGCTTTTGTAGCCTTGTCACTTTGATGAATCCTTTAGTACCATCAGAGGCGGCGCGGGGGGACTCGGGCTTTTCGCCGCCGCTCCCGTCGGGGCAGTGCCAGCTGGAGCAGCAGCGCAGGCTGGACTCCGGGAGCCTCACCCGGAGAAGCGCGTGTGTCTTTTCTGCTAATCAGCAACAGACTTTTGCCTCATAAACACAAATTGGACATAGGGAAGTGGTGTTAGACGAAGGGCGGGTTTGTGCCTGAGGCTTTCCCCAGGAGCAAACCCTTCGGTCACTCGGTAAAGGATCCCCTCAAATCCATCCTGTGCCACTCGGCAACATCAACGGCTTTGTGTAAAAATCTCCAAAGCTGTGAAGTGTGGGGCGATCAATGGGATCAAAGATTTACCTCCTCACTCACCACGGATCCCCAGTCTGTGCCTTCAAATCTAACACCACCATTTTGTCCGCTCTGGGATGCCCACGGCCAAGCTCACCTCAGGGTTCCGTCGCTCAGTGCTGGTTGTGAAGATTTAAGCCCATGATGGTCTGCAGGGTGAACACATCTCTGTGGGCATCAGCTCCTCGCCACACGCGGGTCAACCCCGTGATTCTGCTTGGAAAGGTGTGAACCGTGGAGCTCATGGCCACGGCTGGAAGCACTGTTTCCTGCCAGAAGATTCTGCAAAAACAAACCCTGAAGCCTTGAAGTCACCGAGCAAACCAACATGTGGGTTCAGGTGGGACAGGCTGGGGCTCTCCTGGGGGTCCCAACAGGCTCCCGGCTCTGCTGAGGAGGGTCAGCCAGGGACGGCTTCCCAGGGAAAATAAAACCAATCATGACTTGGAACCACATCTGCCTGCGAACATTTCCATACCACATCTGCTGCTTTGAATTAGGACCTGAATATTCATCTCCGAAATGTATAATTTATACTTACAGCAGACAATTCATAATTTAAGTGTTATTGCTCTAAATTAAGTATAACATTTAAGCTGGCTGCGGACCAGATAACTAAAACCAAGATACCGTGAAGAAGGAAACCCGCGTTCTCAGCGGCTCACGCCACGGGGAACCAGCTGGATGCCGATGCCCAAGCACCCGCCTGGGATGGCCGGCAGGAGGATGCCCCGTCCAGAGCCTGACCCGGCTGTGTGCGCTGCCTCAGCCAGCTCCTCGCCCTCCTCCGACGGCAGTCGTTAGAGGAAGAAACAAAAAAAAAGTCAGAAATGAAAAAGGAAAATTAAACATGAAAATTTAATTAAATCACCCTTTGATCACTCTCTGTGGAATGGACTTATTTCGGAAGATTATTTGTTGGAGAGCAATAATAGCTTCTAATTAGGATAGGATTCAATGCGAAATGAGGTTTTTATTTTTTTATTTTAAATCAACCCGTTTTTCCCCTACACAAATCAACAAGACTCTGTGCACATTACCAGCTAAATATTATTAAAATTGTATTTTATAGCCCAGTGGCTTGCCATTGTTTATCCATTTGAAATTCCTGGTTTAAAGTCAACACAGAAATATAATCAAAGTGGTCGACAGAGATGCAGTTTGTGCTTTAATTGAAAAAATTGGGTGTTGGGTGCAGCTGCGAGACTCGCACGGAAAGCAAGATTGAAGGAGGGCCTTTTTCCCCCACGACGTCGTCCATCCTCTCTGCGGGTTCTGTTGTGCTGAGCGCCGTCCCCATCGTCCCCAGGGACCAGCACAGGACGAGGAGCTGGGAAGCTGGAAGAGCCAAGGAAGCTCACCGTGTCCCGGCTGGGTGAAGAGCAGGGACTTGGGGCCACACTCACCCTCATCTGCCGGGCTTTGCCTCCTGTACTGTAAATCCCCTGAAAGAGCGGCCATGGCTGCCTCGGCTTTGTGAATGAGGCCCTTAAAGATTTGCATATATCATAATAAATGTGAGTCATAACCAGGCAGCATTTAAAATGCTCACTGAAAGAAAGAACCAAATATCCCCATTAGAGCTTTTATCCCCTGCTATTTCATATCACAATAAAATGTCAAAAGGAAAAGAGAAGCAGATTTCTGATATTATTACTTTGAACTTTTCTTGGCTATACTCCCCTGAAGCATGACATTTACCGAGGAGAGGAAAAAAAAAAGGAGAGGCTGGAATATCTCCTTAATCATCTTTATTTCCACGCTGTGGCATCGAGTGGCTGGACCTCGTCTGCTGCCTGTCCAGGAGTGAGGAACTGGAGTGGCACTGGGATCCCGGGACCCTGCCTTTATTCCTGGAAAACCGGGGACACGACACCTTCTGGCTGCTCTGCTGGGCCCCAGAGGAAGAGAAGTAACAGGCAACATTTTTTATTATTATTACAATTGTTATTGTTATTGTTGTCCTCATCATCATCACCACCATCATCAATATCAACATTGCTATTAATATAATAACACATGGTATAGTAAGGTAATACTTATATAACATGAGAATATAATAATAACGAAATTTAGTGCTTTCCAAGGCATCACCCGGCCCGTCCTGTTGCTCTCCCAGGAGCTGTTTTACTCCTCCTGTCCTGGCCGTGCCCCTGACGTTGGGCTTTGCCGTGGGATTTACTCTACGGCGTAAAGGTGTCTCCTGGGGCTTACAAATGAATCGGTTTATAAAAAAATTATAAGTCATTAAAAGTTGATAGTGAAAGGAAAAGTGTGAATAGATGTCATAAAAAAGTTAGAAGAATAAAGCGTTTCTTCCATCAAAAGCTTTTACTAGTCCATTTAAGAAATCCATTTTAACTGTACTTTAATTTCATTTATGGACCTAATAAAGTCAAATAGTGTCAAGGAGACTCACAAAGGTGGGGCACTAACAGCGCATACAACTTCCATTTTGAAAAAAAAACACTATTTTTTGCCAGGAGCAGAGAGCAACTGAGCTTCCAGGGGCTGTGCCAGAGGGGAACAGGGTGACCAGGGATATCCCACTGCCTCGGGACTGCAGGTGCAACACCGACAGCCCTGGTGGCCTGCGATGGGCAGCTGAGGAAGAATGGGATGACAAAGCTGGGAAGTTAAGCCCATGGACCAGGGCCTGAAGAGCTTCTCATCACCTTGAAAGGACTTTGCAACAATCCCAACGATGAAACCTTGACCCCTGCGTAGGAACGCCCAGAGCTTTGGTGCTCCCAACAGGTTCCAAGAGGCTCTGCTCCCCAAGGTTCAAAGCAGCTTCTGCTGGAGCACTTGGCAGAGTGGCCCCCGGACAGAAGGAAGGCTCCTTTTCCATCCACTCACCAGGAATATTCAAACCCAGGCTGTGCTGCCAGGTTGCATAAATCACCAGAGCTCATCTCCCTTCTCTGCATCCCGGCTCGCGGAGGCCACCGACCAAACTCTCAATTTCACATCACATTTTCATTCCGCGTTCGCTGGGGTGCTGGTTAATTTTGTAAATCCCAAGGTAGAGTCACCGAGCGTTCAGCACTGTCTGCGTTTCCACCTTGACAACGGCCAAACCGCAGCAAGGTTTTCCAAAAGGGAATACTGAGAGGGTGAGGGCTGGATGAAGCGAGGCTATTTAATAAATAAATCAATCTTGCGTGGTGAGAAAGAACAGGAATTAACACACATGGGCATTATTTGGCAGCGTCTGCCCTCTCCTTCCCCTGTCAGGCAGCCTCTCGCCTCCTGCAGCCGAGGAGCCGGGCGGCGCTGCCCAGGGGAGGAGGATTTTGGTCTGCGTTGCCAATTCAGACAAGTCTCGCCAAGCCTCGCATCTTGCTTGGGGAAGGGAGAGAATCTGGGGATCCCTGGGCCATTTCTTTTCCCTCAGGGAGCACACGGTGCCATAAATAAATTTAATCTTATCTTTGCCGCGCTCCTTGGACAGCAGGCATCATCCAGCCATCGGCTCAGGAGGCTGTTTGCCGGATGGATCCCACATTTCCCTTTCCAGAGGCTGCACCCAACTCCCTCGTGGTGCTGCGTTACTTTCAGTCCTGGTGCTGAGGTGATTTGGATCTATGTAAGTGAATCCAATTTAGCATCTTCACCTCTCGCATTTCATTTTCCTGTGAATATATCAGGGTTATATCCTGGCACAGCCAGAGTCCGGAGGCAGGGTGAGGAATTTCTGACGGGCAGCAGCGCTAACAACCTCACAGGAGGTACCTGGAGAAGGACGTTGTCGGAATGATTCTTTCCCTGGGGGTTCTGGAGACCTTTCGTGGTGTTTAAAAACAACAATAATCAAAGCTATTATCTCTAAAGAATCTTGTACAACCAGGATTCAGTCATAAGTGAGGACCTGGCAGAGGAAGGTGTTGCTGCTTCGAAAGCCAGAAGCAGGCAGGAGGAGACGCTGCACATGGGGCTCCGACTTTGCACAGACCACGCCAGAGGGGCCTCAAATCCTCCAAAAGTCAGACCCAGAGCGGAACTGGCCAAGGGCCACATTGAACCCTGGCAGCCAGGGAGCTGCGACAGTGCCGGGGCTCCTGCCCGTGCCGGGTCTTGCCCATGCTGGGGGTCCTGCCCGCACCGGGGCCGGTGGGGTTTACTGGCTTCGGAGGGGCCAAAGGCAGGGAGGGGAGTGCCGGCTGCGCTCGGTGGTGCGGGCGGAAAGGTGTTGTTATGGTAACAAATGACTTGTATTCTCCAAAGGAAGCGCGATTTCTGTTTAATAGGGGGAAAACGCAGGGAAGAAGAAAAGGATAATATTTCAAAAAAATTTAATGAGACATGAATTGTACATGCTCATTCTCTGGAGTGCGTAACGGTTCAAGAGGGAGGACGAGCGGCGTTTACAACCCACCTCACGTGCGAAGCGGGGCTGTCGAGCTGCTGCCAGCGCTGCACCCGCTGAGAAGCCAAACTTTAAGGTGCCCACTTGGCTCCTCTGATGTCGCCTCAGCCGGGACATCCCGGGGAGATTTGTTTGTTTTAAAGCCTCGGCCTCTGCCAAAAGCTGCTGCTCGTCCGATGGTGCCGTGGGGAAGTCAGAGCTGAGGCACCTGACGTAGGAAAGTTTGGTGAAGGGGAGCACCTGAGAAATGCCACGGAGCAGCTTCCCTGGGGGGGATAATGCGCTGCAGGCAGCGGGGTGAAGGCAGAGCTGCCCTCGC
Source organism: Baryphthengus martii (assembly GCA_013396935.1). Taxonomy (NCBI): domain Eukaryota; kingdom Metazoa; phylum Chordata; class Aves; order Coraciiformes; family Momotidae; genus Baryphthengus; species Baryphthengus martii. The sequence goes on along the minus strand of VWZK01019330.1, from coordinate 41,608 downwards.
CCCACTCATCCGCTTGTCGTGGCTCCGGGAGCATCCCTCCAGCCAGGGCTTCCCTCGCCGAGCGCTGCACCAGATCCTGCCTTTATCTCCTTTACCCGGCAGCGCTGATCTGCTGAGGAAAGGTGGTGGTTTGATAAGGAACGCAATAATTAGGAATGTGCCAGAAAGCAGGTATTAATAGAAGTGCTATTAGAGAATTTATGGATGATTTAAGATGCAGCCCATTCTGCTAGTGAATGCCTCGTCTGTTTAAGAGCAGTAATTGCCTATTATCTAGCAGCTTCTGATGTGCTTGGCTCGTGCTGGCATGACACGCGAAGATGCAGCACATATTTAAAGAGCTAATGCCAATTCAAAGGACCTGCTTGTAATTTTAAACACAAGAATCCAATAAAATTCAAATGGCAGCTGGGAGGTGAAAAAGCAAACGGGCACACACCAGGCACCGAATCGATAAACAGGGAAGTGCCCGGAGCATGGAGCTGGGTGCAGCTCTCGGTGGCTGCTCAAGCTGCAGAAGACAGTGCTGCTTATCTTTAACATGGGTACCTTTTACCCCTCCTTTACCATGTGCCACTTACTTTGTGCCCAGCAGCAAAGACAGTTTCATTGATCAAACAGAAGCCAGTTAATGGCTAAAGGAACGTGAAAAATAATGTCACAGGGAGCGAGCCTGCGAGCGTCCTGCCTGTTTATCTCTGCACAGCTTTTGAAATACACCAGTTTGATTTTTCTCACAATATTGCAGAAGCTTTTTGTTCTTTGAAGTGCACTAATCTCCCAGAGAAGCCTGAAGTTCTGGATCAGGGGTAAGCATCCTCTCTGGTCCTTCGGCCAGTTTGGGCACCGGGCCCCATTTCGGAGCCGGAGGAGCATGACCTGGAGACAGGATACTCGGGAATATCAACACTGGAGCCCCATGGACGAGCTGACCTGTGAATGCCCATTTCTCATACCGAGGATGGGGTGAAAGCAGTTGGTGAACATGTGGGAAAGAGAGCCAGCCCCACATTCACCCATGTCGGCCAGCCTTGGACCTCCATCCCTGCAGACACAAACTCTTCTCTACCGTGACTTGCCGCTGCCAAGCCCAACGCCGCCGCTGTCGTGTCACCCTCGTGCCTGTGATGGAGCCCCCTCGGTGCCCTGCAGCCCCCGCAGTGCACAGACCCCCGCAGCAGAGGGTTTTCATATCTGCTGGAAGGAATCTTTTGGTGGCAAAAAGCTTTCTTGGCGGTGGAGGCGAAGCTCCCGCTGTTCAGCTCGCAGGGCTCTAGCTCGCTCGGCCCAGAATAAATGCCTTTGGAATTACAGCCCCAGCAGCCAGGAAGCACATTCGACCGTCTTCTTGGCGGCTTTTAATTTTTATAGCGCCTGCACTTTGACATGTTGATCTTCGTGATTGCACAAGGAATTGAATTTGATTCGGATTTATTTGTTCTAATTTGTGCCTCCTGTTACTTCTCGCTGCAGCATTGTAGGCAGTGGACGGGTTTTGTTCAGCCATCCCAATTAAAGCCTGTGAAGTGCAAATACACACAAGAGCAGCTGGAAGTATGATCAGCAAAGAACAAACAGGCAAACGAGCCAAACCCCACAGTGACTGCAAATCCTGAGCTGTTTTGGTGCGAGCTTCACCAAGAGGAATTTCAGCAGTAGAACTGTGGGGAACCCCCACCGGGACAGCATGGAGTGGGGGCTTGTCTGGGATCTATCCCCCAAGGCTGCACCGCGGCCCATCTCTGCCTTGCTGACAAGAAGATCGTGCTAATGGCCATGCTCACACCGCTCACCACCATGAAATATTGTGAGATGTTTCTCCCGAGCTGCAGTGTCCGTTCTGCTGCCCTGGACATCTTCCCGCTCAGGTTATTATATCCTACCTCCCGCCCGGCCCCTGCAGTCTTGGTTATTTAGAGCCTCATTTTTGGAGAGCTGAGCACCAGCAATTCCAGCTGACTTCAATCTCCTTGTCTGCAGAAAAAGGGGACAATGAGCGCGACCTCCTTTGTAGAGCGCTCGGAGATTGGCTGATCAACAGCTGCATCCAGGAGGTCGGGATTAGTAATAATGACTTGGAGTAAAGATGAAAGGACTTTGCACTTTTCTGTAGCAGTCCCTTTCTGGCTGATGCGAAATTTTTTCCCCTTTGAGCAGCACCTGCAGCAGCTGGGTCCCATCCAGTACCTTCCCTGCTCCCTGGGCTGAGTCCTCCTCTGGGGCCAAGCAGATGCATGAGCGTGGGGGTCCTCGGCCACTCCCCTGGGAGAGCAGGAAGGTCCTCCTCGGGCTGGAAATGCCGTGTCTGAAATTTCTCTCAGTATTGTTAATTGCCTGTGGTGCTACTGGAAAACAGGCCTTCAGTTTTAATTTGAGATGTGTCCAGCTGTAATTCCCCACCGTGGGCTCTCACAACACTCCTGGGTACCCAGGAGTACTGCTGTGCCGTGAAGGTCCTCCCGCAAAGGGGCCATGGCGTCCCTCAGGCTTCTTCTAATAAGTTCAACAGACTGAGCTCTCTAATTTTCTTTGAGTGAGAGATTTTTCCAGCTCTCAACATATTGTTGCCTGCCTCTGCTCCATGAAGAAGCCTCCCTTCTTCCTGTGGAGCGTTTGCTCTGTTTCCGCTGCCGTCAGGTGGGATTTTCTTTTCTCCTTGTTTGTTTTTTTTTTAAAAAAGCCTCTGTTCTCCTTGCAGGTGGCATGAGAGAAATCCATAAATAAACAACAATAGCAGCCAATGGCTCTGCCAGGTCACACCATCAAACCTGGTTCTCCAGAGCGCAGTAGCATCGAGGGTCTGCTTCCCCTCGCCAAGACAGGCTCTGAGTGTCGGGCAGAGCATCGCAGGCTCTGCCTGACCCCGGCACACCCGCCGGTCCCAGAGGAGCCGCAGCTCCCCGCCGAGCACTGGTTACCGCCGACAATGTCATCTCACTCCCTTCGGCCTCCCGTTGTGCCCAGAAGTGACAGTGACATGCCGATCAATGGCAATGATCTCCCAAGTAGCCCGGCTGATAAACACGCTTTTGAGGCTGCTGCGCGCGTGTCTGAGCCGCTCGCTTTGAATAAATTGGGTTTGATGTAAACAACGCGAGGTGTATATGCTTTTAAATTTATTCCTTCAATTCCTATTGCTTCTGAACCCCTGCTGCTGCGGGGGTAGTTGGGAGCACTGAGGAGCTCCCAAACTGGGAACTGCTGGGGCACGTCTGCGTCTGGCAGCTCCTGTGGAGCTGAGCACTCACTGGGGTCGTGCCTCTGCTCTCTGTGGCTCAGGACCAAAGGATCAAGTAGTTCTGTGTGCTCAGCACCCATCTGCTGTGAGGATAGCTCACTCCCTTGATGGAGTAGCCTGTGCAGAAGCAGCTGGCAGTGGTTATCCCACCTATTTCAAATCAGTCCTTGCAGGTCAAATACTTGTGCTCACCTCTGGCGAAAGGGTTTAGCAAAAGCTGGGCTGTAATGACTTCCCCACAGCCACAGTATGAAGCGGCAGCAGTGGGAGCACCACAGTTCTCCCCCATTAGCCAGGTTGCTGTGTCAGGTCCCTGGATGAGAAGCCTCTGAACTCAAGCAATCCACGGGCTGCTGCCACCAGTGGTGAGTGAGGGGCTGTGGGAGTGGGAACTGGAGCCGGGCTGCTTCCCAGCAGGTGGTGGTTGGGCTGGGCGTCTTCTCCAGGCAGCGTCGCCACCAGACTTGTTTGGCTGAATGTTTTGTTTGTGTTTGCTTTGTTTGTGGAGTGTGTATGAAAAATTAATAGAAAGGTGCTAATCATACTCTGTCCTGAATGTGAAACTGCTACGAGTATAAACTGAATACCAAGTGGTGGGGAAGTTTTTAGTGGAAAACAGGTTTTTTGCTTCAGCCAGGGGGTTTTGGGCTGAAAACCTCCATGGGCTACACAGCCAAAAGCCTGACTGGAGTGGAGCAGATGTGTGTGGAGGAACAGGGCTGGGAGTCTGCACAGAGCCCAGCTGGTGCCTCCAGCCCTGCTGGGGCTGGGTGCTGGGGTGCAGCTCCTTGGTATAAGTGCCTGACTGTGGGGACACTGCTGCAGCCTCCAGCACGGTTTGTGTGCCGGCCTCCTGGTCCCCTCTGTCCTCATCTTGTGCTTGACCTGCTGCTTGCAGCTTTACCTGGAAACACGGTGTTTGCACAGGGAAGGTGAGAAACCCCGTGTCCCTGCCCCCCCCTTCCCGTCCCCCAGGTCCTTCTGTGCAGGTATCCATCATCTCCTTTGTTTGGTTGCCTTAATTGAGCTTGCTATTTATAGCTGATTATTGGAACCAGGTCGAATTCCTCTGGGTGCTATTTCCATAAGGAGGCAGGCAGTGAGTCACTCCGAGTCCCTCCCCGGCATTGTCCCCGTGCTTGCTGGCAGGGCACGGGGCTGTGCATGCTCCGGGGGGGACCCATGCACCCCAGGCCCCGCTCTTCCTCTCTTTAGCACCGCTATCGCCTTGCACCTTCCCAAGGAGAATCTCTTAAACCTGAGGTTAGCCTTTGATTTACAGTTTTGCTCTGCAGAAAATAGACGTTAGCCTTTTGATCCCCAAAGTGGGCTTTGGAGAAGGATTGCAGGAAATTCTTCAGGATGCGAAAGCTGAGCTGCGTAATTACGCTCCTAGTAACATAACGAATGGCCGCATCCAGCAGCTCTTGCTGCCATTTAACACAATCATTTTCTTTTGCTAGCTATAAATATGTTTGTATCCTTTGACCTCAAGAACCAGCATTATTCTTGGAGGCAGAATTATTCCTTGCTCCGTGGCTCATAGGTTTGTTTTGGCCTTGAAGCTCCTCGGCTCCTGACAAGTGTGCAAAGTCCAATTTACAAAGCAAAGGAGATGCAGATCTCAGAGGGAGGCAGGGAGCAGAGCACCCTTCACCTTCCAGCCCCAACTGGCACTTGGCTTTCAGGTGACAATTAACAAATGATGATGCCCAGGGACATGGCTGGTGTATGGGCAGTCACGGTCCCGAGGCTGGGGCACCCCTGGTGCTACACGAGTGTTTGAGAAGTGCTTTTTGTGGATGCAGCTCATCCAGGGTTGGAAACACCCCAACCCAGGGTGTGCTGACTCCTCCTCCCTGCACCCAGCACCATGTTCTCCTCTCATCCACAGCAATGTGCTTGTGTAAACAATTAAGACCATAGACTGCTAAGACTTGCTCCTCACAGTCACCCCTAATCGCAGCGCTTTGCCAAAATCCCGGTTCTTTTTAATCGCTTCTGGTTTACGGTAGCTCTGAGCTGTACGGTCACTTCTTTGCAAACTTGTTCTGTGTTCTGCTGATGGTGACCTTGTCCCTAAACCCTCTCTACTGCTCTTCCCTGTGAAATCACTGCGCCGTAACAGTGCTAGAGTGGAAAGAATTTACTGCTTAAATAATTTATCTAGATTCAGTACAGAAAGTCTTTTGTGGAGATTCATCAGCTAATAAAGAAAATTGATTCTGGAAGCCAAAGTCAATATAGGGTTAGAGAAATGCCACCGCCTGCCGTGGGCTCCCTTCCAGAAGCCTCCGCTGTCACATCTGGCTCACGTGGCCACATCTGGCTCGTGCTGCCACGCATCTCCCGAGCACTGCCGGCTTTCCCGGATCGGAGTTGCTCTCCCAACAGCCAGCTCTCAGATTTTTTTTGGTTGTTTTCCTTTGGTTTGGAAGTCCTGTGTTTCTGGTGAAAGCTGTGTCTTGATAAGGCATTGCTCAGCCTGCCGTGGGAACGGAGAGCATGGGGGTGATTCAGGTGGCAAACGCAGTGTGCAGGGTGATGAGACCTCAGTACGAAGGTCACGCAGCCCCCACCCTTTGTGGCCCTTGGGGTAGCTGACCCTTCTCCAGTTTTGGAAGGTGGCCCAGCACAAGCTGGATCCTTCTGAGCTCAGTGACAAGACCCTGATCATGCATCTGCTTCTTAACACCAGTTTGGTCTTTATCAGATGAATGGGTGGGCTCCTGCTGCCCTTGCTCCCCTCTTACCTGCGGAGGCTCAAGGCGAGAGCAACGCAGGGTCCAAGAGGGAGGTGGGGATGACGCTGTAAAGCCAGAGAACATGACAGGGCAGTGATGCCTTTTCCCCAGCTGGCTGCCTGAGCAGCCTCTGCCCCGCAGAACCAGTCCTCTCCCTACCAAACCACCCTTCTCTGATTTGTAGGGAATATTTTTCTTCTGGAAGGCAAATACAACAAAATTTAAGAACTGGAAACGTCCTTAAAACAGCTCAAACTGGCCTTTGGAAAGGGAGGTGGGAAGTGATGCTGTGATGGGGGGTGTGGAGGAAGGAGATTGGGCAGCTCTTGTGGCAGCCCATGGAAGATGGAAAAATAGCCAAAAGAGAGAGAAAAGAAAAATTGGCAGAAGCTTTTGACCATATGGTCGAATTGTACTTCATGTGTGTTTCTCCATATGTTGCGCGTACATGTGTTTGTTTAGTCCCCCCCAATCCCGCGCACTTTGCACGCCAGCCGTAGTCTCACACCCAGCACGATGAGCTCGCAGAAGGCCAAGGAACTTTCAGAATGCTTCCCTTCCCTCGGCCACTCCTCAGAGCTCTTTATCCAAACCACCTTGACCGCTGTGAAAAATTAAAGCCGTCTTTGCCCTGACGTGGCTCTTGCCCTCCCCGAGCGAGCCGTGAGGCACAAGGTGTGCAGAGCTACAAGCGCTCGGTGGGCTTAGCCAGTTAATTTAGTGCAAGCCAGGTGACATTTGCTGGGAAGGGAACCATGCTCGCTGTCTTCATTGCCTCTGCTGGAACCCGTGTACCGATCAATAATTCAGGTGCCCTTACAGCTACCACCAGCAGCTCCCTCTCTGCCTGTTTAATGGGAAAGCACGTTCCAGCTCACGGCTTCGGCAGCGATCCGCAGGCAGGAGCCGGTGGGGAGAGGCCGACAGTCACCCAAGGAACTCCCTGGCATCGCTTCTGCCACAGCGATGCTCAGTGAGGTGGGGGCTCAGGGGTCTGCTGCCCTCTGAAGCCAGGGAGATTAGACATGAAAGTGAAGTTGAGTGTAAAACAGAGTGGGGGTGGGGTGTGGAAATCCCAAGTCATTGCAATCACCACAACAGAAGGAATATCTCCACGTGCCAAGTCTGCTCTCTGAGTGTGATTTAAGCTGAAAATTCAGAACTGTTTCCTGGTACAAATCATTCGAGCGGGATGAAACAATCAATGGGAGATGTAATCTGTGACTTGTCTCTGCAGCCAAAAACATCTCATCTGTGAACACAAACTCATTAGGAGCGTGATTAATGGGGTCTGAAGGCAGGAGCTGGGGTTGGGAAGCTATCTGCAATGCTGGGGGCTCTGCCCAGGGTGGTGTCCCCAGAGCTGGGACCCAGACATTTCCCTGTGCCGTGAGGTCCCGGAGCACAGCTCATTTTCAGCATTGGCAAAATTTCTATTCAGGAGGGACTTGATTTGGCTTCTGTTCTAAGTTGTCTGCTTGGTAGATTTACTAAAAGTGCATTTTCAGAAGCCAAGCTCCTCTTGCCGCTGTGACTTGATGTCAGCATCAGAAATGACCCAAAGCTTCTCAGTTTCTTTATCCAGCACCAATCCTTGCTCCACAGCAGCCTGGGCTGTCTCTGCTCTGCTCCCCTTGGCCTCTGTGGAGCCTCACTCGGCAATGCCAGCACCTTTGCTTTCCCCTGCTCCTTCTCCCTTCCCATCCGCCGCAAGAGATCCCTGATGCAAATTCCCCCAGGATGCAGGAGGGATTGGCACAGCCCCAACACCTGCAGACCCCTGGCTCCAGCCTCTGCCTGCTGCCCTGGGGGCTTGGTGGGACACTGTGGGAGCAAATCAGCAGCGTGAGAATGGGCAAGGTCAAGCAGGCTTGGAAAAGTGAAAAGGGGGAAAAATTTAGGAATATGGCTCAAATAGTGAGGGAATTAATTCTGCAGATGCCAAGGAAATGATGGCCCATAAAGTTAATGAGATATTGCTGAAGAAAGGGTAAACAATTAGGACTATTAGCTGCAAAGATAAACCAAGACCTATTGCCCTCAGAAACACTGAAACTAATTAAATTGAAAATTACAACATGGGAGTACAAAAACAAAGGCAAATAAATTGAGAGAAAGAATTAACTGGCTTAATATTGTGATGATAATATTATTAGCAATAGGAAGTGGGGATTGTATGATTAAAGCTGTTTATTCTCCTGCTCTTTTGCTGAAGGCAGGCGGTGAGGGACTTGGGGCAGGCAGGAGGGGACCCACAGCCCTGGGGGGGCTTCCTGGAGTCCCATCCCAGTGCTGTGGCCCCCCACAGGGGTGGTTACACCGTCCCGGTGCCCTCGCCGGTTCCATTGCACCAGGTGGGAGCTCAAAGTCATCTCCCTGAAACATTCCCAGTGGCCTCACCAGCCGCCCGGCCTGGGAGAGACCTCCAGAAGAGTCATTAGCGCTCCAATAATTGGTTCCGTTTAAAGGGATTAGAGCCAAATTAACTTTGTGGTTTCCCACCCAGAAATAATCCTATTTCAAGTGGACAGATTCTTTGGTAGCGTCCAAGGAGACTATGAATGGGCGATGTACTGCTTGAGAAAACACTCAGCAGGGAAGGGGGCTCCCGGCCTTTCCTTGAGGGACCTCTGGTAAGAATAAAACTCATCTAATCAGGCTTGGTGAGGTGGGGGCTGACACCTTAGCAACGGTTGCAGTTGGCATCCCAGCGTGGGTGACAAATAGAGGAAGAAAACCCAGGCGGAGAACAATAAAAAAAACCCTTCAGGCAGAAATTTGTGTGCCGTGGAGGGACAGGAGCCAAAATCGATCAGGCCGTTGGCAGAGTGCTCCTTCCCCAAGGCCGCTGGCCCTGCCCGGCTGTGCCCCGGCAGCACGGAGCCACCAGACATTTCTCCCAGCCGCTGACCAGGAATGCCGGCAGATGACCGTCCCCTTCTCCAGTAATTGGGAGGGGATTAACTCCCTGTGTGAAAGATTGCAGAGCAGATTTCCACATGTCTGAGCTGCCCTTTGAGAACGTCAATAGAGTGGATGATGCAAAGGCAGTGACGGTCGCGGGTCGGCTTCGTGACACTCGCAGCTCCTGGCTGGGGGGAGGCTCTGACACGAGCCCCGGGGTCAAACCTGGGAACCGCTTGGGTCAGGCTAAGGGTCCCCCTGATAAAACAGCCTTCTTTCTTCTGTGCTTTCCCCTATCCTGGAAAAGTTGTTTTTCCTGCTGTGTTGCAAATCTTGTGATCAGGTGCATGTGGCTTCTCTAGAAAATAATGTTTCCTCCCTTTCTTGGTCTGAGAGGTTTAGCGCTGGGTTTAAAGCTGTACACAGTGTTTCTGAGACCCTTTCATAGAGCAAAAATAAAGCCAAGCAAAAGGCAGCCAAAATATTGGAAAGGAAGGGAAAGCTGGGAAGTTTAGGGAGGCAGAAAGAGTCTGCAAATCTGGGTCGAGTTTTAGTTCCATCCGAACACTTCTGCAGGTGACGGTCGCCAAGCGCGGCAGGTCCAGGTTCAGGAGCCTGCAGCGTGATTGGAAGCCGATCAGCTGGTCCTGCCACGCCGGGCTCGGTGCCCTCTCCAGCAAAGCCTGAGGAGTCTGTGATCACCAGATCACGGAGAGCAAAGTCTCGTTTTACGGTCGTTTCATTACGATGCTTAATTTTGTCTGCAGCAGCAATTACATTCGATGGGTGGAAAGCAATATCGGAGATGTATGATGGTTGTTGCCATCCCACCGGCTCCGCCGCTGCCGCCGGAATAGCAATCAGGGCGCAGGAGCCAGCGGCTCGGCTCGGGCTGTGCCAGGACAGATGAGGCTTCGCAAATGGGAAGATAACCCCGACCACTGGCCAAATATTTACCTGAGCGGGAGTGCCTATCGCATCTGCAGGATGGCTCTACAGGGGCTGATCAAACACTCAGTGACCTCTGGGAACAAACAGAATTGGTAACGTGCCCCTGGGCTGGGCTCCTTTGCTGTCTGTTTCCATCACCAAATTCTCTGATTATTCAGGGAGCACTGAGCAGTGCGCATGGTCTGGGCTTTGGTTTTTGTCTTGCACCATCTTCACCTAACAAAAGGAATTAACACCAACACCTGTAACTTTTTATTTCCTCTAGGTTAAAAAAACCTGTTACTACTTCATCTGGTTAAATGAATCTGGTAGGAAATACAATTTTTTTTCCTAGTTGTCCAATCTCCACAGGTATTGCGGGGGTCTAACTACAAAACATCTGAACCAATTAGGCACCTTGTGGTCATCAAATATACTTGTTGTGAGGATTAGTCTACTTAATGATGTTTCACTCTGATTAAAAGTAGCATATCAAGGGTTATAGAACTGGGAAACCAAATGTAAAGGCAAAGGAAAGAATTGCCTGAGGATTTGCATGGACTCTGTATCAGGATACCACTGTGTGAAGGAGCAGGAAAGATGCTGAGCACATCCAGGACCATGCAGCATCCACTGGGGTACACGCGCCGCAGCTCCCGGCAGCAGCTCTGGCATGAGAGGCCTCAGTGGAGGAGAAAGCGGTGGCTGCCGTCTGGGTGGCATCCATCAGGGATCATCCTGGCTTCGGTTTGTGAGGCTTGAAGGGAGTCTGGGTGGCATCTGTCAGGTTTTGGTTCTCAAGGGTTGAAGGAAATTCACTGTGGCGCTTGCAGGAGCCGGGTCGGACAGTGTCCTGAGTTTGGCAGGATGGGGATGCTGGTGCTGGGCAGCCCCGGAGCTGGTGCCTCACAGCATCTCGTTAGCGTGTCATGACACTTGCAGAGCCAAATGCCGCTGTGAGCTGCAGACAAGGATCTGTGAGTGCCTACGGGTGACACGTGCTGCCCATCATGAGGCAGCCGAGGCCGAGGGGCACGCAGGGCTCCACTGTCATCCAGTTGTCTGCTTTTAATGGATATGAATGGTTACCTTTAGTGCTGAAAAAGCTGAATAGATACAAATATTACCAATACCTTAAGGGTGTGATGGGCCCCATTATCCTTGGGTAATCGAGGTTATGTGGAGCTCTTATCCTTGTCTCTCTCAGCAATGTGCTGAAGCAGAGAAACCTTGAGGATGAATTGCCCGGGAAGCTGGAGAAGGGCTGGGACCTCAAAAGCTCCCTGTGCGGAGGGAGCACCCGCACCCTGCCTCTCTGCCAGGCTCAGCTGGAAGGACATAGGGACCTTTCCCATGCAGCCCGAGCAGAATTGGTTTCGATTAACTCTCTGCAAGTAGTTCCTTCCTTGGCACCTTTTGTTTTCTCTTGGTCTTCACGAACCATCAGCCAAAAGCCAGTGACGCTCCCAAGCGGATCCGCGGTTATTTCCAAGTTTCTGCGGGAAATGCTGCGGTTTGCGGTGCACGCGCTGAGTCGCTGTCTCGCAGGAGAGTCGCTTTTCCCTCCCTGCATAAGCATCTACCTACGTGCCACCCATCGCCGCACGCGAGCGCCGTTCTGGAGAGCTACAGAAATATCCCTTCGGTAAACAAACCCAACGCTGCCGAGACGATCGCCAGCAGTGAATTTCAGGGGGGTTTATCGGCCTGGCGAAGCCGGCTGTGCTGGGGAATCCCACCAGCCACGCGCGGCTTTTCCTGCTTCTTGGCGGGAGTTACCTCGCAGTGCAAGTCGTGTGTTTTCTGGCTGAATCTATAATGCACCACTTGTAAGCACCGAGTGCACGAGCATTCAAGCTGGGAGTTTGCCTCCTGCGAGTGTTCTTACTAATGAAACTGAGGCTGCAAGGTATTCCTGGAAAGTGCTTACAAAAGGCTTTCAGAGATATGAAATGATGTTTTTCATGTTATCTCAGATTCGTTTTCTGTTTCTAAGGAATACTCAGACTTTCGATCCCTCCCTCCTTTCTCCCTGTTTGCAGCGTACGAGCTGGGCTGGTCGGGAGGAGGACAGTGATGCTCTGTGCTCATCATTGCACGCCAGCTCATCCATGGATCTTCCCACCAAAGCCTCTCTGAGGTTATCGAGCTGCATTTTTGCACTGAAACATTCAGACAGATTCTCAGAGCTCTGTCTCTACTTCTTTGTTAAAAGGGACAGAGTTTCAAATAGTTCTCCTTCTGTGGTCTCCTTGGCAGAGCGGATAAACCCCTGCCCCAAAGCAGCGCGTGAGGTCAGCCAGGCGGAAGGTGGGACGCACTACCTTGGGTCCCAGCAGGCACCGTGTACATCCAGGGTCACAGATGCATCCATGCATCCTTCCCCATTGCCTCCAGTTTGTTGTGATGTTCTGCAGAAAGGTGATGCTGTGGCAGAGTCGGTCCAAGCCCAGCTCCTCGGCTTGCTTTGTTATTATAGGCAGGAGGAAAACCGTTAATATGATGAAAATGACCTCAAATTGCTATTGCTGGATTATTTAATCTGTCCGGGCTCCTTTCGACTCTCAGCCACCATAAAAGAAGAAAAATGGCCTGTCTGGTGTTTAAAGGTTTTGGGTTGTAGGACAGCATCGATTTTGTGTATCTGGAAAGGTGACGCTCCCTGGGCTTGCCAGCAAGCGGGGTTTTTAATGGCGAAGCTTCGTTCTGCGCCAACTCTCCCCCGAGTCCTGTGCATCTTCTTCCCGCAAGTGGCCGTGAGCTGTCGTGGATAACCTGGGGGAGAGGAAGAGGTGGGATGAGGTGATGAGGGAAAAAGTCACCTCCCTGGGCTCTCTGCCGTCACCCACCCTAGCTGCCTGCCTCTGCCCTGGGCTGGTGGGACCCGGCTTGGCCCCACGGGGCCCCTCTGTGCCCGCTGCTCCTCCAGGCAGCCAATGAGCTGCTCTCATCTCCTTCCGGACCAGCCAAGCAGATGGAGCACTTTCCTCTCCCCAGGAAGCATTATTTCCAGTCCTTGACTCAAAGGGGATAAGCACTCCCAATTTCAGACATTTATGGAGCCCAGAGGGCAGTCTGGTCCCCGTCGTGCTGGGCTCGCACCGCGGTCACCTCCTGCTCTCCCAGCGCCGTGGCACTTCTCACCCCGACCCCGGGGCCGCCAAAATAAGTGGGAAAGTCTCCAACAGCCCCCTGGGGAGCTGTTGGGGCTGCCAGCTCGGGAAAGAGCCAACATTGCCCTCTGGGACGATTTAAGCCCTGGGCAGAGAGATGCAGAGCTGCCACCCTGGCTGACCCCTCTTGCCTCGCTGGCTGCCCGTGGGATTAATGTCTCTTGTGAGCCTATAAACCAGGGCAATTACACCCCCAATCTAGTTTACACAGAAAATAAAACTAATTCCTTGCTCCTGTTTCCTTCCACAAACTCCCGGCCATAACCCACACAGGGGAAGCTACAAAGGAAAAAGTGATTAATTCTTGGTGGCACATTTAAACACCGTTTTTATTACAATTCAGCCTTTTCACGCACTTTGCCCTTTTCTGATTCATTCCTGCTCTTTCGAGGTGGAACAAGGCTGATGTTTTGCAACTTCTGTTTCTGACAAGGAGTCTTTAACTCTTGATTGTCTGTTGTACCCACGTCAGTGAAGGAGAGAGCCCGCAGAATAGGGGACGCTCCGGGGATGTTCCCTGGGAGCGGTAGCACACGCTGCTCTCCTGGCACTGGGCTCGGCTGCCCTGCAGGATCCAGCCTGGGCGTGATGGGGTGCACTGGGGAGCAACTGGGCCAGGGCCACTGTCGGTTCCTCTATGCAGTGCCCGTGCAGCTGTGTTTTACAACACAGCACAACAAAACCTGAAATGTACTGGAAATAATTCTACTATCAAATGCATTCAGCTCTGTTTGTTTGCTTTTAAATTAACATTGGGGATGAAATGATTCACTGAACTACAAAGAGATCCTCGACTTGACAAGAATCGCAGGCAGGATTTCTTCCCCGTTCAGTTATCACAGGAAAAAACATTTCAACATCTTGTCTGCTCAGTGCAAGAAAAATAGTTTTGTACTCTACGCCTGGGAAACAAGGAGCTTATCAAAAATATCTCAGGCATCAGAGGGACGAGCTGGCAGAGGCACCAGTGAGACACCTTTTCTCTCTGCTGTACATAACCTGGGAGGTGCTGCGGGGAAGGACAGGTCTCTGAAGCAGCACGGGGCTGCTCTTCGTAACGACCGGTGTCTGTGATTAAGAGGATGGGTCCTTCAAGAGCCAGGTCATAAGGAGCAGTGGCATCAACAGGGCGCTTGGCACCAGCCCGGAGACAAAGAAATGGGGGAAAAGGGAACATTTCTTGGTGGTTCTGCAGAAAAAAGTGGGGAAACAAAGGAGAGTTGTGGGCAGCAGGGTCTGTGCCCAGCCAGGCTGCTCATGATCCCACCAGCCCTTGCCCGGTCCCTCAGCTGTCGCTCAGGCCTCCTCACCACACAGCATCCTCTCAGCCCAGGCAAGGAAAGCATCTCCCCATCCCTGCCTCCCTCCCAGATCAGACTCCTGCCGGCAGCAGGAGTGTTCCTGGGGCCTCCTTTGTGGGCTCGAAGGTCATGGTTCGGAGCTGCTTTAAGCCATGATTAGGAGCTGCGGCAAACGAGCACGGGTGGCTAAGCTGGACTAGCCAGAGCGCACATAAGCCTAGAGTCATAATTAGATGTGGCAAGAGGAGACGTGACCTTGAAAGTCTTGGGGAAGAGGACTTCTAATTAGGAGGCAAAAGGGCCAGTGCTGTTTAACCTGTTTCTGAAAGTCATTAAACTGCCCCGGCTGACTTTACTGCCAAGAAGATTTGGAGGACGAGCTGACAAGCTTTAGCAGAGCTGATCGAGCGAGAAGAGAGGCCAAGCTGGGAAGGAGAGTGCGTCCTCTACAACCACCCTCAAGTCTTCGGGGCTGCCTCCGCTGTGGACCGAGGCCAGGCGTGAGGTTAATGGTGGATCAGAAACTGCTCCTGAGAATTCACCGGCAGCCTGCTGAGGAGCGGGAGTGTCCAACAGCTCTCTTTGCAGGACAGGCTCCTGCACTGTGAATACTTCCGGGTCGTTTAGGGCTGGGGAAAAGTGTTCACCTCAGGGAAGAGACTGGTGAGGTTTTGCTTCTGGGAAAACCAGACAGCAAGATGAATGTCATGGAAAGGCACCAGGAAAACATCAGGCCACAGATCATAAAATTCCAAACTGCTCTAGTGCACAAATCCCTTTAATTTTGGCGTCTTGGGACCAAACACGAAACGAAGCTCGGAGAATTAAATAAGAGAGAGGAACAAAAGATTTCTCTTGGTTGGTCACCCTTTATATCAGAAGCTCCAGCTGCCGGTTCTACAGCCGTGCAGAGGGCTTTTCTCGCATGACACTGACACGTCCTCTGCTGGGGGGCTTCGGTGTAAAACCAATGTTCAGAGAGTTGCCAACGCAGGCAAGAAGCTGAGGGAAGTGAAGTTTAAGCTTTTGGTTGTTTTCTATGTCTTTTTAATTGAGCTGGTTTGCTAATTCCAGTTTGAAAGCTCCTGACTTTTCCCTGAGTCAACAAGGTTACTCAACATTCAAGCTCTCTGCTTCCATCAGGTCTCTTCCATCCACTTAATGAAAACAAATGCCACCGGGGACAAGAGCCATCCTTCTTGTCTGTCTTCTGAGGCCCCGAGAATGGGCTTGCTTTTTGTATATGTTATTTTAACAAATGAACCAAATTATATCCTGGCTGCTCCCAGATATATCTAATTCCCAAACCGTAATGGAGCTGTTTGTGGCCTCTGGTCATTAATCCTATTAGTGTCAGCCTTTGCATCTGGTCCTGGGCCTGTGAAATACCAGTTACTCTAAGAGGGCAAAAAGTAAAAGCTCTCAGAAGCAGTTTCCCACATCATAGCTCCCAAGGGTGGGAGCGGGGCTTAGCAGCCGATTAACAATAGCTAATTAGTCTGGCCTGCCCTTTGCCACGTGCTCTGAAGGAGGGAGCTGACGCGGCCGGCACCACAATGGGGGTTCCTCCCCTTTTATGAAGTTTGTGATCCCAGGTTTGTAATAAAATCCAGCGCTTCTGCCAGAGAAATGCAATTGCCTTTTACAAGCAAAGAATTAAAGCTTCCTAGGTGGCAAACCCTGAACAGGAGGAAAGCAAGGAGAAGCCAGGCAGTGGGAAGGGATATTTGAGCAACAAGCCAGTCCTGAGACTGTGCAGACGAGCATATCGGAGCTGATGAGAATCAATTGGTTTGCGGCAGGACCTCAGTGGCAGCAGCTCATCTTTCTAGCAGCATCAGACTTCATTCACTCCTAAGGACCTCCAAACTTTAAGACTGTTTTTCCCCCTCAGTATTCAAGTGCTGGCACGGCCTCTGGCTTGCCAGCCCCACGGGTATGGGGGGATGAATGAGTGCGGCATGAAACAAATTGGAAATAAGAGCTTGCTTTTATTGTGAGATAAAAAAAAAAAGAAGACAAGGGCAGAAGTGCTTCAATAAAACTCTGCAGTGTGGGCTGGAAGCTGGAAGCAACAGAAAGCAGCAGAGATATCTGAAGCAGGTAACTGCAGAGATGGGCATCCCAGCTCCCCGCCATGCTCCTTGCCTGTCTGTCTGTCTGCAGCCTCATGCACTTGGCCTGAGCGTGAGTCCTCGTGCAAGCCATGCACACGTGCCCCACGTGTGTGAATTCATCCTGTCCTGCAGAAAAGACTTCCCCAGTAGCTCCCCAAAAGCCAACCCCCTCTCCATGGAGAGCAGCAGCCTGTTCTGCCACAGCACGGCCACGGCGCGGCTGCCGGCACCTCCTGCCAGGTGTCATTTGAGTGGCACCAGCTCCAGAAGTAACCGGGCACCCATGGGCACACCCCAAGCCCCCAGCCCTGCAGCCTCACTGCCCCTCCCTCTGCTCAGCCACTCGCTGGGAAAACTAGGGCAGGTGCAGCGGAAAAAAAATATTTAGTATTTTGACTGGGGCAGAGAACAAATATTTAGATGTTTCTCCCAAACTTGTTACATTTGACGTCCCTCTGGGAATGTTTACTTCCTCCCTGTGCTGAAATCAGCAAGCGAGGTCAAGCAGCAGGAGCGCAGAGAGGACACGGGAATATTCAAAGGCTAGCAGGAGAACATGATGATGGTTTTTCTGGCTGTTGAGGCAGCTCCGAGGAGCCCTGCAGAGGATGGGATGTTGGCTGTCCCCTCTCCATCCACACTACGCAACTGGGTGCTGGTGGGCGCAAGGGGAAGGAACCCAGGAGCCTCACCGGGTGATGCTGCCGGGATACCCTCTGCCTAATGCCTCCCTAGGCTTGGGATAATGCGGCCGGGTCTGGGGACAAAGCCACGGCCCTTTGCCAGAGGACGGTGCCTGGGGAGCAGCGGTGTGCCGGGGATGTCGGTGTGCCGGGGACCTTGCCGTGCCATGGGAGCTGTCCTCTCTGGCACAGAGAGCTGCTGGGGGCTGCTGGCGAGAGGGCTTTACCCTTGAGCACTTGTTTTGCTTTTGTTCTCTGGAGCAAGACACCTGCTTTTCCCACAAACAAAGCCATAAATTGTCATGCAAGCAGGTTTCAAGGGAAAGAAAAAGCAGAGTGGGATGACAGCGACGGGGAGTTGTGCGAGGAGGCGAATTACTTGAAATATAGCTGGAAACTTCCATGCCATAAATATATTTCTGATCACAGCTAATAAATCATCGTAATTATTCTATAAATAAGGGAAAGGCTGGCTGTATGGTACCTGACTTTTTTCTACGGGCCTCTGGAACAAATTTGTTAGCACCTTAAAATAAACTATTTGCTCCAGATAGTTTGTTTGTTCTCTCCAGGCTGAATTGTCTTCTCATTCATTTTTCATCGCCTTTGGTTTGGTCGTTGGGAATCTTTTTGTGCTTTTTTTCCTGTCTGGTTCTGACAAAGAGATACTGGGGGGTAGCATGTTTAAAAACCAACCAGAAAGCGCTCGCTTTTCTTCTGTGCCGTGAGGGGTCTTGGCAGCAGAGATCAAGGTTCCCTTCCCCATCCCCCTGGGCTAGCCAACGTCCACGTTCGCCTCTTGGCTTCAGCTGGAGAAGGGAACGGGCTGGATCATGCTGATCCAGAGCATCCCAGCCTGCCCGCACCCAAAGCAGAGACCTGGGAAGCGGGCAACGCCAAGCGCCCCATGATGCTGGTGCCAGGCAAGGATCGGGTCCTGAGCCTTGTGTCAAACAGAGAAACGTGGAAGGAATGAGTTTTCCGTTCCCCGTTTGCTCCATTTATTACTGGTGGAGACCGGCACTGGTGAGAGCGGCAGCGGGCGCACCCGTGCCGTGATGGAGAGCAGCAGGGGAGTGTCGCCGCCTCAGATGTCAAATCCTATTTATTTCATTTCGGGTTTCTTCAGTGGGAAAATTATCAATCAACTCCACTTCTATTTAAAGTGGCTGTTCGAGGGAAAGCTTGTGCATGGCAGAAACTCATCCCTGTAGCCTCTGCAGTCGCAGGGAAGGAGACGGAGGGTTTAGGAGTTTAATTTGAGGACGGGAGTCCCGCAGCCTCACGTCACCTGGCGCCTGCCCGCAAACCTATTTCTGTATGAGAGTTTTATAAGCGATAAAGGCAGTTTTAGTTTGCAGTGAGACAACCACTTTGTGTCAGGCTTCACCCTGGGCAGAGGTAAGGGATTCCAAACGCCCTTGCAGCCTGGGAGTGAGCCCAGTTCCCTGCAGATACGCCTCACTCCTGCTGGTCCCCAGCCCGGAGTGCAGCCCCTCCCAATCTCCCCAGAGCTCTCTGTGCTAAGGAGGCCTCTCTTTAATGTCTTTTCCACAGGGCTATAAACTCGCGACAGACCATTTTTTTACTTTTATAGATCAGCGTTACTAATTTATTGGCAGTTTACTATTTGGAAATGTTCTCGTATAAATTAATGGGAAGGTGATATTAAACTTCAGTCCCTGGGGGAGGAGAAAACCAAACAAAAACCACAGACCCTGTACTCAAGGAAAGGCAGCCCATTAAATCATCCCCTCCGCTCCATCGCTCTGAGGGCTGAACCAGAGTGGAGGAGCGGTGGAGCCAGGGCTCCAGCTCTGCCAGGGCTCCCAGACCGGTTCTGATAGCCAGGGCACGTAGATTGGCATTTGTTGGTCCTACAGAACTTGCTCCTCTCCAGCTCCTGGGTCCTCACGATCTTCCTTCATAACTTTGATGGGGAAATAGGCACCCTGACTGTACTTTCTGTGGCGCTTTTCAGGCGTGCAGACATCTCAAGACACTTCACCAAGCATTTAATTACACGCCCGAGGAAGAAGCGCCCTACTCAGACAGCTTCAGCTGCCGCCGCGAGCCGGCAGCGTCCTGCAGGCCACGGCAAGCAGCACAAATATCTGCACTTGTGCCAATTAAATGGCATAATAGGTCTGCGCCTTCCTTCGCTAAACACACACAAATCCGCATTGAGAAGAGGGAATAAGGAGTGGTTGTGTGCACATGGAGGAGGAGGAGGAGGGTTTTTTTCAGAGGCACGAGCCGTTATAAAAGACTGCTCCTTCATTTCGAACACTTCGGTAGCAAGAATGGAAGTTACCTGCCCCAAAACGAGCGCCTCGCAGCATCTCCCATCCGGTGGGAGGTTTCCCATTGCCGGGGGTGCAGCTCCACATGCAAAGGGATAACTCCCGCTGCTGCCAGGGGGGTCCCTCAGCCTCCCCCGCAGCCGAGGCAGGGCTGGAAGCGACGGAGCTGAAGGGGAACGTTGTGTTAATTCACACGCGCCTCCTTTCATGCTATAAAACTATTGCCATTTATGAGAAAGGCTTATTGAGTTAAATCACTTCTCCCACAGTATTATAAAAATGACGCAGCTCGGGAACACTGACGTGCATAAGGGTCGGGCTCACTTTTCTTACTGAGCAGATGAGGAACAGGAATGATTGTTTTGTATCACTTTAGGAAAGAGACCTTACTGTAATATACCTGCTGTGCATTGATAAATAGCACCGGCAGATAATAAGGGCCTTAGGCAAGGAGCAAGGAAGAAAAAAGGCTTTCCAGCATGTGAACACAAATGCTTTAAATGTGAACTAAATTGGCCTGATCATTCCTCAGATTTGCAAAATTAAACCGTGCCCAATTGTCAACATCACTGAGATTTATGAGACAAATATAGCCAAAGCAAAGGGAATCTATAACAGCCCTGCTCGAGATGCTCGCAGGGTTTAAGCAGCACGTACCATTTATGAAACCAAGTGTTCTAATTTCGTTATCCTCCGCACCACCTCCCAGCAATGGAGAGCTGGGAAAGTTCATCAGCCAGGGATGCGTGAGAGATGAGTACAGTGGCACCAGAGCTGGAAATAAGTCAGACCTCTGCTCTTAAGAGAAGCTCTCTACAGAAGGGACCGCAGGGCTGGACCTCCTGCCAGAGCCTGAGCCCCGGCTCCTGCAGAGCTTTGCAAAGATCGCCCGTCCTGCTGCGTTTCTCTTGGGTTTGTTTGGCTCATCCTATTTAGCACACCAGGACTAGATCAGTTTTTCTTTCCCCATGAGGAACGATGCAAAGCATTGCATCTTGTGATGGCCTCTGCTTTAGTTTCACCTCTCCGGGTCGCTAACGTCTGCCAGCCAGCAGCCGCGGCACGAAGCAGAGCCACCTTGCTTCACCTTGCAGCGGCCAGCTGCAAAACCTGGGGAAACCATGGCAATGCTGAAGCCACTGTCACTTTTCTAGTGATGCCGCGGATTTCTCAGTGGAGTTAACAAAGGCAGGTTACCTCTCCAGCTCTCAAAAGCACAGCTTCCAGTCTCCTGCAAGAGCTGTTTCTTAGGGGATTGCTTTTGATCCCCGCTGGTGCCCCTGTAGCCCCTGCCCGCCCTGGAACAGAGGTGCTGGTGGTGGGGGCAAGGGCTCGGCGAGCTGGGGATGAAGCCAGCCCAGAGCTGACGGTCTCCACAAAAGGTACCTGAGCATGACACTGGGGTGAGAAAGTGGATTCTTGATGTCTGTGATGAAGGCAACTAAGCTGCTCAGATGCTCATCTGTCCTTGGGGTTCTGCTTCAGTCAGGGCTGTGCGACCTGGCCAGGAGGTGGGGGATGCAGGTGAGGAAGGCAGTCAGGAACCGTGATTGATCAGAGCTCATTCCCATCAGCCCAGAGCCAGAGGAGCTCTGGCTACACATTACTGTTGCTGCATTCAGGGTACTTGTGTCTGGAGGTGTCTTGCATGAGGAGCTTGTCCCAATCCTGCCTCATTTACAGACAAACTGAGAATCAGGATGTCCCACCCCACACCAACCCCTACCAGGGCCCCATAAATTTCCTAAGCAAGCACTTGAAATAAGAATCGTAAGAGCACCTCAGGGCCATTGGTAAATGTTGAGAAGAGAGAGCACCAAGCTTCCTGCTTAGCCACTAGAATCACGTGCTCTCCAGCTCTGTCCCCACGTCATCGCCTGTCCAGTCCCCAGCCAAAGAGTTGGCAGTGGCCCTTTGCGTGGCTTATAAGTGACTTGCAGGACTAACACCGAGCACCTGAGCCTGGGCAAACTCTGTATCTGTTGAGAATGGAGCCAGGGGTTTGGCAGGCTCTGGGGCTGGATTAAGGGTACGGAGAAGGGAGGCGTCTGTTCCTTCTTTGACTGATCTCTCAGGCTCTGGTTTAATTATGCTGCTGGGCTGCTAAGTCAGGGCTTCATGCTTTCTAATTTTTTCTTTTGTCTTGCATACACATATGAGACAGATTTTGCTTCCACAAGGGATATTTATAGGGCATATGTTGGAGCTTGAAGAAGCTGATTAGCAATGTTTAGATAAAAAAAAAAAAAAGAAGAAATTGCATGAGAGCAGCCTAGCCAGGCAAATGCTGTGTGGGGGGCTAGGTTCTGGGCAGTGGCTGCCCTGCCTTCTGTGCTGGTTCTCAGCACTGGACAAAGAGAGCCAGGGGGGCACAGGGCTGGGCGTGTGCCAGGGACACGGGACAGGCTCTGTGGCAGGGTCGGCACTGGTCGGCGAAGGCAGGGTGCTCTGCCTCTTTTCCTTAGGGAAAGGCTTTGGGGGCAGAAGCAGCTCGATAGCGTGCTTTCCTGGAAAAGGGAGCCGAGCTGGAAGGCTGAGTAACATCCCCTGGGCAGGCAGCCCACGCTGCAGGGAGGCTCCATGCGGCTGTGGGGGCTCTTTCAGGCTCAGACAATGGGCAGATGTGCCCCATGAAAGCTCTTCCCAGCTGTTTCACATCTTCCCATCCCTCCCCTCCTGCTTCTCTGCCTCTTGACTGTCCTTCCAGGGGTCTGGCGTGCTGGAGCTGGAGTTGTGCCTTGCTATACAATCCCATTAGGACCAGCAGAGGAGGTTGAGACCTTTGGGGAAGGCTTCCTTTAGTGAATACAAGTCTGAGTCCTCTCAGAGTTGCTCAGACTATAGAATCTGCTGGGTGCTTTCCAGAATCCTATTCCCTGTCAGCACTGGTCTGAAAAATCAAAGTATGATGCTACAAGGAGGTAGAAATTGCATTATACTCCTCTCTTCTCCACAAGCTCCAAGTAACACTTGTGCTCTTTCCATATGAAAGGAAAATGGGTAATGACAACCTATTTCTATTGAAGAGACAATTTTCACTTCTCCTTGGCGAGTGTAGCCAGGGCTGCATCTTCCATTCCACTCAGAGGCAAATTAACAGTTATTGCCTCAAGAACACAGTGGGTGAAGCACGACGCAGCTGGCGACGCTCACCCACCCACCTCGGTCAGCAGCGCCCATGGGGTGCCCACATCTACTAAAGCTCACGGTGGGTGGGTGTTCTGGGAAACCTGGGAAGTACAGTTCGGATCCCAGGGAAAACCCTTCTTTCCTTCCATAATATGGGTCTGGGTGAGCATCTGTGACCCGCAGCCAGTTCCAGTCAGCGCCAACAGCTCTGCGCCAGCATCAGGAACTTTACTCTTTTGGAGAGAGATGACTCTGAGGAGAACAAGTTAGACAAATGAGTTTGCTAATGACTTCCTTCCCTCCTACTTAAATGGTGGGATAATTCACAGTTCCTGCTCCCGCTGCGGGCTGCTCCATCGCCTGCCACCCGCCCCGTGCTCGGCGGCCCCAGCAGTGCTGCTGAGTCAATGAGCCAGACAAAAGGGGCCAAGATTCTGGCTTTTCAAACGTCACAAAAAGCGCTGCCCTGGCTGTTTTAAGACGGCGCAGAAGCGAGTGCCTCGCGTGCCGCCCGGCCCGGCAGCAGGCAGGGCTCTCCGGAGGGCAGCGAGGACACTCAGGCTCTGGCCAAACCTCTCCCTCCCTGTGAGGTTCACGCTCCAAGCATCTCCAGCCAGCGCTGAACCCAAATAATGGCCTAGATAGAAAAGCTTTGTGTGTGCACTCCCTTCAGTACTGTTGAAAGCATCCTTTGACATCTCTTTTTTTTCCTGGTTCAAAAATACGCTGGGAGCTCCTGGCTGGTGACATTTCGACAGAGGGCAGAGGCCAGAAGCTCTAGCAGAGGCTCGAGGCCAGAGGAAAGCTGGTGGCAAGGGCACAGGGCCTTTCAGCACCAAGGTTCACTTGCCTTGCTAATGTATAGAGAGGTACAACAGGCAGTTGTAGCTAAATAAATAGAGGGAAAGCTTCCTATTGGCTTCCAGCCCTCTTCCTTAGCCTGTGCTGCTGGACCCAGAGCTCCCCGGCTCCAGCCCTGCTCCCCCACCTCAGGATGAGTCCCCCAGTGTGTGATCCCCACGCCTGCTCTGCGCTTTTGGCACAAATGGGGAAATAATATATTTTTAAGTGGGGATGAGTGAAGAGGATTTGTTTCAGATACAAGATAGCTCTCATTAATGTTTGCTCGTTTGGGTTTATTTAAGCCTTAATTGATTGTCTTCTACTTAACTGCGTTCCAGTATCTCTCAGGCTCCAGAACAGACTCTTACGAGACTGACAATTGCACGCTCTTCCTTTCTTCTCTCTAAAGATCTTTCATGTTAGTGAGCTGGGTTTAATGGGTGATAAAGTCACTGGGCCTGCAGTAAAGCTGAGCGTTCTCTTTCAAGCCACTAGACACGCAGCCTCCAGAAGGACCGTGTCCAGGTGACTGTGGCGCTTTGATACCTGCTTTTGCTGGAGCTGGTGTAATTTGCAGCTATGAAATCATGCATAAAATCATGGGGTTCGACATAATGAACATCCCTGGGACTCGCGGCTCTATCCATCCAGACTGCGTGGGGACGGGAACTCTGACTGGGAAGGGCTATGGTCTAGTTTGTAACTGGCCTCGTTATGGGGAGATGGAGAGGGGACCGGCATCGACCTGGCACTGTCACCGAATGCAGCCTGCCTGGCCTTCAAGTTGGGGTTTCATCAACAGCTTGGAGGGAGCTGTGGCCAAACTGCCCCAGTGAGTCAGAAGCACGCGTAGGAAAAACCAAAAACCAGCCTGGCCATTATTCAGGACAATTCCGCAGCCCTGGTTCTGCTTGAGCTTGGCTAGGAGGGGTCTGTCTGCCCAGCAGCTGACATCTCACAGGACAAACTGCTCATCAGGCCAACCCCTGCGATTTCACTCTTCCCAAAATAGGTTCCTTCTGACCAGGAATCCAACTCCAAATACTGTGGGGATTTGGATGCTGAACTACAGCACTTCTAGTGGCAGCTGGAGCTGCTCCACCAAGAGCACCTGTGGGGAGCAGGGACTTGAGAGGCATTGTAGGGACTGTGCTGACCTTCCATTGGGCTGCTTTGCTCAAAGGAGGCTCCTTCTGGCTCTAGAATAGGTGTATACAGAGACAGAAAAGAAACGCGGTGACTCAGAAAGGAAGAGGAAAAAGACTTGTTTCTACTCAAGTCTTGCTTTGTGGTGCGACTGTCTGGAACAAAGCGAGCTGGAGCTGCTGAGGTGCCCCTTCCTCGCCGGCCCTGTGCGAGCTGAGGTGCGTCAGAGGCTTGTTCCAGCGCAGGGACCGCCCCAGCAGTTCTGACTCTGCAAACCACAGTCCTGTCCCTCACTCATAGCTGGGAGCAGCTTCCAAGAGTCTGTCCCCAAATTCATACAAAAACTTCTTTTATTGCAGCAAGTGAACAGAAGCCATCCAAAGCAGCTCCTCTTTCAAGAGAGACGCTTCTCTTTCAATATGCTGGCTACAGGAATAGTGTAGCTTCTTGCTGGCGGCACCCCTGCAAAGAGAAAACGTATCAGGCTCTGATGAAACACCTCTTACAATAACCAGAGCCTTTCCCCACACGTTCACTAGTCCTCTTTGTGCTCTATTGTCTTTAAACGAGCACAGAGCAAAAAAAGTCACGAACTTTCAGCTGAAGGAAATTTCTTGGCAGCAGCAGCTGCTGCAAATCTGTGATGCGGGAGCCTGAGGAGGAGGAGGAGGCGGCGGCTGTTGGGGAGACCACTGAAAGATCAGCGCTTGCTTGCTCAACATTTTCCCTGCAGAACAGACGTGCGGGGTCAGGAGTGGAAGCTCTTTTTTGTTATTATTTTTTTCGGAGGGGAGCAGCAGGATGCTGGGCACGGCTCTCCCAGCCAACCTGCGCCTGCTCGCACGGCCGGCGGGTGGAGCCCGCTGCAGCCCGCAGCCGGGACCGCTCCCCCGGGGCTGGGGACCGGGACCGGGGCTCCGCGGCCTGGGCTCCGCGGGGCGAGCGCTCCTCCCTCCCCCTGAGTAGGAGCCGGGGCTCAGCGGAGCCAGGGAGCCCCTGGGTTTACAAAACCCGGACTAAACACGCATCCTCCTCCTCGGTGCTTTTGGGGAAATAATCTGGAGGGCGGGGAGGCACCGGCTCCTCGAGGGACTGG
>VWZK01019330.1:0-15335 GCA_013396935.1 Baryphthengus martii | reverse complement strand
CCGGAGCCGCAGAACACCCGGCTGGTTGGGTTTTCAGCCTGTCTCCCTGGAATTCATGTGCAGCAGCAGCATGTTAGACAAGTGAGATAAGGAGGAAAAACACAGTGCTGTGAGATTCACGATTTTTTCCCCCCACCCCCGGCCGCCCCCAGCCCCATTTTGTATTTAAAAAGTCCTGATTTTGAGCTTGCGAGTAGTTCATGTGGGGCAGGGGTCAAACCCTGGAGTAGGAGTCAGGATGAGGGGCATCCTCATGTTCTCTGACTGCTCCGACGGTCTGGCTGCTGCCCAGAGGCATCCCAGGCGAGGGATCCTGCTCCCGCAGCTCTCACTGGGCCCTGTGGCTGCTCCTCAGGGAGCAGGACTCCTCATCTCGGATGGTTGTGGGGTGGGGAGCTCGATGCAACCAGGGGAGCCCATCACCCCGCTCCCCACGCTCCAGCAGAACATGGCTGCTGCTTTAGGGGCACGGCTAGGGGTGGGAGGAGAGACAGGCAGGGCTCCCCAGATGCTACGGGTGGGATGCGGGTGACGCGAGAGGCCTTTGTCCATCGCCCTTTGGAGCGTCTGGTGGCTTTGTCCCTCTGCCTCGGCTTTGGCTGGAGTCCCAGGGGGTGAAACTCGAGGTGAGGTTTTGTCTGCGCTGAGGAGCTGGGGGAGGCCCTCGGCTTTTGTTTTACACTTGCGTGTTCCAGAGGCACGTGGGAAGCGAGCTGCCTGTGCCCCCAGCCTCATACCCTGCCCCTGCCCGATGCGCCCTGACGGCACGGGAGCACCTGCATGCTACCACCGGAGATGTCCGTCCGTCCGTCTGCCGAGGATGCGCTGCTGCGTGGTGGGAAGGACAGAGCTTTCAGGGAGTCTATGGTGATGTAGTGACCTTAGGACTTACTTGTCAGGAAAGCCCCCACGGTGGTTTTCGGGGTGCCTCGTGTTTGGATGTGTTCTATGGCAGATGCAAAGCCCAGTGGAGCTGGAGGGCTGTTTGCCGAGGCTGGAGCCGGCAGAAGACTGTAATCTTGGAAACAGAGGACGCCCTCTGCTTTTTTATTTTTGTGAAGAGTTTAGCAATGAAAACAGGAGCCTTCCGGTCGCCTCTCTCCTCGATTCGCCTGGCGAATTTCTTTTGCTGTGTATCCTGGATCCTCAGCACCAGGATGTCCTCTGTACCACCTCATCAGCCTCCAGTCCCTCCGCGTTTTATTTTTAATAAGAGATAACTTCACTGCTAACCTTGCCTGCTGCTCTTGCTTCTCTCTAACTCTAATTGCTTCTGGCTTTATTTCTGACATTTCCCATGTCATTTCCCCTCATTTTCTTGAAGACTACTAGAAAAATAGCTCCAAGAGAAGCAGTAGACCTTTCCAGTGCCCGTTTCACCCCGCACTGCCTCTGCCTGGAGCTGCTGGCTGCCACGGGGACCCGGTACCTTACTGCTCCTTTCAAGTTGGATTCCTTTCGCCTCGGGCAGCGGCATCTCCGTGACCTTGCAGGCGAGTCTTGCTCTTCAGCTGCAGAGGGCAAGACCTGAAAACCCACAGCACTCCAAGTAACTCTGCCCTGGCTTTCAGGAAGGGGAGCTCAGTGCTCCCCTGGATCTGAGCGCCACAAAGAGCGGGGTGGGCTGTGCAGCGTCGCCCCTTGAAGCCTCTGCGAGGTCCGGGGGATGCAGGTGTGGGTGCTGTGGGGCAAAGGTCTGATATTTGGGGAACAGCAGCTACTCCGTCGCCTCCTGAACGTGCACCAACATATGGGTGCGTGCACGTGTCTGCGTCAGTGCCTGCGCCTGCCGGTAAGGGCACGACAGCTTTCTGCAGCGTGCCGTCTGCCTGGCTTCCAGCTCTGGCTGAGGACTTCCCTTCTATAGCTACAAATGAAATATTTTAAACAATATGCCACACTTTTTTTTTTTTTTACAGCGTTTAGCTCTGGAGTGATTTCCAGGATGAGTAAGAACACAGTTTGCAATTTCTTTCCGATTGTATAGAACAACTCATTAAGAGCACACGTCCCTGCTCATTGACACCCAGGAAACTTTATGGGCCTTGTAGTTACTGCCAAAGCAAACGTTTTCCGTGAATTTCGCTCGTCAAGTTCACGCTGTCAAATGTAGATGCAGCCGCTCGTCAAAGATGCAAGCCTTGCAGTCTGGGAAGTAATGAGAGCAGCGAGCAGTGGGAGTTAATGGCCTCCGCTGAGGAGTCCTTACTCATCCCGCATCCACGCAGGGGCTGAGCCGGCTGCTCCCGGGTGAATTGATTGCCACAGAAATTCATCTAGTGTCACCAGCTATGATACTTAACAGCCACAATAATGCTTGAATAAACTGCACTTTTATGCAGCGGTTCGTACCTCCTAACTGGCAGCAATTTCACAGATGAGGCGAAGGGAGCAGCGCTGGTCTTTAGCAGCCTCTTCCCCAGAGCATGAATAATTGTTGTAATAACGCCGGAGCTGTCGCGTTGCCTTTGTGGTGTCTCCGGCGGGGTGATGGATGGGAGCTGCGGCGATGCCGGAGCGGCCGCCCTCCCCGAGTGCCTCTGGGGCTGCCCCACATCACCGGCCGTCAACACGTGGGACGTGGGAGCTGCCGGCCTGGCTGCCACAGCTTGGGTCTGCTTCACACAATTATCTGTTGGAAACCAGGAGTTGCTTGTCTTCCTTCCAAGGCCAGCCTGTCAAGGGGAGCGGCGTCAAGGTGGAGAGCAACTCTCTCCAGGTGGCCCGGTAACCGGGTTCCTACCTTTCCTCACCAAGGCTGATCCGCGAGGTCTCCCAGCACGGTTTATTTACATTTCTATCTCTATGAATACAGGGCGGCGGCGAGCACCGGCAGCGGCTTCGCACAACAGCTCCGTAGGGTGTGAATAATCCATATGACTTCCGACAGGGCTGAGATTCATTATGGAAATGTATGCATGCTTAAGCCTTTAAATATAGCTAATAGGAGAAGGACTGGGAGGAGAGATTACGGGAATCAATATGCTGAGCCGGAGGAGCGGGAGCGACTCCGCTCCGGGTTGCAGTACCCGTCGTTCTCATTAAGGGCTGGTGATGACAAAGTGGGTTGCAGCAATTCAGGCCCGACAGGGTTTGGGTTTCAGACCTCAACTCTTCTAGTGGGCTAAGTCCTGGAAGCCAAGGAGTGTTGGGTGGGATCAGCAGGGAGGATGAAGCAGCCTTGGCAGCACTTCCACCCCTTCGTGTAAAACGAAGGGTTTTTCCCTCGTTCCTCCCTTCCTTCCCATGCTGGATGGTCCCAGTGGAAGGGGGTTTCCCAGCAGCTGCCACAGGTTTTTCTGGATGATGCTTCTGAAGCTGCTGCTTGGTCCTTCTTTGACTTGGGCCCATGGTTTTCATCAGAGTGAATTTTTTGACTGGAATAATGTAAAATTCTGGACCTGAACTGCCTCCTTAAAAATGGCATTTGAGTAGATATGAATATTTCCTGTGGCTGTTTTTACCAGGACCTGCACCTCCAGACTTTGATAGCTTACATAATTTCCTGTGATGGAGATGTACTTCATCTAATTTCACTTTGAAATGCATCGATTAAGTCAGAACTGCTGGGAGATTTAAACTGAGTCTCTGTGGCCTGAACTTAACTGTGGGAGGTTTACCTGCCTTCATCCTTCAACATTAATTTGGTTTTATGAGGATTCTTCGTGAAATGAGGTTTTGGCTGCCGCTGAATTGCTGCTGCTTTCTGGGTTTATCAATTCCTTTCTCTGGCCTCAGCGGCTCTGTGGGTAGAAGCTGCTCTGAAGCCTCCTTCCAGCGCAGCGTTGGATGCTTCACATGGAGCCGTGCCGGGGGACACAGCGGGGCCCGAGGAATGTTTCTGGTGAGGCTTCATCTCTCTCCATCACCTGAGCTGGAGGTGAAGCACCAGTGCCGCTCGTGGCATGGGCAGCTGGACTGGGTGGTGCTGCAGCAAAGCTCTCGCCAGGGCTGCTGGGTGCAGTGCTCGTGGGGCAGGATGGAGACCTGCAGCAGAAACCCCAAGTGCAGGAGGACGTGTCCTCTCATCAGTACTCGGTGATTTGGCCTTTCTGGTACCAAGCAACAGCAGTAGAAGGAAGAGAAATCCAGCTTGGCTGGAGGTGGATGAGCAGCTGCATGGGGTCAGCAAATGCTGAGCGCCCGGAGCAGGAGGCCAACACATTTGCTGGCGATTCACTCGAGATCCTTCCCGGCTGAGCAACAGGTCAAACATCCTCAGCAAGGCCATTGAGCCAGGCTCTGTTTTTCTGTCTGAGATCACTGACTGCCTTCAGACCAGGACCCACCAAAATTCAGCAGCAGAGGCTTCCCCAGCCCTCCACCTTTGCTGGCTGTCCTGGAGAAATTAAATGGACTTAAAATTACATATATCTATACCTATATATATATATAAAAATCTCATCATTCATAAATCGTTCTTTTCCAACTCCGATCTGCAAAATGTCTCATTGTGACTTGGAAATGATGTGTAGGCAGGAGATGTGCTTTAAGACACAATGATTTTTGTTGAAATTTTCTCTGAAGGTCTTTATCAGCAGCTCCGCTTTTCTGGAAGCATTGTTGCACCTCCAGCAGGATGGAGTCTATTCTGCTGGTGGCTGCTGGCTTGTCCCCATGAGCCATGCCCAGTCCTGCATGGTGCTGAGGGCAGCCAAAGCCATTCCCTGGCCTTGAGTCTTATGGGAAGCACTGACTGGAGCGGGTAAGGAGAGCACCCCGCTGGTTCCTAGCACAGAAGACAGCTGGCAGTGAGGAGAGGCAGAGCCTGGGCTGCGGATCTGCTCTTAGCCCAGAAGCAGCTGCCCGTGGGATGAGGCTTGGTGGCTGCAAGGTGGGAGCAGTGAAGGTTCCCTCTGCCTGGCTGGGCTGCACTGGCTTCTGGATGAAGGCTGAGGAAAAGCTGGTTCAAGAGCAGCACATAGCCTGGGAGCAGTGGGACAGAGACAACTCTGGACCCCCAAGGTCCAGAAAACCTGGGGTGTGCTGGAGTGCACGTTCCCCGAGGCAAGAGAAATGAGGAATGAGGGTGTGCTGGCACCGGGACCTGTGGTGAAGAGGGACAAACTGTGTCCCTTGGGACACGATCGGAGCAAGGCACTGTGGAAAAGCGGTTTGATGGAGTTTAGCTATGACCTCGCAAGGACCGATCGTTCCCATTCATAAGGGGCTTTGGCTGCACCTCCCCTTCTGCCACATCTCGGGATGTTCAGGAGGATCTCCGTGTGACACTTGCTCCAGACGTGCTTTACAGCCCCATACGTAGGAAATGTGGCTGCGTAACGCTGGCTCGGTGGCTGCGCAAAGCTTTGGTGGCTTGGCAGGGAGGCGGGGGGCTGAGGGCTCCTTGCGCAGCAGACACAGCCTTTGAGGCTCCCTTATGAGCGCTAATTGATGTTGCCACTTGACTGCGTGTCATTCAGGTTGAAGACGTGGCAAGGTTGGGGGGAGCCTAGGTTCCCCGCCCTGGGATTTGACGAGTCCTCCCCACTGTACAGGCGGCTTCCTCGGGAACACATTCCTGTAATTGCCGGAGCCCTGCGCGTGCCCCCGGCCCCGCTCCCCGTGCCTGCGATAGCATCTCCGCCTCTGTCTGCGGGACTGAGTAATGAAGCGTCAGTTAATTGACATGGATTAGGACATCCACTTAAGTACCCACCGACACATGGGTGATTAATGCTGGGAGCAGAGGCCACGTGGCCACGTGTCCCACCGGGGCCGCGGTCGGGCTCTGCCTCTCCCCGGCAGACGCCGAAGCTCGTCTGGGTGTTACGCAGAGAAAGCGTTGCCATTTCAGATGCTGGCAACCGCTGTTCTAAAAAGAGCTCCCGAGGAGAATGAACCCATTTTCCACAAGTAGTTGCCTTTCATAGGTTTTCTTATTAAGTTTTCTCTGGAAAGGATGAGGGTGAGTTACTTGTCTTTGTGTTTCTTGGCTTCGTAAGCGGCTCTCTACTCCTTTTGCATCCTCTGCTGTGACATGTTCAGGACTTACTCCGGGTTCCCGTCAAAGCGACGTATTCTCTGGCAGAACGCGTTTTGCTAATTTTGATGGATGAGGATGGAAATGTTTCTTATGGATGGTTCCTTGGGGATGTTCTGCTCGGGCACCTGGCTGGAAGGGCTGTGATTCCACGTTCTTGCCTTCCGGAGGTCCGGACCTGCGCAGCATGAGGCTGAGGGCACGTGGACCCGGCACGGGGGGTGTTTGCAGGAAGCTGAGATACCGCGGGAGATGCGATAAACTGCAGAGGGCTGTGAAAAGCGGCGAGGGATGCGGGAAGTCTCCTGCCGACGTCGATCCGCCTGGCAAAGAGCTCGGGCTCTCCTTTGGAGATAACACTCTGAAAAGTTTAATCTCTCCCGCAAAGGGGATTTTAAATTTTTTTTAATTTTTTTTTTAATGAGATGCAAAGCACAGCGATATCTGACTCACTGGCAATTAGGCTCCAGAGGGTGTGTGCCCACAAACAGCACAGTGTTGTCTTGGTGCTCACAGTGACTCACGTTCACCTTGATCCGGTGGGATTTTGCTCCTGCGGCTGCCAGAGCGGGAGAGCCTGTGAGCTGCCCGGATGCTGTGCGCGTAGCGGGGCGGCCATGGCAGGAAGAACCGCTCTTCTCCATGGAAAAGAGATTGCTCGGTGCTAAAAGGGGATTTAAACCTTTGTGTGAAAGGATCGAGAGTCTTTGCCCCGGTTTCATTCTCGGTGCCTTCGCTTTCTCTTTTGGTTTGGCTTTTTCTCTGTCATTTCGGGCCGTTCTCTTTTCTCTGTGAAGTGTGTCAAGCGGTGACTTGTCTCTGACAGTGGGACGTCCCCGCGGCAGGGCTGGGCAGAGCCCTGGTGCTGGGCTGGGAAGCTGTGGGGAGGCTGGGAAGCTGTGGGGAGGCTGGGAGCTCCCCAACACTATGCCAGAGCCTCGGCCAGGCGATGCCCAGCTCTGTGCTCCCCTCCCTCACGCCCCAGCTCTCCTGCCTTTGCTTTCTCTGGGCTTTCCTACTGATATTTCACACCTTCAAAGAGTGCTTTGCTGCCTCTATTTCTTTCTTTTTTTTTTTTATTGTATTTCTTGCTTCATAAAAGCCATCTGTCTCTCTGTCTGCTGTCAGAGGCTTTATTTCTCTCATCTTCTCCATTTCTGTAAGAGTCACTGGAGCTTTGGAAGCTCTTTGTACGTTCCCAGGGTTGGTTCTCATATGCTAAGGTTTCAGGCTGAGCATCCTTAGGCTGCCAGTGACTAACTGGGAGAAAGTCAGAGTTGGATCTTGGTTACCCTGATGTGAATCGAGAGCAACTCAACCAGGAGACCACAGTGCTGGAGTGAAGACCCGAGTTGGTCAGCTTTCCCAAGGGATTGCACAGCTCCGTGTGGACACCTGGCCCTTGCAGCAGGAAGGGGAGGGCCAGGCCACGTGCTGGTCATCCAGGCGTTTCCAGTGGGGTCAGTGCTTGTTTTTGCTCCTAGGGAAGTGGAGCTCTTTGGGAGATGGTTGTTAAAAATGGAAGAGATTTTCTCCTTGGGTATGTTCCACAGTGGTAGGATTTCCCATCGATGTGGGTGTCTTGATGAGCGGAGCAGTGGACTCCGATGTGCAGCTCCTTGGAAGCCGTCTTGAGTTACAACAATGTGAAGAATCTGCTTTAATTATTTTGTTTTGAAGCTCATTAAGCTGATACTTTATACATTCTCAGCTAACTTATCTTCATTTTTTTAAATCAAAATGTTTCCTGCGTACATTGTAATCACACACTTGAGCACATTAAAAATTAATGAATATAAAATAAGTGCTCGGGTTATTTACCAGTGAAGCCCTGGTGTTAAAGGGCACCGTAAGCTGTAGCTTGTACCATGGTCTTCCTCTCGTAGACCCCTTCAGAGCTCGAGGGCTGGGTTGGAAGAGTTGCTGTCTCTCCAAATCACCGTGCCTTGGTGGCTACAGGCTTTAGAGGAGGAAAACCCCTCGTGAGGCTCCTGCTCCAGCCTGGGATCAGGCAGGATTTCCACAATCCTAGCAGAGAGAACCCTGTTCCTGTGATCCCATCCCACAGTGCTCGGGCTCTGCATCCTGCTCACACACCCCAACACGATCATTCTGCGAGAGGAGGAGGCCTGGTGGTCCTGCAGAAACCCGGCTTTGTTCACAAATCGATTGTACAGGGGGGAAGACACGTGGCAAAGGAAGAAAATTCACGAGCAAAGCAGGGAACTGAGCAGCTCCTTCATCTGTGGCTCTGGGGGAAACACATCTTCCTCCGTGAGTCTGTATCCACATCGGGAAGCTGCTGAACCAACCTGCCAGCTTATTTATTCCGTACAGTATCAGCAATGATCTCTTAGCTCCTGGGTTTAGTGCTCTCCTACATATGTTGCAGTCCCTTCCCCTCAGCAGACTGGTTTTTAGGTATATTAGGTAAAAGAAGATGTTTTCCCCTGTTATGGTGCTGATGGGGTTGGACAGCACAGTCCCATGTGTCCAGGTACCTCCTGGGTAGGTGTCAGCGAGTAAAGACTAGGAATCAATTTGTGGTGCACATGAGGTAGCGGAATACACGAGGAGGTTTAGATGGAAACTAAAATAAGGAGACAAACCCCTAACTGCCTCAGATTCATGGGAATTTTTAATATCCCCAAGAATGGATCTCGAGGCTGTGACTCTTTGACGAGATCTTTGGTGGATTTGGAAATCCGAGAGAAACTTCCCAGCAAGTTGGACCTGAACTGAAGCTCTTGCTGGTTCAGGATTCGGGTGGGGGGGGATGAGTCGGATCAGTGGGCGACAGGTGCAGGTTTGGGCTGGGAAGCCAGCGCTCACAAGCCCGCTTTATCCAGGCGGGACAAAAGCCGAGTGTTATTTCCGACGATTTGATGAAATGCCCCTCTGTCCGGCGCTGCCGCGCTAAATGTGCGCAGTGTTTGCCGGCTGTGGTGGCGGAGCGGCGGCGGGGGAAGTGACGGCCACGCCGAGCCTGCCGGGGGGGATAGCCGGGTACCCCCGGGTGCTCCGAGCTGTGAGGGCTGAGCCGTCCCCCTCGGCAAGTGCTTGTGATCGTTCGTTGTCTGACCGGGGCGGATTGCCCACAGCCTGCCTCGCCATGTCTGACAGATGAAACCGCAGCCCGCTGGGCCTTCCTAGGGGAGCTGGACCCTGCCTGGATCTCCTGCTGCTGGGTGAATCGCCGAGTGCCGGGTTTGCGCAGAAATCTGCTGAAGACGTTTGTCTGTCTGAAGGCGCACGCTGACTGCTGGGCTTCCCCTCCCCTGCGCTTTTCAAATCCTACCTAAAATAATCCTGCGAGACTGGGCGGAAATGTTGTGCCTTTTTTAGAGTGAATTGAACCAGGCTGGTGGTCCTGGACGATGTTCATCAGTTGGCTGCGTTAGCTGAGCTCTCGTCCTCATCCTCAGGCCAGCTGCACCTGCTGAGCACCCCTTAGTCCTGTTGGCATCCTTTAAAATCTTTGAAAATGGGAACTGACCTCAAAACCTGGGTTAAAGGTTGGCTCAGCTTTGGCAGCAACCAGGCACATGGAGCAAAGCTGCTTTGGCCTCTGCAGCAATGCCACGTGCGCCTCTTCTCTCTGTTTTCTCCTTTTTTCTCGTTCCCGCGTTGCTTTGCCAGACCACGACACTTCTCGTGGCGTGGGATGTGCTGGAGGGATCCTACTGGAGGGTTCTTGTGCCGGTGGGTACCAGCGCCAGCCTCAGGCTGCTGCGGTTGGGGCTTTGCCCTTCGTTTGCCTTCGGCAAAGGACGGGCCGCTGAGAGCAGCCGGGGCCGCGGCACCGCTGCGCCAGATCTGCTCTCTGACAGCCTTGGCAGGGGCTGCGCCTACCGCATCAGCATATTGGCGGTACCGCTGGGTATTAATTATGCCTTCCGCACTCGCGGCTATTCAAATGTTAAAATTGTTTATTTGCAGCTGGGTGAGCTCAAGACAGAGGCAGAAGAGCAAGCGACTCCCCTCTGCTACAGCCGCCCTGCTGCCCCCTCTCCTCTGCTTCCCAAGTGTAGGCAGGGACGGACCCGGTCGCCTCCATCCTGGCGTTTCTGTCCTGGGAAGGACCTGCTGCTGCCTAGTCCCAGCCGACCTCTTTCTGCCCTGTTTTCCTGAGGGAACGGGCACTGTTGGCCTGGCTGCGGGAGCGTGGTGCTGAGGATTCAGCCTATTTCACCCTCCGCTGATTTCCCTCCGTGATAAATCCCATCCCTCCACCGTGGGAAGCAGTGTCGGTTTAATTACTTGTGGGGAGAAGGGGGAGAGCGGAGGAACTTAGGACTTGTTTTAAATATCACTTTTATTAGTAGGTAATCCTGGAGCTCAGTCCTGTAATATAGATAGGTAGTGATGTGGCACATTTAATTTACCCAGGTACTACTGTGTGTCAGCTTTTGTGCCTTAATTCCCAGTCCCGGCTTTAGAGAGCTTGGCAGCCATGTTTTTGCAAATTTGTAATTATCTTGGAAGAAGTCGTGGCTGCAGACGGCGCCGTGAGTGGTGACTTCCCAGATCCCCTTGGGTCTGGGCTCAGAGCAACTTGTCCTGGAGCAAATTGTGTCACAAAAGAGAGGTGCTCGTGTTGGTGGTGCCCGTGGTCCTGCACCTCCAGCGCCCAGGGGAGCAGGGTGGGATGCAGTGGGTGCTGTGCTGGGTACCCCATCGGGGTGGTCCCCGGGGTCTCTGCTGATCCCACAGCCTAACTCGCCACATGCTGTTTGGCACCAGTTCGTGCTGCTCTCGCACAGGAATGAGCAGATTCCTTCATCCCAGGGTCCCCTTCCAGCCCGGAGTGAAGCGGTGGTGCTGGATTTCCATGGCGATGGCCATAGCGTCACCGCAAAGGACGGTCGCTGCGCTGCAGGGATCATCATCCCAGGCGAAAGCGCGGCTGGAGAGAAGCGCGGCTGCGGCAGGCACCGGGTCTGCAGTCCCCACCTCGGTGAGGACACGCGGTTGTGGGCCAAGTATCTGCCACCGCCGAAACTTTTCCCCTCTTCCTCTGGCTCCGGCGTGAAAGTCACCCGCCGAGACACAGCGGCCTCGTTCTTTCTCCAGCCGGCGAGTTCCTGCAATACTCTCACAACGTGTCATGCTCCAAACGCCTTTGTAGGACATGCAGCCACGCTGCCAGGGATGCTTTTCCTAGAGCTGTCTTGCCTGGGATGGGCGAACATCTCCCTGTCCCTCTGGCCACAGCTCCCTCTCGCACTCTGGGCATTCACCGGAATATTTTTGTCTCTGTCTCTCTTGGTGGCTGGAGATATGAAATGCTCAGAGTTCGTAAATCATCCCAACAAGGACATAACCTTGATTCCCTGTGCAATACCAATAGATTACCTAACAGGAGGCATGAAATGGAAGAATGGCTCCATTTGTATAATTCTGCATTAAAAATCAGCCTATTCTGCATTTAATGCTGCCTGTGAAGTGTCTCCGCAGTCAGTGGAGAAAGGGGCCGGCGTTGGAGAGCAGATGAGTACCTTCTGAAAGGGATGCAAATAGGCAGCTCTCGCTGGCGCTGCCCGCGGATTCATGCCCGAGCGAGCCTTTTGAGGCTGGGGGGACGTGGGTTCTGTACTGATCGCTTGAGTTGGGCACTTTGTCAGAGCTCCTCGGTGGCCACCATCCCAGACAGATAATAAGAGTTGGGGCTTTCTGGGCACCTGGTTTTGCAGCCGCTGAACTAGCCCGCGTCCTGTCCACAGCGTCGGGGTTCTCCAAGGATGCTGCCATCCCCAAGAGTTCCCAGAACCAGGGCAGAGGCGTTTCCCTCCAGCTCCGTGCACCTCCTCGTGTGCCATCGGCCGTACTGGATGTTTTACTTTCCCTTCCCGGTTGGCACCATGTGTGCAGAGGTGCCAGTGGCTGGTTTTTCAAGGTGGCATCCCAAGGTGGCACTGGGCCTTCAGAGCTGCTGGAATGAAAGTCCCAGGCGCTACAGCGAGTTGGCTGCTTCTCTGGAAGCTCTGATGGCAAGAGCCATGTTGGTGCTGCCCACAGGGTAACAAGGCTGGAGGAGCCGGGCACCACCATCACTGCACCAGTCCCAGCAACCTCCTCCTGACCGGCGAAGAGCACAGCGAGCTCACGTCCTCTGGCCTCCTTGAAATTAATCTCTCTCTTAAGTACCAACTTTCCTCCTCTTTAAAGCAAACTGCACCTGAAAGGATTTGAGAAGAGGTTTTCGTACTGGGGAGGGTTCTGGAAGGTGTCGCAGATGGTGGGGAGGCTCCGGTGGCTCCGTCTGAAAGATTTTCAACTCTCTTAACTCCACTGCCTTTAAAACAGAGCTTGACTGGGCTGGGCTCAGCAGAGCAACTCAGGAGCGCTTAATGTGCGTGATCCCTATAATTATCCGAGTGGTTTCCTTGAAATCTGCTCTCATACTTCCCGCGAAGCGCAGGTAAATATTTGTAGGCGTTTCGCTGGCTGGGAGAACCCGGCCGCTGCTCCATCCATTAAGCCGCAGGAGCGGATTTGTGGTTTGTGGGAGCAAAGGCTTTGGACAAGGAGGGCGAAGAAGGGATTTCGTCTTCTCAAATCTCTCTACTGCTCGTTTCTTTTTTTTTAACCCAGAGTCTTGTTGAATTTTTCCTGGAGCTTGAGAAGTTTTTGGGATAGCATTCTCATTCACCTCCAAGGTGACAAAAGGAATAACTGGGAAATTTCCCATACTCCCCCATCTCTCTTTGCAATGGAAAAAAAGTGTGGTGATGGAGAGGCAGAGGCGTGAGGTGCTTCCCAGGGACAGCGTGCTGGGAGCAGTGGGTTTTCATGGGACTGCCCAGGGTTTTTTGGCGCAAGCGCACGGTGCAGGACCTCCAAACGGGACCTGTCCCTTTGGGATGCATCTCTCTTGCCACCTGTTTGGCAGAATGCTCAGATGAGTCCAGGGGAGAAGGAGGGGTGCAAGGGAGGAGGAGGAGGGGTGCAAGGGAGGGCACGGTGGTCATGCAGCCGAACCCAGGGTCTCTGGCTGCCCCCGGCCCCACCACACGCTGCCGCATCCCCGCCGCCGCGCCGAGCGCATCGCGCTGCGTTGCCTAGACAACGGCAACTCCTACACGCTGCTATTTATTCTGAAGGACACTTGCTCTTATCTGTTGTTGCAAAGCCCTCAAAAGATTGCATGCCATGCAAAATTCCTCTGAGGTAACCGGACTCATGCTCCCTTCCCAAAAGCCGCCTCTTGGGGCCGTGCCAGGCAGCGGGGTGGCTGGGAGGACACTCTGGGTGACAGCCCTTTGACTGGCATCACTCGAAGGGATGTGAGCGGGAGGGTGACACATACCACCCGTGGGGCAGGACTGGGTGCCACTGGGAGTTCTGCCTGCTGTGTACTGCCCCCCACCGTGTCCCGCCCCATCACCAGGAGCTCTGGCCTGGGGAGCAGTGCCAGGAGCGAGGGACACCCCTGCGCTTGGGTGTCACCCGGCACTGCCTGGCCATGTTCGGGCACGAATTTCTGGCACAACCCGCCTGAAGCTGGGGGCTGTACGTTGCATTTTCCCACACGTCCTCCTGATGCTGTAGGGAGCAGCGCAGCGGTGCTCAGGCAGGTCCCGCGCGTGGGCAAACCCCCGCGAGCTCAGGCTGCCGTCGCCGCAGCTTGAGAATGTCACGAGCAAGCAGGCAGAAATGGGAAGAGGGGAGAAATCTGTTTTTCTTGCGAGCTGCCAATACCGAGTACTGGCATTTTGTCGTTCAGAAGCTTCCAGCAGCAGCTGGGGTTTAGCGAGCACCGGGTTTGGGCTGGGTGCATCTTCCCTCGCCTTGTTCAGTAACTGTTAAAGTGCACCCTGTGCGTTGCTTGCTCGCAGGGGGCAGGGAAGAGGTTTGGGTGCAAGAGGTGGTACCATGGAGGTCCCTGGCACCTCGCCTTCCTCACAAGGAGACGTTTCATGTGGCATTAGGGAGCCAGGCAGAGCCTGAAATCGAGCCTGACGTGTCACTGGCGTGAATTTGAGTATTGTGAAGGTGAATCTTGTTTAATGCTCTTGCTGGAAGCTCCTGGCTCCTTGGGGGATGTTGTCTATGGCACTGCCGGTGCCCAGCACATGGAGGATGCTCTTCGTGCCGCTCCCCGTGGCACTGTCACCACTCTACTGGCCTCTAAAAAAAACCCCACCAACAACATGTTTTGGGTGGTTTGCGGTTTGGTTTTTTTTTGAAGCCTTGAAATGCTTCCTCCCCCAGCCTGAACTATTTTGGTTTCTGTTGTCTGTTTCTGGCTCTTCCCTTTCTCCTTCTGCGCTCTTTCCCTGCGTCGCCTTATTCCTCCCCAAAATAAATGCTGTTACGCTTTGAAAA
Source organism: Baryphthengus martii (assembly GCA_013396935.1). Classification (NCBI taxonomy): domain Eukaryota; kingdom Metazoa; phylum Chordata; class Aves; order Coraciiformes; family Momotidae; genus Baryphthengus; species Baryphthengus martii. Next base: position 1,024 of record VWZK01019330.1, on the reverse strand, counting down.
AATACCCAATTAGGAAAAGAAAAGAGATCCTCTGAGCAGAAAAAGGCTGTGCCTGAGAGTATCCAGGTCAGCTCCTTTAGCTTCGCTTGCTCACGCGTGGAGGGAGTGTACAAATGCTTCTGTCAACCAGATGCACATTTTGTCGTGCTACCAAGGACTTTACGGGGCGCAGCGCTGCGGAGGATTAGTCTATTTAGCCATATAAAGCTCTCATTAACTCCTGCTGAGTTCGACAAAAGTCTTTCTTGTGTAAAAGCTGAATAAAATGGAGTAAAGATTTCTGGGCTTTGGCCTAATGATTTTATTTTTTTTCCTGGGGGAAAAAAAGAACAAGAAAAATATATGTATCGGGCATTTTTTTTCCGTGAAACACTGTGCTTCATGTTGGGGAGCGTCTCAGGAGGAGACATGAGTGGGGCAGAACCTCGCAAGGTGCGATGTTACTGAGGAAGGGAGAGGGCTTTGACATGATGTGACGGTTTCCTCAGGGCATTTCATGGTAAACCCCATCCTCGAGTCATTGACGGATCAACTGAAAGGCAGCGAAGTTGAGGTTTTGTTTGGGGGTCCTTGATCTGCCGTGTTTGTGGTGGGTTTCGCGATGGGAGGAGGATGAGGAGGGGGTGCAGGGTGCCCTGCGATGCTGTTGCAGGGGGCACTGACTGGAGCTTGGGGGGGTGATGATGATGATGACAATGGCACCACTTTCCCAGGCTGCCAGGGATTGTTGTAGGTAGCTGGGCTTGGGGAGCCGGGGTCCACCATACCGGGAGGAACGGCTGGGTTTCTCCCTGGCCTTTCTAACATGGTCGTTGTCTGTCTGCAGGTCAGGTTGCCCGCTCGGAAGCCATGCTTGGATTTTAATAGCCATGTTCCACCTAGCCATGGACCTCGCTAGCTGCCAGCCCCCAGCCAGCAGCGCCGGTGGGAGGCTCTCGCCACGGCCGGCGCTCCGACACAGACTGTCCCGCGGCTCGCTGTGGGGTGCGGGAAGCGGGGAGGACCTGCGACGCCCCGGCACCCC
>VWZK01019328.1:15719-78033 GCA_013396935.1 Baryphthengus martii | reverse complement strand
AATTTTGTTGTGTAGAAGAAAGAAATCAGAGTGAGGGCAACAGCACAACTATCATGCTCTGATAACCTGATTCTCCCTTACAGTTTTGTGGAGCAGTTAGGAAGATCACCATCTCTGTCCCCAAGCCACATGATGTTCACAGGGACAGAGATTCAGTCAGGATAAAAGTAGGGAAGGGATTGCTGCTGCTGTGGCATTGGGGTTTTACTTGTTTTGGACTTACTCTTCACCAGTGGTGATGACTTCTGTGATTTACTACTTAGGTTTTTCTTCTTTGGTTTGGCTTCTTGATGTAGCTCCAGCTAGGGGGCAGCAGCCTTCCCCATAGCTCACTGGAAGCCAGTTGCTCTTTCCAGTGCTGTATCTAGAGGTGAAATCAAAAGCACAGATTGAGAATAACCGATTGACACTGCCATCTATCTGTGCTGATGTTTTTCAGAAGAAATACTGTCTTAACTGACAAGACAACTAGACCATCCTCGTTGTTTTGGTGAGCCTTGGAAGCCTGGAAATAGGTGTGGGCACTTGGTATGGGCATGTGGGTCATTTTGTCAGATACTGTGTTTTTAAAGTAGCCTTAAGATGATCATTGACGTCACTGGACCAGCACAGCTACAAATGTGTTGAGAATTTGGGAAAAGTATGGGAGATGCTTTGCACTTTAGACTGAGAGGTGACCCATGAGAGTGCAGGCGAGATCTGTTTGAAACCACAAAGAGTTGGAAAGATGGTGCAAATATGCCAATGAACTCGAAGACATTTTCTTGTCTTTGGTCGAATAGTTTGACAGTTTGTAGCCCGTTTGTGAATGATGAAGTGCTCCTTAAGGCATTGCTGACCTCTTACTAGTCCCTCCAAAAATTTAGATTAGACATTAGGAAGAAGTTCTTTACTAGGAGAGTGATGAGACACTGGAACAGTTTGCCCAGGGAAGCTGTGGACACCTCATCCCTGAAGTGTTTAAGACCAGGCTGGATGAGGCTCTGAGCAGCCAGTCCAGTGGGAGATGTCCTATCCATGGCAGCAGGCTAGGAACTAGGGAATCTTTAAGGTCCCTTCCAACTCAAGCCATTCTATGATCCTATAAAAAGGAACAAGAAAGTTATCTTTGTAGGAGCGAAAGGTCTCCAGTGCATCCCAATAACTCACCTTCCGCAGGATCCTCAGTGAAACAAGCTGTATTTGGCCTTTCTGTGCTGGGAAGAGCAACACTCTGCCAGCCCTGCTGATTTCTGCAGTTAACCCAGTGCTTACTAGATGACAGTGGGAGTCTTCCTGAAAAATACATTGTCATGATGTATGTATGTGATAATAAATATTGCTATCGACCGGTTAAGCGCTCCTCTCCGATTCTCTATAGAGATCTATCCCGCCATTGAACCGCCAGGTCCTGAAGGTGTGGTGCTCAGATATTACAGCGGTAGGGAACTTAAATCTCTAGAAAGATCCCTGGGAAATGATATGCTCTGCAGATAAACCTCTGCCAAATTCTATTCAAATGGCAAAGAGATAATGTGAATGTGACTCTAATGAAGGAAGGCTAGAGTTGCCATAATGCGTGCAGGTGCAATTGCTCCAAATCTCTCTTAAAATCCATTTTCCTGCCAGTGCTCATTCTTCCTTTAAACAGAAGTTAATACTCTGCTGACATTACTGAACTCCATCATGCTCATTATCTCAGGCTAGCATTTACATCAGGTTTTTGGAGGTGAAAGACCAGTTCATTAACTCTATTGTGTCACTCAATGGCTTCCTGTAGAGAGATCATAAGTCAGATGGTGGGTGTCACTGCTGGAAGATAAAAGACAGCTATAAAGTAGGAAGACAACTGGTATAATTCGCAAAAATGAGGAAAAAAATACTCTATAGCCTTTAATTTCTATTCATAGTTCATGTTTTAAATATGTTATTTAGATAACAGGGCATTTGAGGGATTTTTTTAAATGAGTTTCAGAGAATGGAAGAGGTTATTGGTTGGCTATTTCTTTTCAACTTAAAGAGAAGAAATAATATAGGTAACAAATAACAGCAATTCCTGGAAAAATGAATGAAAAATGAGTGTTTTAAAGCCAGATGTGTTGAAATGCCTATATATACTAACTTTCCTTGGCTTAAAGGGGGGGGAAAAAAAGTGTTTGGAAAATTATTACTTTGTCAAAATGATAGCGTTAGGAAATGGTTTGGGGTTTTTTGTTTGTGGTTTTTTTTTGGTTTGGTTGGTTTGGTTTTTAGTTAAAGGAAAAAAACAGCTGCCAGGAATGAAAACCCACTTATTTGATAAAAATAAAAACAAAATCCCCACACTGTTTCCTCAGAGTAAAGAAAATGCTTATTTTTAGAATACTCTCTGGGATAAAAGAATTTTTTAAGACTTTTTATGGAAAGTAGGTTCCTACTGCTACTGGTTATTGACTGAACATGAAGCTTCTCATGGGAAATAAACAAGCAAAAATAATTTTCATGCATTTTTTTCTATGACAATTTTCAAATACCAGCCTTTTCAAGTGTAATTAACGACTACTTAAGGTGAAGAAGCAGTGTCAAATAAGGAAAGCTTTTTCCACAGAGTTTCACAGCTTTTCCTCAGCTTTCCTCTTCCTGTTGCTCCACAAACCAGTGGGAGATATTTCTGCCACTTTTTTCTCCCTAAGCTGTAAAAAACATTGCTGGGGAGGGGAGTAGCTTTTAATAATATCAAATATTTGCAGGTTTCTGTGCTCCAAAGCACAAAGAATGGCTCGTTTTCTGGGAGAGGTTGGGCAGCAGCTCCACAGGTTGGGCAGGAGCTACCTCTCACTAGCAGAGGAGCAGCTGTTCCAGCTGGTGGTTACTGGGTAGTATTGGTTGAGCCTCTCTCTGGAGAATAAAACACTCCTTGTAGGGCAATGTCAATAGTAAAACAACTAAACATATTATAATATCTTGTAGTATTTTAGTACCTTTTAGTAGTCTCACACTGGGATTTCCAGCTGGTGACGCTGTCTGAGAGCTGGGAGCCGGCAGGAAAACAGCAGCTGTTTATCCATCTGCACAGTATGAAAAGCAACTGCACCATTATTCTTACTTTTCAGGTCTCGAGCTGTCCAAAAAACCTCATGACTTGGGATGCCCAAGATCTTGTTCTGTTCCAGCTCTATTCAAATCCTCTTCTCCCAACAAACTGTTTTTCCCTCTTGTTCCTTCATATTCATTAACGATGAAAAGCAGCGCAGCTCCCAAGCTACAGATGAAAGAATAAATGAGTTTTCCTTTCTCCTAGCTGGTTCAGAAGGGGCTACTTTCCCTTTCTTATCCCGCCCCTACTTCTAAGTCTCTTTACTACTAAGCTATTTGTACCTTAAGTGAGAATCCCCTTCTCAGCTCCTTTAGACGAAAAGCACAACTGAAAGGTGACCCATAAAAAAGAAATGCTCCAGCGGTAACAATCTCACTACAATTCACACACTTATTTACTGACAAATCTGGTTCCTGTTACTGTGTTACCTGGTAGCATTCTCTGCTCTATTTTTTGTCTGGATTGAGGCACTCTTCATAAAACCCTTCATTACTTTTCACCCATTTTATCCTGTCCCCGCTCCCTGCCCCTTGCAGTTGTAGGCTGTGCTCACTTGCAGTATTTTCTGCTATTAACAGACTGGTTGACTTTTTTTGCAGGAAGTAGCAGCTCTGTAATTGGAGACCTAAGAGTCACTTAATATAAAGATCACTGAGAATCATAAACCATTTTCTTCTTGACCTTTCTACCAAAACATTAGCTTGTGAGTCAGCCTCCTTTGAAGCTACAGAAGTGCTACATATTGTCTTGTTGATTTCTGACTTCAAGCAATTCTTCTCTTCCATTTCCTCCTATTTTTAGCATCTGAAGGCTGAAAATTTGCAATATGCTATTGCTCTTTTATTATTATTATTATTTTTCAGGAATAAATGTCAGACCATCAAAAATTCACTGCTTTTAGCATGTGTCACTTGAGATCAGTGGAAAAAACATACTTTGTAAGTCCCCTTATTGAATCATCGACCGTGGGCGCTACTATGATGATTTTTCACAAAAGTTCTGGGAATCAGACATTTGAGCATCGCTTTCCAATAAGCAAAATCCATAAAAAACTCTCCACACTGAAGAGGGGGCTGAAAAAGGAACGTTATCCCAAAGGGTATGCAATCAAACATTGCTCTTGTGTGTAGCTTTTGTATGTGCTTTGTTATATAGCTTATGGGGGTTTGTTTCTATTAATTATACGGTATTTGTAATGAAAAAAACCTCTACACACACACACACTTGAGTTGCTCATCTCCTCTGTCTCTGTTTAGATGCAAGTCTTAAATCTTCCAGACCTGAAACGTTTTCTGCAGCAATCCAATCCTCTCAGACAACCATATAATAGCTATTTGTAAGGAAAAGAGCTTTTAACTTTGAGGAAAATGGTTCATACCATCTTTCTGATCTTTGGTGAGCAAGGAGAGGGGGATGTGGAGTCACTGCAGGAACATTAGGCAGATACAGAGGTTATAGTAGCTCCTCTGCTGCCCTTGATGTGCTGCCAAATAAATTCACCTTCAACATATACAGATCATCATCTCCTGATCGTATAGCTACGGCTGTGGACAGGGTCAGGCTCCTCATAGCATATACAGCTACGACTCTTACAAAGCCTGCAATGCCAAATATACATCAGAGAGTTAGAAGGACTCTTCTTTTTCCATGATAATTCCCCGTCCTGCCACCTGGCCAGAGGTGTTCAGTGTGGTATTCAGAGGCAGTCACTGAATGAATCGAATGAAAGATTTCAATATATTGGGCAGAAACAGCCAGTACAGATTTTCCAGAACTTTGTTCAGCTTGCCATTCATCGAGGTTGTGTCTAACGCAATAAAGAAATCGAATATATTAAACATTTAAAACAGGGCTGCTAAATTGCCACCTAGTGGTCTTGTAACGAAGTTAATGTCTCTGGCAGGCTGATCTGGGTGAAAAAATACCAGTGTGCTTTCTGTATTTTTGTCACAATATCGGTACTGGTGCTCACTGGCTGTAACTTGGTCAGAGTGGAGGGGCAGCAGAGAACAATTTGTGAGCCGATGCAAGGTGGGGCTGCTGGGGTGCCAGGGGCAGCTTGTGCAGGATTTAGACACCAAAAGGGAGGCCGATGAGCACAGGGTATAAAATGCTGCCAGGTAGGAGCCTTAGTCTATTATCTCTACTACTTATTTTCCATCTTTTTTTAATTAAAAAAAAGGTAACTATCTTGATAGAAAAGGAAATAAAAGGTTTTCTGATTGTTGGTAAATGATGAAAAAAGTCAGGATTTTTTATCCTTCCACAGCTCAACCAGCTCCAGTGTAGGAAACACTTTGCTCTGCTGGGGTATTCTCCTACCTTCTAGTCTCCCCGCTCCTGAGCCATATGTTCGTCAGCATTTGCTGTTTACACAGAGCCAAGCAGATGGGAAACAAGGGAGGAGCGCAAGTGGAACAGTAAGTTTTGCGGTTCTGCCTTTGTGATTAGTCACGTAGGTCTGCTCAGAAGCTACTATGAGAGACTACAAATAATTTTTCAATATGATGAGCCACACAAGCAAAGTCTTTGGAGACTAATGCATTCTCAATCACCTTACCAATAATCAGCTCGGGGTGCACTGGACAAAGCTGGTGCTCACAGCAGGTGGAGGCAGAGGAGGCCTCGTGTTGGGAAGCAGTCCCGGAGCGGGGGCTGCAGGCAGCATCTCTGGGAGGACGCATCAGTTGTGTCAGAGAGAAGTCAGAGATAAGTCAGTCCACGGCAGCAGAATCCAAATGATTCATCTTCCTCCTCCATCCTGTCACCTGCTGAAGAAAAAACATCAGCTCAGAGAAACAGATTGTGAACCCAGATTGCACCTTTACTGAGGTCCCACGTAGTTTAAGGTGTCAGATGAGTATGGAGCTAGTCTAAGGACGCTGCATAACCCAAAAGCTTAACCCTGGCCAACACACATCCCCTTACAGATCACTGGGCCCTTGATAAAGGTTTTGGCACTTCTCATGTCTCCTCTTCTGCGGAACTGAAAGCCCTGTAAGCGAGGGCCATCACTTCCCACAGAATATGAAGCGAGGCAGGTCAGGAAAACTGGGTGAGGAATTGCTGGGGTAAGTGATAGGACTTGGATAGCAATAAAAGTATTAAATTGGTGACGGGAATATTGTTTTCCTATACTTCAGGCTTTGTGACTAAGTACAACTCACCATATAGATTCTGTTTTTTTTCTTTCATACTACTTACTGCTACTTAATGGTTAATCTTATTTTAAGATACAACTTGATTTTAATTTGTGGGTATTTTCCCCCTTTTTTTTTTTGTTTTGCATGTCACCTGTAATTCTCTTGTTTCAAACTGCACTCTGTTTTTGTTTCAGGATTGCTTCAGTTAAATTTGCACCTTGTTTCTGTTTTACATACTTACTTTGCACAGTTTTGTTTTAAACATTTATTGCTTCTCTAGTGTCTGACCTCACTCCATTAACTTAATCGTATTTTATTTCAATGAAGTCCTCCGTAGAGTGAATAGCTATCTCTAAACTGACTTTTTTTTTAAGACCTCAGCTTCACCATTCCTCAAGATATTATAGAAGTACCCTAACAGAGGAAGCTGTAAACACACTCTGCAAATTGCTGTGCCACTAATCCAAAGTACCTAGCAGAAGAAAATTGGAAGTCACTTTACTCCTTAATGTGCTCTAAGTGGTCTGATCCTAAGGAGTAGGCAATAAAAGGTGAAAGGTAATCAATACAACACTGTCTGAAAAACTGCAGGTTTAACCACAGAGCTGTTGTCAATAAAATTACCCAGGGACAGAAAGCGCTACAAATGGAACCAGCTTTTTAAAAAAAAAATAAATGACCTGTTCCAAACCCCAGAAGAGGGGGTTAGCCACAAACCAGCATTTAGAGGGCAATTACTCATTTGAACTGCAACGTGTGGTAGGAGTTTCCATTTCCTCTCACCTTTCCTAAGTGGTCTCTTCAGGGTTTATTAGGAGTGGCTCTGAGTGAGGGATTTACCATGGAGTCAATCTGTCAGTGTTCTGCTATCTCAGCAGCCTCCTGATCTTTCAGATCCTGTTCAGTTTGCCATGCCAAATGGCATCCACATAACTCTGGAAGACATGCCCTCAATTTCTGGGGCCTCCTGCCTGCAGTAGGTAACACCGAATGCCTTCAAATACATTTCTTAACAACTTCTGCTGCTGTTTCCAGGTAGGAAGTCCTAGATCTTTCTGTCTTCATTCCCAGAATTAGCTGGAGTTAACGTGGCTCCAGCGCTTGTTAGATGTGCTATTTTTTTATATGAAGTTTATACACATATTTGCAAACACACCAAATGCTTCCAGCAGGAAGAAAGCGTAGCCCAGTGCTACTGTGCTAGCCTCAAAGAAGAGAAAAAACTGTTCATTTGCCACATGTAGAGAGTATGTGGCAGCTCGAGGGTGGTGGGAATTTACCTACATTGGTTCTGAAGTGGTGGAACAGTACAGACACTGGCTCACTCTTGTCTTCATCTTACTTGGCGACGCAGTTTTCACTCAGTTCAGAGCAGCCACGATGAACTCGTGCCCAATAAAATACCAAACTGGTTGTCATACTTGAAGGTGTGTTGTGTGGGGCAAGTTATCTGCACTAACTATTCTGGCAGAGAGCTGCCTTAAGGCTTTTTAAATCTCAAGTACAATCAGACACTTAAAAATGGACCATAGTTTTCTTGGCCAGTAGCACACCCCAGGTTAAGTGCCAAAGCCTGAGCAGGTTACTCACAGTAACAGGACAGTCATGACCGAAAATAAGATTTTTTTTGAATGTATAGAATGGCTTGCAGTCAAAGGGATGTAAAATTTGAAATCATTGGAATGTTGGGGGTATTTTTTAATCATTTTTCAATATAATTTGTGTGTGTGTTTTTAAGCAAGTTTGACCCTTTATAAGCAAGAGTTACTTTTATTTATTCAATTTTTATTTTTGCTTTGTATGTGTTTGACCTCCAGGAATAAAACCAGCTGCAGATACTGAAGTCGATTCCCTTCTGCCTTTCTTTAGATGGAGCTGGTATTTATAATGAGCCTCCAGTCAGCTCTGTCATGTTAAAATGAACTTTCTGAATTACTGTTGTTCGCCTGATTTCACAATCAGCCCTTTGCAACCCACAATACTGTCACTAACAATCTAACCAAAGGCAAAAATTTCTTTAATGTCTAGATCACTTTATGTTGGATAATATCAACACCTCTCAGCAGCAGTAGTATTTAAATACAGCTGGAGTGGAACAAAACAGAACATCTGAATTTTCAAAAAGCCTCATGTATCCGCTCTTCTTTCTCTCCTGCTGGAATCCTGTAAGTTAAAAAGATTTTTTCCTTTTGTTTTTCTATGTCTTGCTAATACTTTATGTCTTGTCTTGAGGTTAAAGGTTAGCAAGTTTTAGGACTGATGGTCTTTGACATAGGAAAGTGACTGTTAAAAAACAAGTAGATCTATAAACCTATATATAAATACTATGTTTAAAAACTCAGATCAAGAAAAATTATCTATCTTTCTATCAGGTACATCTCTGTTGTCCTTTTGATGAGAATGGAGTGTACAAACTACTGTCTTTTGGTATATCACAGGAATAAAATGACCACAGTACCTTTCCTTACAGCTTGAAGTCCATTTCCAGTTACCACTTCAAATATATTTTTAATTTTCCATAAGCACCTCTACTTACTGTTTTTCAAAGAAAGGCAGTATCAGGTAGATATGACTGGAGGGGGAAATGAGAGGCTGCTTATGCTCATTCTCCATCATCTTTCCAATCAACTTTTTAGCCCCTTTCTTATAAAAAAAAAAACCTTCACAAAACACTAGGTAGGTAACTCTTTTTCTCTTATGTGCATTTTTGGGAGTAAAATAAAATATTTTCACTCTCTGGTTCCAGTAACTATATTTAGAAAAAAATTTTAAAAATAAAAAAATAAGAAAAAGATGGATAGGGAATCACAGCAGTTCTTTTTATGAAAATGTATTAGGTATACAAAACATCAGCTCTGAATAATACCTCACTACCAACCTCAGCCGCTTGCCAGAAGAGTTATCCAAACTGTGCAGAGCTAGAAGAGCGCTCTCACTGACCTAGAAATCCGAGGGGGATGAAAAGGTGCCCTCCCAGCTGTTAATTCCCACTTTTTTCCAGTACTTTTAAGTTGGCATAAAAGACGTGCACCAGCAGAGGGCATTACACGCCTCAATAAAACGCAGATTGATCAGCAATTTGAAAGGAAAGGGAAATTATTCTTCCAGCTTTCTTAGGATATTGGCCGTTTTGTAGAACTGATCGAGTTAACTAACCAAGCTTAATATAAACTGGGAGATCCCAAGCATAGGGGCTCCCTGATATTTTCCAAATGCTCATTCATTCCAGTAGCTCCTTTACTGGGAGAAATAGTAAAATAATCAGTTCTCACTTGTAAACTAAACTGTTAGAACTTTCCCTCTAAATAGCTGAATCTGAGCAAAAACTAAGAAAAGTATGTTTATTTTTAAAACCTATTCATTGCATAGTTGTTTTTTTTATTATTTTCCTACTGCTCGGCTAACACACTGCAGCCTTTTTGTGTTTAGTGAGCCACATGTTTATGGGGATTTTGCTTTACCAGCATCAAGTGATACTGAATTCCAGCGGCTGAGGAATCAGCCTTTGGGATATCATTATAGAAATTTGGCACAGCTGAGACTACAGTTGTTATTTAAAAATATATATTAGAAAAATAAACTTTTCTTGCTTTCATTTCACAAATCTGCAATCTTGTGGAAGGATCCTTATAAGGAACTTTTTTTTTCTTTATTCTCAAAGAGCTTAAGATGTAGACAATCTCTAAATTTATATCTATAAACTGTAATTTTCTATAAATCAAGTAAAATGAATGGAGTCACTAGAACTGAAATTGAAAGACAATGACTGGGGAAAACACAAAGCAAACAGCCTTTGTTGTAGAAAAAAAAAAAAATAGGGTAAAGAATCTTTTTTAATTTGACCTGGCAAACAAAATTTGAAAACATCTGTATTTCTGAAAAGCATTAAAAACAAAGTTTACTGAAGAAACTAGGTAAAATACATTTCTTTACAGAAAAATACCGATTTAGCATTGGAGTTGTTGACAAAACTTTGTTATATAAGAAAAGAAAAGATCTAAAATGTAGGTAAGTGTTCACCTAGTAGGAATAGAAAGAAATTTCTTCAAACATGGTTTGTTTTTTTTTAACACAAGGATGTAAAGAATATAGCAGCCAATAATCTTTCTATTACAGCAAGCATTCCAGCTCTTGGAGTTTGTAGACAAGTACCCAACTTTAGATCTCAGCAGGTAGAGCAAAACATAATAATTTGTTTGTTTACAAGGCAGGGATGTGCAATGGCTGAAATCTGTTGCTTGGATATCACGAGTCCATTGGGTAATTTTTGAGGTGATTTACAGGATTATCATTACTGGGTAGGATGCAGTCACTTGCCTGTTCATCCAGGGTGGTTTTGCTCTCTTACTTGAATACTGGCACAGCAAATTAACAGCTTATAATAATTTGTATATCAGAAATCTAACGTTTGGAAATACGAAGTTTGCAGTTATGTCCAGTCCTAAAATTCAAATACTATTTCCTTCTGCTCCAGTGGAGCAGAGGGAAACTGTCTTTCCAATAAAAGGATAAATGCCCAGTGACAGGTATACAAACGACACATCGACACGGACAAAAGTCCTCGTCCAGCTAAGCCTAAAATGATCTTAACTTTAAGCATCATTTAGGCTGCTCTGCCAACAGGAAGGCTGTGCTATAAGCAAAGGCTAATTGGTCTTGAAAGCAGCTGTCCTGACAGGCAGAATTCATCAGAAACTACAGGGTAATATTAATTCAAACTTGAAGGTTAATAAGGACAGTATTTAAGACATAAAACTCTCTAATGCAAACAACAAAAAAAAAGTGCTCTGAGTTTAAGCAGAGTGATGTTTAGCGACTTCTACCCATAAAACCTGTAAATCAGTGAACTAGACCTCAGCTCGAAGCCCATTCCTGGGCATGGGCCCTGCAGTCCCAGGCTGTACTGCTAGGAAAGCTTATGCAGGTGCTCTGAAATCTGAGCTATCAAACTCAAGGAGACAGCTCTCAGGATTAGAAAATAAATAAAAATAAACCTCGCACAGAAAGCCTTAAAAATACATTTCCCACTGCTTTTTTTTGGACACTTTTTTTTCCCAAAAGTCAACTGTCTATCACAAAAACTGTGTAAGCCACTCGGCACGCAGAGGTGAACTTGCCTCGTGTCAGCCAATGCTTCTTATGTCAAAACTTCTACAGAAGTTAGAAAGAAAGACTAAGTATGTCTGTGGTAAATTTTCATCCATATCTTAACTGGTAATAAACTCACTGAAAAGTTGTGCTTTCTAACCAAAAGGTTGGTGCTCAACAAATGTTGGGAACAGTTATAACATCACTATCAGATCTATGATTTAGCAATGTGTTGGGGCTTTTTTTTTGTTTTTTTTTTTCTTTTAAGACCATTTTTTTTTTCTTTTTAACAGACAATAGATAGAAAGGAGTTGCTAAAGTCATCCCAGATTATAGCAAAGCCTAGACAAAAGGGAAATTTAGCCTCCCATGGGGCAAAGGCACGTTTAAGGAAAGACTGGATGTGGCACTTAGTGCCATGGTCTAGCTGGGTGTTGTGGTGTTGGGTCATAGGCTGGACTTGATGATCTCGGGAAGTCTATTCCAGCCTCAACGATTCTGTGATTCTCTGAAAATATGTTGCCACTGCTGGTGCCTAGAAGAACTGCAGGTCAATGGCAGCAACCAGAGGGTAAAAAAGAGGTGAGAGGAGTCACCAGCATGATCAAGGGGGAGATTCCTCTGCATCAACTCGTAAACAAGCACTTTAATCATGTTTGTTTGCTACTTTGCTAGCATTTGAACAATTCAGATGGAGATATGAAAGATGGTTTTAGCTCCCTTCTCTTTCATGCCGATCCTGGACGGCTTTAAGCAAAACACTTCTCATCTGAATAATGAGGGTAAGAATAATAACATTTCTCTACCTCAAAGGGCTGATTATGAGAATAAATTAGATGCTCAGATGTTACAGTAATGCGTCCCAGTAAATTAAAAAGAATTTTCAAAACAAAATAATCACATTGACATTATTTTTCAGGTATCCACAATTCTCTTTTTGGCAATCATGAGCTGTTTGTATGTAAGCAAGGCATTTCGAGATGGTTAACCCCAGAAAGGTGAAGAACACTTATCAGGAAATACTTCAGTTAGTTGACAGCAGAATAAATAAAGAGGAGACTATTAAATTATTAAATGACCTCCACTACAGCTTCTCATACAGAGTTTTGCAGCTGGAGGAGCAGTGACTACTGGGATGCTTAGTTTGGTCTCTTCAAAATGTCTACAGTGAGGCTCTGGTTTGAAAAGTGATTATATAAAAATACCACTTCCTACTCAGCAGATCTGTTCTCGTGCGCTTTAGTGGGGAGGGAGAAAAAAAAAGAAGAATCACTGCATGTCTTCCCTGCTGAGCCACCATATCTCTGGGGGAAGAAACTGCATTATACTCCAGTTTATGCAACTTCATCAAAATCCCCAGTTTAAAGCTGTAGTGTACCTAAGCAAAACTCATCATTTCAAAACTGTGCCCTTTCAAATCAGACCTGCGTAACCTTATTACCTTCCGCTGAATGGAAATTAACGAAATGAAAGGAAATAAACTCTTCAGACTGAAAAATCAGCACTGGATTTCCTCCAGCTTCCTATCATCACCCAAAATAATCAAGCTATTTCTCCCCCAGGTGGAAAAATGAACAGAAAGAGAGAGGTGATTAGGAATTTTTATTTTTTTTTTTTTTAATATTTGGCAGGTAGTCTCAGAGCATGGAGCCCATACAAGTTTGAAGAGGTTAGATGAGGACCACAGAAGGCTAATAGGATGATACCAGCTGCTAGCACAGGGCTGTAAGTCATGCAAAAACCAGATTCGTGCAGTCTGGCCATTCTGTTGCCAGGGTTGTCAGGCTCCTGAGTGATGGAACGAGCTTTGCCACTATCAGCTGCTTCCAAAGGATCAATATATCACCACAAATGATCCTCTTTCAGCCTTTCAAAAGGAGTCTTCTTTATCACTGTGATTTTTTTTCCCCAAGAAGAGCAGATGAGGAGGCTCTCATAAAAAGGAAAAAAAAAACAAAAGTACAATTCTGAACAGTGGGAAATGCATACTTAGTATCTGTCTAGAGATTTGAAAGGATACTTTGATCATTCTTGCCAATTACATACCTGTTAGAGGCGAGTATATTTACATATTTAATATTCAGCTAATCTCCAAAACCTTCTTTGATCAAACAGACATGCCATTTATCCTCAAACGCGGTGCCAAAATCTCATCTCTAGATAGCCTCATGTGTGAAGTGATGAATTTGTTTTCAAGTCTTTTACAGCATGCCTTCCATTTTTCACTTCAGATTAAAACACCTACCCTTTTAACAAGTGTATTGCCTCTCCTGAACGCTATCTTTAAATCTAAAAGAAATTGTACCAGAATGGTTCCTTCAGGGTTTTTGCCTTTTGACATCTCTCTGCTTAGAATAACCGCTGAGAAAGAAAACTAATGGCATTATGCTTGCAGACACAATCCTCTTCGAAATGAACAGAAATGTCTACAAATTTCTCCTTACAGACACAGAGGCAGAGTGACCTTCACAAAGTCCCTGGAGCAGTGGACTTAGAAGCCTGAGTAGCCCTGGAACTGCTAGTTCTCAGTTAGGGCTCCTGTACTTATTGAAAATGGAAAGAGTATCTCCAAAGTTTGCAGAAAAAAACTTACATTCTGACAGAAGTCAGTCCAGCAACAGAGGTTTCACGAAAGAATCTGGACTCAGGTCTGTTACGTTAGAGTCAGACATGGTAAATTCCAATAAAAAGTGTCCTACTTTTGTGATTGAATTGTGTCCTTACAGAATACGTGCTTTCCGAGCAACGTCTAAGCTTTTCATCTCTTTCTTCTACGCCAAGCTTTCTCTCAAATCTCTTTAAGAAACTCTTTCCCAAAATGAAAATCCACCCGAGAGTGTTTTATTCAGCAAAGAGAGAGATGCAAACACCACAAGGTTTTCTTTTCGAGTCCTACCAGAGTTACTCCAGTATTTTCTCAGGATACTTCTCAGCGTTGCAAGCATCTGAAATTTTGTATGCAGGCAGCTCTGGTCCGTCACACCACAGCAGGCTGGGCTCCACCCAACATCCCTGTGCCCCCAAACTGGGGAATAACTGGCTTTGTACATTTTTTTTTTCACAGTGTGAGATGCAACGGTACCGACTTCCTGAAGGACGGACCGCAGAGCTCACTAACCTAGAAGATGCAAAAGAGCCAATGAAAATGCTAGAAAGAAATATTTCATTACAGTAAAAATGCTCTTTGGTAGAATGTAACAACCTTTTCATGCTCATCTATCACAAAAATAGTTTGGAGGTTGTAAAGCATTTTTTTCTTGCAAGTGATGAGATCAGTAAACAGTAGAACTTACCACAAGGACACAAATAATTTTCTTAAAAATTTACAAAGACAAAATTAAATAGCCTTCCGTGAGAAGGTTTTTTAGGGTTTTCTTTCTAAACCACTAGATATTTTTTTTCTCCTTTAGTCCGAAGACTCATTTTCTTTGCGAAAATGTGGGTTTTTTTCCTACCTGGGGCAAATTTGTAGAAGCAGATTTACTGAGAAGAATTCTGACACTTTCCTGGCAACTTGCAGTGATGCCTGGTGAAAGGAGCTAAATTTTGCTGTAGAAGAAATTTGCAAAAACTCATGAAAACAGATTTTGAACTCATCCAAATGTCATCCCCTAAAGACAAATCCAAATAGAAATGTCAGGTTTGTAATTTTCTACTCACTTCAGGAACCCTATTTGGTACATGGCCTCTAGAGCTTAATATTGAAGTATTTCTTTTCCACAGAAAAAAAAAAAAGATTTTAAGTGTTGATTCTGATATTTTTTTAAAGCTACCTAATCTGCGTATCTCCCATATAATTCTGCCAGGAGACAGTTTTGCTTCTAGTGATTTCACCTTGAAGTCTTCAAAACCTGGTGAGCTCTATTGATGAATGAAAAATAAAAGAAAAAATGGTGCAAAAAAAAAAAAGGCAGGTTAGGGGCTGATCTGCTGGAAAAGCAGCCATGTGGAAAAAAGACCTGGGAGTCCTGGTGGACGACAGGATGACCATGAGCCAGCAATGTGCCCTGGTGGCCCAGAAGGCCAACGGTGTCCTGGGGTGGCTCAAGAAGAGTGTGGCCAGCAAGTCAAGGGAGGGTCTCCTCTCCCTCTACTCTGGCCTGGTGAGGCTGCATCTGGAGTATTGTGTCCAGTTCTGGGCTCCCCAGTTCAAGAGGGACAGGGAACTGCTGGAGAGAGTACAGCAAAGGGCTGTAAAGATGAGTAGGGGACTAGAATGTCTCTCTTATGAGGAAAGGCTGAGCAAGTTGGGTCTCTTTAATCTGGAAAAGAGAAGACTGAGGGGGGATCTTATCAATGCTTATAAATAGTTAAAGGGTGGTTGTCAGGAGGATGGGACCAGCCCTTTTTTCAGTGGTGCCTACTTAGAGGAGAAGGGGTAATGGACACAAACATGAACATAGGAAGTCCCATCTAAATATAAGGAGGAACTTCTTTACTTTGAGGGTGACAGAGCCTGGAACAGGCTGCCCAGAGAGGTGGTGGAGTCTCCTTCTCTGGAGACTTTCAAAACCCACCTGGATGTGATGCTGTGTGACCTTCTCTAGGTGAATCTGCCTTGGCAGGGGGCTCGGACTAGATGATCTCCACAGGGATCTTCCAACCCCTCCCATTCTGTGATTCTGCAGTGTGTATAGTTCATCTCCTAAATCAAGTTTAGAAGCTTCTCCTTTAAATTCTTCACAGGTATAACCTGTTAAGAGGAGCTTCAGATGACAACTTAATAAAGGCTGATCTTGTGAAAACAGAACAGAACAAGATGACATGAAATTAGAGTACTATTCTTGGTTTTCCTTATTTTTTTTTTTTTCTAATTCTGAGAAATTTGTTTAACCTTGCTGTGCTTCATTGTACTCTCTATAAAACAAGGATAGTGATACACGCCAATTCTACAGAGATCTGGGACAATAATTATCTTTACACTGAAAAGCTATGGGAATGAAAAGTATCACTATTTCACTGTTATTTAATGGTATTAAAAATTATCCTTCAACTTCCATTAAAATCTTTAGTATTAAACATAACAAGAGCAGGCAGGGGTAACAAATGCCACAGGTTTTTATTTTCTCTATGGGTAAAGGTGTTTACTTCTAGGAATTGATTGGCAGATCCAAGCCCTGTTTGAAGGAGGAAGAATCCCAATCAAATTCCTATCAGAGGTTTAGTTTAGGTTCTTCTCGGCCATTTTGTGATGTTTCAGGTCTGGGAGCTTTTGAATTTTTCTAGCATTACAATGCTGCCCTAGTAAATACTCTGTGAAGAAAAATAACCTGAAAATAATCTAAAGAAATCAAGCTCCCTGGTGTTAATGTCCCAGATGGGAGGAGAATGATAGTAGGATGCTGACTAAATACAAAAATCTCTCTGTAGCTTTTTAATAAACTTTCCTCAATACAGTGCTGGTATAAATAAGAAGTTTCAGAGATTTTTTTGTTAAGTAGGAATCTTATTTTATAATAGCTCCAAGGTACCACTGAAAATTAGTAACAATTAGGAATAACGTTACGTGTAATAACATCGTAACTCCCTCCTTCCTTTCACTAACCAACAACTGTTCCTGAAAGCAACTCTTGCAAAATCAGAAGGGTTGTCAGCTGAAAGACCACTCCATCAGTGTCAGAAGGTCAGAAGCTGTTTGATTTATGAAAAGGGAGCGCTGTCATAGCTGAGCTACACAGGTGAGATGTAGTAATCAAACCATGTAGTGATGTTCCCAAAGAACTTTATATCAGGCAGGGGAAATAATGAAGGTATTCTGGATGTTACTGACCTTTGCAATACCACTTTTGGGTGTTACTGACCCCCTGGGACCACTGCAAAACCATAAAAATTTAAGAAGAACCCTAAGAATATTTAGAGGGTGCTTAACAAACAACCATCAAAGTTTACCATAAATCTTTTTTAGTTATATCTATATTAAATAAGAGTCCTGGGTTGGGTTTGGGTTAATCATCATCAGCAGCTGCTGGCCCAAGCTGTTGGGAGGAGCCACAGCCGGGATAAACAACGGAGGCAGCCAATGGGATAGTCAATACCACACTGAGTCATGCCCTCTATAAAGGGAGGGCTGGTCTAGGGTAGGGGGGTCTCTTTTCAGCTTGCTTCAGCATGTAGTTTCAGTGCAGCTGGACCAGGGCAAGCTGGTGTCTCAGGTACAGGTAGAGCTTTCTACCACCCACTTTGTCTATCATTTCATTAGCATTGTTACTTTGTTTTCTTCTCTCTTTGTGCTGTTTTATTAAACTGTCCTTATTTCAGCCTCTGAGGTCTCACTTTTTTCTTCCTCCCGATTCTCTTTCCCATCCCCCAGGAGGGGTTGTGGAGGGTGGGGAGGGAAGCGGTGGATGAGCAGTTGCAGGGTGTTTAGCTGCCAGCAGAGGTTAAATGATGATAGCAAGTTTTTACAGCTTTGAACCATCTTAGAAATACCTACATTTTTATCTGAAACTTGGGAAACTGGTTATAGCAGGTCAGCTTTACATCCTAGCATGCTGGAAGGTTTACACCATGTCTCACCAAGAAGGCAATTGGCATTATTCAATGATGGGTCTTTACCTTTCTGTGTTTCCATGTCTTTTCCTTTCAGTGAAATGAAGAGTGTATTTCATCCTCTAACTATAAATGTCTTCAGACATTAGTCCCCTGCAGCTCTGAGTCACAAATCAAGTACTTATTACAGGCTGGACTCTCAGGATCTGATTGTGTTTTGATTCCCAAATTCTGACTGTAATGAATGGTGTCACTCTTCTGCAACAGCTAAATTGGTTTTAAAAAGCCCCGCAAACACTACAACCCAACACTTGGTTTGTTTCTGTTTCATAAAACTGATTAGCCTGTGATAAAAGAAATTAATTCTCATATTTGAAGGGAGTCAGTGAGTGGATTAAATGAGGGTTCTCTGTGATTTGCTCTTGCATTTAATTACCAGAATAAAGAAGAACTACTGTTATCTTCTGAACTGATCCTTCCTAGCTGCAGGCTAGAAAGGCAGAATAAAGTAAGGTAATACATTGACTTTATTAATGTCAGTGATAGTCAAGATAGTACCAAATGAAAGGCCATGAGAAAAAGCCTCAGGGTCGCTTGGCTAGGTGAACCTGCAAGAGCAGCACACTCACGTGACACAAGGAACTGAAGCCACTCTGACAGTCAAGGTCTAAAGGGCTCAAAAGTTCTAAATAAGAAATTTCACAGCAATTTTTAAGGATCTGGGATAAAGCTGGATTGAACAATGTCTAAAACCGTTTCCATATCATAACAGAGAAGAAAAAATCCTAGTCTAGAACGAAGAAAGTGTGCCATTTGTAAAATTATGCAGAACAACTCTTAGATGTCCATGATGCATCTTTCTTTGTGGCTTTCTAAAATCAGTTTCTAGTAAATTAGTCCTGAAAATGAGATGCTTCTAGTCTCTCATAAGACATATGAAGTAGCCTTCACATCAGTTTTAATTAATGTTAAAAGATGTGTATGAACAAAGTGGAGTGTGATTACTCTTAGTTGTGTGAGGTCTTTTTGGTTTGTATCTCTTATCTTTTTTTCTATCTCTGTATAATTTTACCCTAAATACCGATGTCTATGCAGAAACTCCACGAAGCTGGTTGGATACCAAATAAATTCATTCATCATACAAGTTTTAGGTAGTTTCTAGCAGCTCCTACTGCCCTAGAGACTGGAAACCAGTTGGATGCTATTCTTTTCATAGGCCTTAATCACTAACTTTGTGTTCACTATGGGTTCAGTTTGCTGTTATCTGCCAAAAGTACGAGTGGCTTTACTCAGGCGAAGTAATAAATACACTGAGAAAAAAGTATCACTTACTGTCTCATAGAAAGGAAAGTTCTTGAGCTTCACCTCCCATTCCGCAGCCTAAGTTTCCTTTCCAAAGAACAAGAGTGTGAAATCAGCAGGGCTCTGCAATTACCAGCCACTTAGAAGCCAAAGTGAGATTTAAGTGTAAAGGTTGTTCATTGATCCAACCTGATGCCGGTACAATCTAAATAGGAATGTTTACCTGCTCCAGACAGATTTACCTGTAATCGAGAGTATGCTCTGAGTTCTAAATTTAGTAGGAAATGGTCACGTGAAGCACTAAAACATCTAAAAATGTGCTAGATACAGACTTTAAAAACAGGAAAGCGAATAGAAAAAATTAGTGGGTGCTCTGTAATGTTAATATGTTGTTGCCTATACACTGTAAAACATTTTCACCAGTGCAGATTCTGATTAATTATATCCCAGAAACTACAATTCAGTTAAATACAGTTCATTCCTTGGAGGAGGAAAAAGAAGTTTGTATTATCCTTGCTTTTTCCCCCGCTTCAGTAGCAGGGTGTTGTCATACACAGACAAACTTAGCACGCAAAATAAACAATTTTGTTCTTTTTCTTTAATACACTGAGATTTTAATTGTTACGAGATCAGATTCTGCTACTGCTGTAATGTATAGCGTAATATTAGAGGAAAACATTCAGATTTTTCTATCTCAGAGTCCACTGAAGACTTTCTTACCACTGAAAGGCTCCTATTAATTAAAAGATTTAAATTCTCTTAGGAAAAATAACATATAGCATTAACCTTCTTCCTTTGCTAGAAATATTAAAAGTGTTAGAAATGAAGCTAGAGACATGGATTTGGGACGTATTTACAAGACACAAGAAGAAACCCATGTAGATCTACTCTCATACTTGTATATAGCCCCAGTGAACGCAGGCTTGAGAAGCTGCAGACTTTAGCAAAGTCATTTTCACACTGTCAAAAAAAAAGCCCAGCCAAACACATCTTCCTCTCTCATATCTGGGTTTTCTTCAATGGATTTTTTTTTATTTTCATGTAATTCTATGAAAACACAGAATGACTAAACAGTTAAAGGCATATTATCCCTATAAAGATTTATAGTTGTTTTAAAACCAAGTATCTGATTATTTAGGTTTTTTTATTTCTTTGGGTTAGTAGAAAATTGAGTTAATGTCTCAGAACATTTCCCTTTCTCACCATCGCTCCAAGAACCAGAGGAATAAAACAGGGGAGTCTATTCATGCCATTTAATTTCTT
The DNA here is from genome assembly GCA_013396935.1 of Baryphthengus martii. NCBI lineage: Eukaryota > Metazoa > Chordata > Aves > Coraciiformes > Momotidae > Baryphthengus > Baryphthengus martii. The sequence goes on along the minus strand of VWZK01019328.1, from coordinate 57,693 downwards.
CTACAAGATACCTAGAGGTGTGGTGTACAACCATGGATGAGGAAAGCACTCTAATTAATTGGCTGAGAACAAAACTGTTGCACAGATCCTTTACATCTCTCCTAACAATCCAGTCAAATCCAGTTACTTAACAAATAATGTTCAACTCAGACACTGCTATGAAGTTTCACTGTTATGAAGTTCCACTTTTGCTGCCCCAGCCATCTGCACATATATCAAAGACTTAATAATAGTCAGTTACATCATCTAAAAAGCAAAAACAAGTTTAAAAAAAAAAAAAAAAGGTGTAAAACCTCTGCCAAATTTGGAGAAAAATAGCAATTGTTTTTTTGAAAGCATCAAGAGTTTGGAGGAGGGTGAAAGAAAAGATTATGTTGGATCAGAAGACTTTTAAAGAGCAATCTGTATGCTGAATATTAAACACAAATCTTTTGGTACGTCTGTTGGATCTAATGTATTCTCCTTTTCTCACAAAGTTTACTTGAAAAGTAGAATATTATATCCTATGAAGCTGAAAAAAATAGCACATTAATTTTAATGATTTCTACACAATAAATTGTTTCCTTGTCTTTTTGGTAGTCTGTTGGTAACGGAGAGTTTTATACAGTCCAAAAGATGACTAAATTAATGCCTATAACAACTGAATCCTATCGATTAAGAGACTTAAATTTAAGAGACTTAGGAAAAATAACATACAGTATTAAGTTACTTTGCTAAAATATTAGATGTGTTAGAAATGAAGCTAGAGATGGATTTGGGACGTATTTACAACACAGAGATAGCTTTCCTCATCTTTCCTACTTAAAGATAAAAGCAATATGGAAGAAATAGATACCTAATAGACTGTCACTCTAAGTAAATGGTCTTAAAAGCCTCTGAAATGATGGCACATAGGCCAGCTGACGATCAGTAAGAGGACTAATGGCAGCACATTAGCAGCCCACATGAAGAAGAGAGGCTCTACAAGTTAAAAGTTAATTCATATAAATTGAATTACTTATTGTTCCACATTTGATTAACAAAATCAGGCAGAATTACAGGCAAATTCCCAACATCTGTTAACTTCAGAATTGATTTTTCGCTATTATTTAAGATACAAAATACAGTCACGTCCTTTCAACATGACTTATTCAAGGGAAACTTATAGACCCTTTGGCTTCAAACTATTAATCATGGTGGTATTTAATTTTTCTCAGTTCAAAGAACTGTGCTGCTTCTAAAAAAGTAGCACTATAAATTTAGCAAAACACCCTATTGATTTAAGAAAAGGATGACATAAAGAGCCTGTTGTTGACTCACTGTCAGCTACAGCTAGAGACGAATAAATATATTTCCATGGAGAATGTCTCGTGCTTGCAGTTTACAATCAATGAGTAGGACAGAGGTGATAATATATGACACTTTCTGCTGACACATTCATTTTGTATCCTAATATATCTCTGAGACAAGTTAGTAACGGTTGAAAGTAGAAACAGTGAAGGCAGACATCACTTTTCCCATCATGGGTCATAGGAAAAAAAAAAAAAGTAATGAAAGTAGGTATCCATAACCTTTTGAAAGAGAAGAATGGTTTAATATACCCTATTATTTGTAAAATATCATTACAGAAGATTAGGTTACTTCTACACGTGAAATCTAAAAGATGAACACTTGTGTTGGTACCAAATTTTAGAAGATTTTTTTAAGCTTTGATTGCATGACTAGATTTTACAGCTTGCCAACCGTTATCTAGACGCGATCCGTTTGTTGTTTACGAACAACATTTAGTTACACACTTATCAGGGACTACAGGCCACTGGAACCCTTCCATTTCTGTGATCTCAGGCTTGCTCTTAACGGAAGAGAAAAACCAAAAAAACCCATGAAGGCACAAGCAGTAAATTGGGAAAGAAATCTGAAGAAGGTCAGACAGCTGACACATCCCAGAGCCCAATGCCGATGGCCACAGATTCCATTTCGCCTCTCATTTCATTTCAGTCATTTTCATCCTGAAGTTAAAATATATCTTTGTTTTTCTTGCATGTTTTAAAATACAAACTGAGCTCAGCTTATGTTCTGACAGCTCAAAGAATAGTTCTGGCTCTGTGCCATCCTTTGCCTGCAGCCCAGCAAGGCTGCTCCAGGAGGCCTGGGAGAGCTACCACCGTCCTGGCAGAGGATTTCAAGGCAGAGGAAAAAAACCTCTCCTGCACTCTCCTAACCAGGTGGGTGCAAGCACAGCACTGCTGGTAATTATCACTGCTACTCCTGCTTACTCAGAGCAACAAAAGTGGACGTTTCTGCTGCTGTTGTATCACATTTCCTCTGAGAAAGCAGGTAAGACTTGTGGTCACTTAAATGGGGCATGAGAGGTGGGATGCACAGCTGGATTAGAGGCATCCCAAATAAATCAATGTGGCTCAAACTCCAACACATTTTATTTGGAATGGATTTTCTTCAGAGGAGCATGATTGTGATCCACAGCATGTAAAACATCATTCAATTCTTTAACGCAATTCATCCCTGAGAAAAGAGTATTTTGAAATCCACTGCAATGAAAAATCTCAATTCCTAAAAATTCCAAATGCCTCAGCAGGGTTACAATAGGAACTGCCTCTCTGAAGGGGGCAGGAGAGGGACAGGGTGTGAAGTTCTAAAAGAAAAGTAACGTGGCAAGTAAGTCTGGAAGACCAGCACGAATACTCCATGAAGTAACGTGGCAGAAGGACACGGCAAGGAGGAAATGATGATCTACGCCTTTTAAAGATGCCCTTTTCAATCAACTACCTCTGGAGCTTCTGGGAAATATTATTCTGATCTAATGCTTGATCAGTATCGATCAGCACCCAACCACTTTTCTGTAAAACAGTAATGCTGGCTTCATTGACCCAAATTACAGATTAGCAAAGCCAAAGGTGCAGAGTCACTAGAGCTTCCACGTGGCGTCCTTACTGGTCTTGCTGACAAAAAGTCTTCCCCGTCAAAACACCACCACACAAATGTGACTAAACTACTTCCAGAGCCAGGCCACACCTGAAAGAAGCGTAGCTGTGTAGCTGGTTTCGGAGGACATCAACAGCCTACGGAGCCAGCTTGATGTTCTGCTGCTCATCAGACGGGCAGGTACGATGTGGTCTGTGACTCTGTGCGGTCAGACCATCCCTTGAACCTGAACAGTAATTCCTATAAATCTTTGGAATGATGGCTATTGGTGTACAGGTGAGAGCCACAGAAGGTACACTCCAATATTTGGGAGCAAAGAATGCAAAAATAAAGAATTTCAAATGTATGATAGGAAGGCCAAATACTAAGGGTAAAAGAAATTGCTTTCCAGCAGTTCTCATTAATTTTCCCTTTGTGTTATTTTTAATTTTCTCCTTAGTATAGTATTTTTTGTTCAGAGATGAGATGTTAATGTGGGAAGATCAAGTCTGCAAGACAGGAGGAAGCCACTGCAGCACCTCTCTACCTGAGAGTAGAGAAACAGGCTACATCACCAATGTATGATACAGTGTGAAGTACGTGCTCGCTGGATCCAATTGCCAGAGGTGACATCTACTGTAGGAAGCAGAGGACAACACCTGAAAACTGTAATAGCTACTTATATAGCACATGCTGTTCCACAGTATTTTGATTGTAACATATTCTACATTGGTTGATCTCTATTCTACTATTTAGCTTTTTGGTTTTTTTTAATGTGGGCTTTCCGGACTATGTGCAGACCCAGCACTGCATCCTCTTATTTCTTTTTTTTTTTAGTTTTATTTTATGGCCTTCAAAAAGCATCAGTTGAAAGACTCAGGCAGAAGCAACTCCAAATTACTACCTGAGGGTAAGGAGTATTTTAATGTAAAAATGGAATTTATTTGTTTCTCCTCCCTTCCATTTTTCCCATCAAGGGGGTATCAGTCACAGCAGTACCAGTATGTCAATCTATAGGACTGTTGGAATTCCTCAGTTCAACAAGCAAAAGACAGAATTCTTTCTCACTCATAGCCCAGCAGAAAGCCTCACCCTTACGTTGCCAGTTACCTTCACCTCAGTTGTTACCACCCACAACCACTGTGTGCTGCAGGGATTAACTAATTCTGCCCCCCAACAGAGTAATACTCCTGGCCTCTTACCAACTGCATTTTTGCATACTTCAGTTTTCAGGGCTTTTACACAGAAATCCTGTTCCACCAGTACTCAAACTTTGGCTGAAGCTCAAAACTTCATGCCTTTCAGCTGCATTTTGCAAGACTCTCAATGCTTAAACTGCTCCAAATTAGATTATCATTGTAAATGTCACCAAATTACCTAAATTTTTATTGTAATATCCACTCTAGATCTTCAGGTTTTCATATGCAGTTGCCTGAACTCCATAAACACTACACCTTTTGCCTGATCACTTGGGGAACATGAACTTACAGTTCCACAAGTGTGAACACCATCCATTTTCTGATACTGATCTCTGCCGTTTCTCATTCCTTTCGTCAATGGAAAACTGATTAGCCAAGCTGCTGCACGTCCCGACGCCTGTGTGCTTTTAATTCTTCAAAACCAAGAACCAGAAGCAGCTTACTTTCCCCCCTCTCTGACTCCCCAAACCTCACATCGCTCCTTCTGCCCCCTTTGAAACCAAACACGAGACGATGCCTTAGAAACTCCACTTGAGGCCGGGGCTCAAAAGGACCCAGTATTTTAGATCACCTCGGGCTTCACCAGCCCTACTCCAAGGCCTCGGGCTGCCTCGGCCTTCACTTACTCCGGTCTATTCCCTCCACAGTGCATCCTCCTTTCTCAAATGCCTCTGAGCTGTCCCTGGGATCTCTTCCTCCACGCAGTTTTTCGAACTGTCTCATGTCTCAGAGCACCGGCAACACGAAGGCCTCACTCAAGTCGCTTCTCTCCGAGCGGGGCAGCGCCACTGGCGGGCTCCCCTTCCGAGAGGCCCTACAGAAGGAGGGGTCTCAAGAAGCCGGCCTCTCCCATTGCTCCTGCTCGTCGGAGAAAGGCGAAAACCGCCAGAGAACCAGAAGACCCGGTGAAAGCAGAACCATTTCGGGTTATTATTTTTAAAAAACGGTCCTGAGAAGCTGTGCGCCCTTCTTCACCCTCCGGCCGCGCTGCTGGTGCTTCTGCTCCTGCTCCTCCCCACGCTGTGGCGAGCCCAGGCCCCGACCCCGGGGTCGCAGCGAGAACGTAGGCCTGTTCTCTTTCCTCAGCTGCTCAAGGAGGAGCCCTGCCACGGGGAGTGGGACACACGGGTGGGGGACACACGGGCGTTGGGGGGCTGCATCGAGAACACGGTTCCCCACGGCCCTAAGCGACTGGTGACGAGAGGCCGTGAGCGCCGGCCTCTCATTGGCTCCCCGGCGGGTAAAGCGGAGCCAATCAGAGCTCGAAGCGGAGAGGTTCGCCTTTCGCTCCTCCCCCTTTGCGGCCGCCCCGTGGCGCGGAGGGGGTTTGGCCTCCCGCGGAGGCGGGGGGCCTGGGTCACGTGACCTTGTGTTTACATCCTCTCAGCTGTTGGGGCTCCTCCTCCCGGCGCCGTCTCTCGCACCGACACGGACGGTGGCGGCGACCCGCGGACCCCGCCGTCCCCGGGGAGGGTAACGCTGGGGCCACGCCGCCCTCCGCTTGCACCGGCTCCCGCTCTCTCTGTTATCANGCTCGGTGAGTTGAGGCGGGAGGGGGAGCGCGACCCGCCGACACCCCCCCGCTCGCCTCTCCGGGCTCTCCGGTTCCCATTGTCCCTTGGCCCCGCACGCAGGCGCGCACCCTTCCGAGGCGGGGGGGAGGCGAAGGGGGAAGGTTGTTTTCGCGCAGCCGGGACGGGTGAGGGCTTGTTACCGCCCGCCTCTGCGGGGTGGGGAGGGACGGGACGGGGGAGCGGGTGCGGACACCCTCGGCAGCCCGGTCCTCCTCCGCCTGGTCCCTCCCCCGCGTCCTCTCGCCGCCTGCGTGGTTAATAATCTGTGGCCCAAAAAAAGGTTGGGAGGAGAGGGGGTGTTCGGTGCGGCCGCCGCGGGCCCGAGGCAGGTGTGAGGGGAGGGAGGCGGGGGGACCGACAAGAGAAGGTTTGAGCCTTGAGGTCCGGGCGATGGGAGGTGCAGGGAAGGTGAGGGCGACGCTCTCCCCCCGCTGCGGCTCTGCGCCCTCCCTCCTCCCCGTGACGACTCGGGATTTTTTTTTTTGCCTTTGAGGAAATGCGATGAGAACGGGAGCTTAAATTATTTTTCTTTTTTTTTTTCCCCCCCTTCTCCCGAATCCTTAAAACCTGAGAGTCTTGCAGGGGGGCTGCATCTTCCAGGCCGAGGCGTTTTGGAGGAGGTAAAAAGGGAGTGCGAGACAACACGTTGTTTTGTTTCGAGAAAAACCTATGTGCTGAGGAAGGGTATTTCCTTTTTCGAAAGAGGAGGTGGCGCGGCAGCAGCCAGCGGGAAAATACTTTGTTTACGTAAATAAAAGTGTGTAAAATGCGCGATGGCTTCGCTTTTCGCCCCGTCGGCCGCGGGGGGCCGGCGGCGATAGGAGTCGGTGCCCGTTCCTGGCGGCAGCGGCGAGGGCAGCGGGAGCTGCCTGTGCCCCCCGCTTTGCCATAAACGCACATTTTGTCTCTGTTTACATTGTGGTCTCCTGTTTTGGCTGAGAGCAGCGTAAGGGGAGGAGCAGGAACTGGCTCCGGGGCAGCCACCTCCTCCCCTCTCTGTTTTCTTTGTTGTTATCTGGTCGGGGGAGGTGGCCTGGGGTCACGTCTGCCTGGAGCTGAGCTGCGGTTTGCGGTGAATGCCATTCCTCTTCGGCCCGAAACGTCGGGCCGCCTTCTCCTGGTCCTCTCTGGGTCTTGTCTCTCCTCTCCCCCCACCACCGCCTGAGCAGTTGTCAGAGGCTCGCTGTGAAGTTGGAGGAAGGGGAAGGGAGGGCGGAGTGGGGGGAAGGAATCTTGGCATTTATTTGATACGCAGTCAGCAGCCTGGGCCTGCTTTGTAAGGCTCTGTCGTCTCTTGACAGGAAAAAAAGAAAAAAAAACTCCTATGGGGGGAGGGGTGTGTGTGTGTGTTCATTTTTTTTCTTGATGGGAGGCGAAGACAAACATCTTTAGGGTCTGCATGAGAGAGGAGATGGAAGTACTGAACTGCTGCAGCGTGTGAGAATATTTGTGTCCTTGCAGTACTTGCCAATGCCCACATAGCTACTGTTCTCCTGGTTGGTATTTTTTACTCCTGGCAGGTGGAAGTCAAGCACAGTTAAACAGCAGACTTTAGCAGTGAGGAAGGTTTCTTCTGACAACGAGCAGTAAACTTTGAGGAACACACAAGCAAGAGGCAGGTAAAGGTAGTGAGCACCTCAGTGAGTTAATGAAGGTAGCCAATCCTTGACTATATGCCCTCTGTATAACAGGTTTTTTTCCCCCCTCTCGGGACCCTTACCTTACTCTGGGCAGACCATCTCTGGAAGGAACCAGGCTTGGATTAATGGAGCTATCTTCTGCAGAACTCCTGCCTGATTTGTTGGGAAAGTTTGAAAAATATTTTGGATGTGTAGGTGGACAAATGTGTGAAAGGGTTATTGATATTTTAGTGACTCTGGGTGAATAAATACAGTATAATGATAGGAATGTAAGAAGTACGTGAGTGAGGTCAGAGAGCCACAATGAGGGCTTTGGAGATGGACACTTAGCCAGATGTTCTTGACAACAGTCAGTGCCCCTCAGAAATGCAAGGAAAAACAATTGGATGTTGTTGGGAGGCCTGCAGTGAGGAGAATGTCACGAAACCACAGAAACAGGAAAAAGTATGTAATACTGGGAAGCCTTGGACAGCCAAATGTTACCGTTGAATCTGTGCAGGATTAGGATCCTTCCCTGCGTAATCTCCAGTCTTCACTCCAGAACTCTTGTAAAAATCTCTCTGCTTCTCCTGATTGGCTTTTTCTCTATCCAGCCTTAGACTCCGTGTTGTGACTCGCTTTAGATACTTGACCAGCCAGTTTCAGTTTTGCGGCGCTCTATTTATAAATTCGTCAAGTCTCACAGTTTTTATAGTTCTAATCTTGGCAGATTGGTGATTTTTATTGCTCAGTCTTCTGTTCGCCTGTCAGTGTCTGCCCAAAGATGCAGCAGCTCCTTTTGAAGAGGCTTCTGCCTAATAGGAGACTAAGAATAGGGCCCGACTGCCAGGCGTGCATTGTAGTTTTCTGTGCCTCTGCTGGACCATAACTTGGCTGTGTTTGTGTAAACTTGGAATGTGGTTGCTTTGAGATGGCAACTGTGTATGTTGATGCTAATGGTAGGCATAGATGTGATACCAGTGCAGGTGGAAGTCTTTAAAGAGTGTTCCCTGTGACTTTTTTTTTAGGCAAACTTGAAGAGCCAGTAACATAGAGATCAAATTTGAAGTTCCTACTTCAAGGTTTTCGTAATACAGGCATGTGTTTTCCCCAGAATGCTCCCAAAACTCAATATAGGCAAGATAATTTTTCCATGCAGTGTTCCAGAAAGGTTTATACCAGGAATTTTAAGAGTTTGGCAAAATAAACATGTTAAAAGCAATTCTGAAATAGGCAGTATGGGAATGCTCATCCCAGTCCTTGGTGCATGGTGAGAAGCACCTGAGAATACAGTCACTGTTTCTGGATGGGAAGTGTCTTTACAGGTACCTGTTCTGTTCTTTTCCTGCTTTGTTCCCACTTTCAGCAGGAATGTCACAGGGATCTGCTGGTTTACCCTGCTGAACTGAAAGCGATGCTCGGAGCTGATCGTTAATTAGTTCTCCACGTAAGAGAAGTGCCTCGAAGTCTACAGCACTTGGCACTCTTGAATGCAAACATCACTGAATAGTATCTCATTTATTTTACCTTCTTAGAATGTAAATTCCTCAAAGCAAAAGTGGGAAGAATATATGCGCCATCTTGTTTTGCAAATGAATAATCAGGTCTGTGACTGGCCTAAAAGCACTCTAGGAATCTTCTGCTAGGATCAGAAGTTGATTTGCGTGCTTCATCTTCTCCAACCACCAAGAGTGATTTTGGTTTTTTGTTTTGTTTTTGTTTTTTGTTTTGTTTTGGACAGAGAATTTTCTTCATAAGCCTGCTTTGTGGAAGTGTGATCACACTGTTCCACTTCTTCCTTTTATGGAGTTCTGGGGAGTAAAATGAAGTAGTTTATATTAAATATTATGGGTGTAATTACATTAAAACATAAGGAAATAACTATGGTGCTCCAGTTCCTTTGGGACTTAGTTGTATGCACTGGATGTTAATGAGAGCCTTTAGGCCTGCTTAATGCAACCTCTTGAAGATGTTGCTGCTGCTATGCTGTGTAAGAAAATTGGGCTGGATTTCTGGGCCTTGAAGAAAGGATAGTATTGGCAGCAGTTTAGAATGCTGAATATCATTTTTTTTGCAGGACTGAAAGATTAGCCGGCTGCCGTTCAGCAGAGTCCTGTTAGTTCTCTGTCCTTTTTGTCCTGGTGCAATCTGCCAACTTCGTGTTTCAGAGTTAGTGCTGCTACTGCAAAGTTGACAGTGATGTTAACTCCTGCCAAGGAGCTGGAAATCCTGCTCTGTGTATGTATATGTGCATTGTTGTTCAACACACTTCTGATCAGAAGCTTATTGGAAGCCTTGAGAGGAAGAAGTAAAAGTAACCTAAAGTAAAAATGGCTTTTAAAGTGGCAGTTAGTCCCAAGAAACCTATTTCTGAGAGCAAGAAGTATTGGAAGTTGAGTCTAAAGAGCAGCTGTGGTGTCCATCACTTGCACCTTGTGACTGCATTTGGTATGCAAGCTATTTCCCAACAAATTTTTCTTCATCCTTTAAATTGAAGCACAAAAATACCAAGTGTTCTTCATTGTGAGGAGAAAACATTGCTTTGGAAGTCACCATAGAGCAGCTGAAAAAAACCAAAAAGTCAAAACTCAAACCCCACATCCCTAAAATAGTTTAGAGGTGACATCAGGAGTCACCATGGTAACTCACGATGCAGAGTTTGATGTATTCTCCTGTGGGGGAGTTCTCGGGTGGGGAGGTGACCGTGGAGCAGGAATAAACTGCTCCTCTGGTTAGAGGGCTGTTTTGTGGCAGAAGAAGACTTGGAGCCCACTGCTTTGAAGACGCATTTAATGAAGGCTAATTCTGGACTTCTGGCTTCTGTTTTGTATGGTGTTTAGCAGAGAAAGGATGGAAAGATCCAGTTTGTTATAAGTGCAGAACATTGAGCTCTATAAGTTGCATCAAGTTGGAGATTTAAGATTCTACAAGTGTTAAGGTGACATAAAATATTGAGGCTTAGAATTTCTCTCAGGTATTGCATTTTACTCCAGATTTTCTCAAAGTAGTATCTGCTCAGTGTACAGTTGCAAAACAAATTCTGAATTTGAATTTGCAGTGTTTGTAGGATGTAAAAGAAGACAAATGGAATGAACCTTTAAAAACTTGTTTGAGGAAACAATCCAGAACTTGCCAACAAAACTTAAAATTAGGTTTAAAAACTGATTTAAAACAACTAATAGGCTTAGAGCAAGTGGTTTGGTAGCGATGTGTGATGTTTGGAGTCTTGTGTGAAGGACATTTATTTGAAGGTGTTAAAGGGCATCTGAGTTGTCAGCATGGAGCTGTTAGATAGGAGATAGGTTTACTGAAGGCCTGCATTCCTCTGAAGTTAAAAAAAAATAAAAGATGACAGGCAAGATACATGTAAGTAGAGGTAGCTGAGCAGTTAGAGAAGGGACAGTGTTGCTTTCCTGGAGATTGTGGAATGCTTTACTAGAGGTTGTGTGTGTTTTATAGACTCACACAGAGGATACAAGCACAAGTAGTTGTGCAGCAGCGTAGTGACTGAACGGCACCTCTGTTCTGAGAGCTTTTAGAACCCGATGGTGACAGACTGTGCGTTCAGTTCTGGTTACAAGTCAGAGTGTCTCCAGGTTTGTTCTTGTGGTCTCGTCTCTTATGAGTCTTTTGGCCAATGATGCGTTAACTTTTTATCTGGTTGCTTTCCAGTCCCAACTATTGCCTTCCTTTCAAAGGACACATCCCTCAGCTTGATGTGGTTTGTGTTCTGTCGAGGAGTCTTAGCTCCCACAACAGCAGCAGCTCTTCTTGCTTACTTGTGGAAACACGAGGACAGGATGTGGGCAGACTTTTCTGTTGTGTTACTTAACGCTAATTGTTGCCATATCGGAGGACAAGTAGCTTATAGTTACCATAAGCCCCTAAAATAACAATAGAGATCTGTGCTTAAGCACCTGAGTCACAATGCAAGTAGCAAAGACTTGCTATTATTACCAAATGTTTTCTTTGCATAATTTCTAAATAGATAATGCTTATGAAAGCTGTCAATAATCATGATTAATTCTTCCTTTTTTTAATAGCTGGCTTGTTAAAGTCTTAAATGGTAGGTGCACATTTAAGCAATCTTGAAAACTGTTTTGAGGATGAAGAGCAACAACTGTGATACTGGGTAATGTTCCACAAGAGCCATCTAACTGTCCTGGGGAAGATTGATTCTTATTTTTTCTTTTTAATTCCAGCTGATGTCTGCAAATGTTTTTTTTTAGATTTAGTGGTAGAAGTTAGAGTCACATCAGAGTTTTTGTGCAGTAGTAGTGAAAGGCAGTATGCTGTAATATAATAGACACAAAATTAATGCACTTGTGAATGTAAATATTCAAAGCATGTGTATTGGTACCATCCTCAAAGCAAAACACATTTGCCATCAGTTCCTGTTGTCTTCAGGAGTGAGAGAGAACTAAATTTCCAAGAGAACATCTCAGAGGTGACGTGTGTTACTTAAAAAAAAAAAACCAAACAAATAATTAAAAGATAAAAAAGCTGCTTCTCCAAAAAGAGAGACCTTCATCAATGTATGACTTCCATCAGTTAATTGATAAAGTCATTGGAACTGTTTATGGTGAACTACTTACTCACATCCAGCAATTGATATGCCTGTGGTGTCCCTGGCCCAGATGAAAGGCTTGATTCTATAAATGGCTGTTTTAACATCGAAAGAGGAATTAGGACCATGTGGTTAGGAGAAAATGTGGTTACTATTCTGAGATTTTTTTTGTGTTATTTCTGTAGCAGATGTTTTCAGTGGATATTCAGGAATTACCGTGTGGTTTTCTTGACAAATATTTGAAATCAAAAGCCAAATAATACTCCTCAACCCAGTCAGGAGCACTGTGCTATAAAATAGTCTTTATATTGAAGTTAAAAAAGGGAAGAAAGTTGGAGCCACTATGCTGATGGTACTATTTTCAACAAGCAAGTTAACATTGCTGAAAGAATGAGCTCTGAAGTATGCTAAAGGAGATACTTAATTTCAGCAGACAAAGCAAAATGTTAATTTTCCTGCAGTACTAATAATTTGAGGTAATAAAGAGCGTTGATTTTCTACTAGGACATCAGTTTGCCTTTTCAAGGATTTGATTTCCATCTGAAAATCTTTGCCTGAGGCTCATAAAGTTCTTATTTACTCTTTTTGTTAGTGTTGGATTCTGGCAGGTGGGATTTTGCTGGCTCTTCTGCTGGGGCACGTGCCCCAGCAGTTTATTTGCAAAACTCTCCCCTTTACCCTGTTGAGAATGAACTGAGAGTTTGTTTCCATGCAGTGTAGTCACCTGCTGTCCAGTTTCTTAGGCTTTCCAGTGTTCCTCCTTCAAGAAGCTCTAAATTTGACATTTTTGCAGTCAGGAGACCTGTGAAACTGGAAGGACACAGAATTTGAGTTGCAGAGTTCCCTTAAAACTTCTGCTGCGCTGACAATGGCAACATTATAAATCCTATAGGCCTTAGGCTCAGCTTGTTTACTTCAGTTCGTTATGCATTCATTATGACTAAGACTCATTACTGCTGAGTTTCCTGAGATTCTGTGATGTTTTCCAGGGTAATTCAGTTGTCAAAAAAAGTCAGTGTAGGATTTGACTTCTCCATTCCAGGCTGCTCTGTCTAAATTGGAGTTGTTGGTGATACGTAACTACGGCAGGTTACGTGTCTGTAGCAGCCTCTTGTGTTACATCTGTAAACTACACTTCTCTCAGGTGAAAACCATGTGCTTTGTAGGACTGGAAAAAAAACGAACTGATAGAGTAGGATTATGGGGATGAAGATGCACTTACGCTGTGGAGGTGTAGAGCTGCTATATAAGGAAGGATAAAAGGTTTTCAGCTTCCATTTCTGGGTGAAATATTTGTATGAAGATCTTGAACTGATCTCTGAAGCTTTCCCAAACGCTCCAGATCCTCTCCAGATCACATCTGCTGCTCTTTGTGCTGTAAGGAAATCATAACTTTGGAGCCATATTTGCAATAGTGCTTGATTCATACTTGGAGAAAAAGAAAAACAGGAGCACAGAGACAGTTTCAAGTTAAAAGTGTGCTGATGTATTTGAATTTTAGCTTCTAAAGAAGGCCTAGAGAGGCCTATAAGGCCACTACCCTTTGTGTGGGTAAAGTATTTCTAGTTCTTAGTTTAGGCAGCGTGGCCCTAGGCTCAGCCAGTAGTGGGGCTGAGCGCATGTTCTCAGCTCTACATATTCAGCATGGACGTATAGAAATACATTGTTGGCTACCACATCAACACAGAAAACACAGCACCCATGGCCTTACTCTTGTTACCCTTTCTGGATGGTCACTCTGAACGTCTGCTAGTGGCAAATGCACGTATCTAGTATGGATCCTTCCAGTTCCTGGGTTTAGACACTGGTTGTACCCTGAAACTGGCCCTTGGGTCCGCTTACCCCCATTGCCTCCTGCACACAGGCTCTCGTGCTCAGCCACTGACCCCGAACACCGCAGGTTCTCCAGCAGCTCACTTGGACCTTGCTTTTCCTCCTGCAGCCAACTCCTTCAGTTGCCTCACTCGGGCAGTCTGCCCTGTCCCTGGTTCCCAGGCCGTGCTCCCAGTTTGCGCACTAGTCCAGCTGGGTACTCGCTGTGATCGCACCGTGACCTGCAAAAGGTCACCGCCTCCTTCGCTGGCACCACAGAGCCAGGGGCCCGTGTGACCTGTGGGCTGACTCCAGTTGTCACGTAGACGCACAGGCACGCTGGATAGAGCCCTGGGAAGAGTTACAAAAGGAGATTAACAGGCAGACAGGACAGACAGGGGTGATTGGGAGCAGAGCACCGCTAGACACGCACGCTAACCTGCAACCTGTTCACAGGTGACCTGTCCCTCTTGTCACCGTAGCCCTAATTTTCTCACGCTTGTTCTTCCCCGAGCCACTTTGATCCCTTTCTTTCCCCACTTATGGTTCCTTCCCATCCCATAGCAGGACTTTGTGCAATTCCCAAGTGCTTTTCCCCTGTATCCCATGGTAAATCTGTAGCCCTGTAAGCAGTCGCCCCTCTCAATGTGGACGGTGTGCCTCTCTGCTCCTTCGTCTGCGTGCAGAACGGCTTCTTATCGCAGAACCTACCGGGATTAACTCTGATATCTGCTGGCAAATAATCTGTTCAATCATTTGCCAGCCTGGTTGAAAATCTATAGTAGAGGTTACTGGTTGGCCACAGAGGTGCGAAGTAAAGTGATACTGTTAAAAAAAGAAATCCTTTGAAATGTTACCTCAAAGTTGGGTATTTTAATAGCAACAGGAACAGGGAAAATGCTAGAATGATTGCATGAAGCTGCAGAACAGGCTTTGGTAACGGTACGAATACTGTAGCCTTTTAAAAATCAACTCCTTATTTTATAATTTTTTTTCTAGATGATTTGCGTAAAGATTTCTTCGGTTGATATTTAAAAGAGATTTAGTTTACTTGATTTGTACCTTTTGAAAATTTTGATAAATCATCACTTTCCTTTGGTAAGAACCATCAAGGGAGAGTTAATCTCTGCTTTACATAAAGTAAGTGTTGTACAACTTGAGAAACAGGGATTTATGGACAAGGTCACGCTGTTTTAAGGTATGTTTATGGATTTATGGTATGTCTGGAGAATGAGGCAGATTAAGTCAGGGGCCTTAAAGTGTGAGGTGCTTGGAGATACGCAGGATTTGGGGATTAAAAAGAAGAAAGTTGGTGCAAGTAGATAACCATTGCTTTCTTTGACCAGATAAAAGTAACTGTTAGTGTGCACATGTTTCAGTAAACAAGGTACATTTGAAAAAATCAGGGAATTCAGTGTAGTGCTTCTGGATGATTGTATCATTGAAAGAATTTTGTCATTGTTCTAAGGAAGAGAAGCAGGAAAAAGGAGTAGGCCTTACTCATTCTTCCCACTCGAGGATTACTGGCCTAAGTTATAAAGTTACTTCTCAAAACATACTGTTATATTGCATTGGACTAATTTAAGAACCTAGTAAACAGAATCAGGACTTGAATTCTTTTTTAAAATTTTATTTAGTGTATCATAACAAAAGAACACATAATAAATAAAAGGAGATTCTCAGGATTTTAAAGTAAACGTTTTGATAATACAGTATTAGAAGTTGTTTATGCTGTGTTTATTTCATCCTATTTTGATGCTTTTAGATATATTTCTAAAGATCAGAAAACCTAAAAGGTTTAGTGTACTTGGAACTTGATAAAATTGATTGTTATCTTTTTTTTTATGGACCTGGATATTTTGTAGAGACTGCAGTAAATGCATAACTCTAAGATGAGGTTTCAAGTGTCAGGAATGTAACTATCTTCTATTTTTACACTTGACCTCATTTCTATTTTCTTTTGCTAAAGGCAACAGGCGTATGTTGTTCTGTTGCTGCTGGAAGTGAGTTATTTAAATAACTTGAAATGTTTATGTGCAATAAGCTTTTGAACTTTAGCACTGGCTGAAATAGTGAATATTTTGTTATGGGCCACATTTGGCCTACTCAAAATTATATAAACTGTGACTTTTTCTGCTTAAGAACTATGGCTGCACAAACAACGTTTGTGATAAAAGATGAGGAAAGTGTGTTTCAGTTCTTGTACTAAACCTGCTTTGTATTTCATTATAAAGAGGATTCTCCCTTACTAATCCTCACCTCCCAAGCTGTTACTGGCTGCTCTCTGAAGGTGATACTGAAAGTGGAGGAGCATCCTATTTTACTGTCGTTTGTTACCTTCTGCTCACAATAAACTAAATTTGTGTTTTCTTTCATGAAGAGAAACAGGTTTTTTTGTTTGTGGGTTGTTTTTTTTTTAATGTTGAGTATTTGGTTTGTCCTTTATGTCAGAGCATCTTAGTTGACACGATCAGGATAATGTTAAAATTTGTAGAATTATTTGTCACTTGTATGCCTTTGACCTTTTCAGACTAAACAGAATTAGATATTCCAAAAGGGTTGGTTGGTTTTTTTTTTTTTGATGCATCTCTCTACAATTCTTCTTATTCCTAACGTTTCACTGTTAGGGTTTCTGTCAACCTGCTTGAAATGAGTGTTCTCTGGGTTCAATACCCTTGTCCAAAGCTGGGTATTGTGGCAATGAGTTTTGCAGCCTGGTCGCTCTGTAGCTCGCTAATTCCTGCGAAATATGTGCCCAGACAGCAGTTTCTCTTCTGAAAAACAGGTGCGTGATGCAGACTGAGTGAACAGCAGACATCTGGATGTATTGAGCATCGCTGATTCATATCTGTCTTATGAAACTCTGATATTTTAGTCTTGTCGGTAAAAAAGCCCCTGTTACCTGGGACCTCCTGTTTCTGTGGGTCTGTCACGGGAAGCTTCTCTACAGGGCCGCTTTCTGCTTTCTCCCATCCAGTCTGTGATAAAGCAGTACCCTTCCACTGGTTTATACTGGACAGATTAAAAGCAGTTGCAGCCTGGGAATAGGCAGGGCTGTAGGCAGCCCTCTGGATTGCTGAGAGCTTCAAAAAGTCTGCTGTAAGAGGACTGCCAGGTTCTTTCATGGACACTGCTGTCAGAGGAAGGATAGGGGATCTTCTGTGTGTTGAGACATTGGGTTAAGCTGACATCTTTTGCTTGTGGGATCTTTTAGTGGAACTTTCATAGATCACAGTGTCATGTTAGGCTCCCCAGAGGATGTTTTATGCAGTGTCTTGCAAACAAACACCACCAAATGTTTTGGACCAGTGTGGGTAAAGAGACAGTGGTAACTGTTTTGAAATCTCCAGCTAATGTGATGCTATAGAATACACCGAATTGGGCCAGATCTACTGTTCAGTCGCCCCTACAAGGTATACATACAACCTCTTGAGGTATAAGCACCAATTTGCATTTAGCTGACCTCTAATAGTAAGCAGCAGACTGGCAGCTATTGTTTTGCTGACATCTTATCACTGTGTAGCATGAAGAACGCATGCCATGCTGCTCTGAGCAAGGACTGTGACCAGCAGCTGACCAGAAGATGTTTGCAGGTATGCAAATGACAAAAATCTTACGCATTTGAGGCGAGAGGTGTGTGTGGGGAAATAATTTTATGGAGATGACCAACAGATGCTCTTTACTAGTGATTCAGGAGTCAGTAAAGTAGGGCAGTGAGGTAGCTTTCCTGTTTCTCAGCAGGGAGTTTTTGCAGGATATCATTAAGAAAGGTCAGTTAGTGGCCCAGAGGGCATTGTAGGATGTCAACACTGAAGCTGGGTCTATGGTGACCATAGTGACAACTGCTGGAGAATCATAAGCACAGCCCTAAATAAATAAAAAGACCACAGCTGAGGACTTGCTCACTTAGAGTGTAGGACTGCTCTAGTATTTCCTGGGTATAGATCTACACCTTTCAGAAACTATCCTGTACTCTAGATTTCACCCCAGGATGGCAAACTACACTGCTGGCTATCTCAGGTGGAAACGGTGAACTTGTATTTCAGAATTCAGAACACATTTATGTGCCGTCACAGGTGGCAGACTTTGAAGAAGAAACTGCTTCTGCTGAAGCCTGGCAGGCTCAACTTTGCAAACATTTTTCCAGATTGTCCAGATTTTAAGCAGTAAGGAGAACAAAATCAGGATGTGGTGTTAAGCTACGCATTAAAAGTTCCATCCAGGAAATACGTAGGATTCTTTGTTTTGCTTTGTAATAAAAGGTGATGAGTTTTAAAGTCACCAGCATACCTAAAAACAGGTCTGGCGTATAGAACTCTGATACTGAAAATGTTCCTCTAACATGCAGTCCTTGCCATCATGTGAAAAGGGGAGGTAGAATTTCAGATAAGAAAAATCCACTACAGAAGAAAACATAGGCTGAGAAAAGAGTGTGTCCCAGTCCAAAGAATAATACTAAAAAAAAATACTGTTTTTTCCTGAGTGGGCAACCAATAAAATTCTATGTTTTGTTATTTTACTTTAAATTCCTGTGAACTGTCTCTGGTTTTTTGTTTGTTTGTTTTTCTTTCAAGGAAAAAACAAAAGAAAAAGTCAAAAGGTTCAATAAACATTCAGCAAGGTTGATCCAAAAGTTATGCCCTTGTGTAACTACCGAGGTCAAGGTCACTTGCTCGTGAAATCTGTGCTGACATGCGTGTCCCAGCTTGGGCATTTATGGAGTGCCATAAGCTTCAGCGCATCGTCGGAGCGAAAGATCTATGGTGTCTGGTATGCTCAGGTGACTGGAGGTGGAGGAGGAATGGGAACAAACACACACCTGGAGTCTTGTATAAACAGCTGTTGAAGGCCTAACCAGGAGGCTCAGGGCTTAAGCTTACATCAGACTTGACAAACATTTTCTGCCCAAGTAGGTCAATGCAATTCAGGTTAAGTCAGTAGTTGTGGCTGTTTACATTCATTTGGCTTAACATTAATCCCGTGGTCTGTTCCTTGTTCCATTGCTCTAGTTCGAAGAACCTTGAAGTATGCTTGGTGGAGTTCGTGACGTTGGAAAGCTGGCTCTGCTTGGTTTTGTACTTGTTTCTCTTGAACTTGAAAAGCTGCTTGAAATGATCCGCTGAATAGTAGGTTAGGAGTGAGATCAGTCTAGAGCACAGACATCAAAAACACACAGTGTTTCCTGTAGAGTATTTCCATAACGCCAAGTAGTGTGTTACTATATCCGGAAAATAACAATTTTCCTTCTTTCTAAACTGCTTGGAGTGACAAAACAAATAGCTGTGGAAGAGAAGGCGGTTCAAGGAGCAGCTAGTTTTCTAAATCACTTAGACTTTTTATTGCCCTTAGCAGTTTAGCAGCAAGGCCCAGGTATACAATTGTTTTGAAGAGTTGGTAAAGACTTCATTCTGAAATAGCTCTGTGTCCCACGGTTTATTCTGATTTCTTACAAGTCACTTCCTAAAGTTACCTCCAGCATACAGTTCGGATTTTGATTTTTCTCCAGCCTTTGCCTGGTGAAGCTCGTATTACATTTTCTCTTTTCCCTTCAGATAGTAAGCGGTCATTCTGTTTATTCAAAGGGTCCTGCTGAAATCTTACACTCAGCTGTGCCCTTTGGAGTTGGATTTCTTCTTGTGTGGCACTGCTACATTACTTGGGAGAAGAGGGGAAGCTGAACTACAAATGGAGTCCTTTTGTTGTAGGAGTCACTGGAGGGATGAGGACAGGCAAAAACATGATCTTGAGTTTGTGACGGCTGCCGGAGTGGCACAAATTGAGTCTGAACCAGAAGTAGGTCTAACACGTGGTTGGTGACCGGGGAAACTTTAAACCTCTGCCAGGAGTAAACTGAAACTCTGAAATGGACTGAAGCGATGCAGGCCTTGTGTGCATTTCCCTCCTGTGGCCTGTCACGAATATTCCTTTTTAGGGAAGCTTAGCAGCTGACTGCTATGTCTGTGTATCCATGTGTAGCTCAGTGGTTCGTTGTTGCCTCTTCCTCATCCTCCCCTCCTGGGTAGTGGGGAAGGTTCAGCAAGCAATTTGATGTGCTGTCTGTGAGTTTAAAGTATCACGGTTGTGACTGGGAGCGGTGT
This sequence comes from Baryphthengus martii, assembly GCA_013396935.1. NCBI lineage: Eukaryota > Metazoa > Chordata > Aves > Coraciiformes > Momotidae > Baryphthengus > Baryphthengus martii. The sequence goes on along the minus strand of VWZK01019328.1, from coordinate 37,923 downwards.
GCTCCAAGCTGGTACCTTAGTGAAAATACTTCTGAGGAGCAGGCTTGAAATACGACCGATCCCATTTACTTTATCTTCTAGTTTTCATCCCTCAAAACAAAATAAGAGTGTAGTAGGCTCAAATAACTTGTATTTTTTAAGGAGGCATCTATGTGGAATCAGGATGTGTCAGTGTTACCAGGTACTAAACTTGTAAGATACTTGATGTTGTATACATTTAGTAAAGGTGAGATTTTTTGTCTGTCAAATTAACTGGATATCTTGCTGGCATGGTATTTAACTTGTATTTAAAAGAGTGTGCAAGTCCTTAGTGACCAAAGCAATTAACTAGAAGTGCAAATGTATTTGTAAAAATTCTGAAATGTGCAGAGCTTGTGTCCCTTTGAGAGCTGGCAAAAGAACTTGGCAAACCTTAAATGTGGTTGCTAACGTTTCAGGGAAGAGTTTTGCATAGCTTATAAAGTGCTGAATTCAAATGCCCTGAAATTGTCAGCACTTCTTGGATTCACATAGCCAAAGAACACCTGTTCCATTAATGTGATGATACTGAAAATAAAATCAGAAGTGATTTATGATAAGGAATTTCAGTAAAAGTGGTTGCAAGTTTGATCAGAAACAGGTCAGAGGTGTTGTGATACAGTTCTGTGGATTTTTATGTAAATAAAGAAGTGTATTGGCATCTCATTTTTATTGTAAATATAAGAAACTTCAAGATAGTGTTCCAACTTGTAAAAACAAACTCATGAGTAGTGTGGAATAAGAAACAGAAGGGTTTTTTTGATTGTAGTTGGTTTTAATGAGTGAATGAACTTTTTTGTTCAAGACTAAATGGAAATTTTAACTACTAAGCTGCGATTTCTCTTGGCTTCTGTATTCTAGAGATTCCTGAGGCTAAAGGCAGTTGCTGCATTTTGTTAACATTGCGCACCCTTCCCCTTCAGAAATTTCTGTACCTCTTGGTGTAATAGGCGTCAGAATGCAGCTCATGCTTTTTGTGAACTGCACATTTCAGTTCAGGTGTGGGTGAGCTTCACAGGGTCATTTCTGCGAGCTTCGCAGCTGCGTAGAAAGTTTTACTGTAGTATGTTCTGCTGTCTTCACCTTGGTCCTGGGTTGACTGTCACAAGGAAACTTTGACTAACTCCCTCTTTTTCTCCAGCTATGCTAAAATACTATGTGGTTTCTTATGTGTTTAAAATAGTAGAAGACCTCACCCATCTGTTGCCGCTGTTGGAAACAACTAATTTTACTTTCATAAGGTAAAAGCCACAAGCATAAAAGCATTGGAGGACAGTAAAATATATGTATAAAAAAATTATCTGCGGCACAAGAGGTCACTTTTTGTGAAAACATCTATAGATTTTAACTTCCTAGGGTGTTTTTTTGTTTTTTGACAAAAAAATACTTTCCACTTGAGAACCATTCTTGCTTCCCTATAGCTGTAGAGTCCAGAGTAAAGCTCCAGAGTTGATCAATGAAAGCAAACCGAAAGCAAGATAACTATCATAAAAAACAAACACTATCCCTGTCTAACGTCACCTTTTTCAGGCAGGGGCGGTGTATCCAGACTAAGAGGTTACCTTCAACCACACTTCCAACTGGCCACACTGTTCTGCTGTCTCAGCATCCCTGGCTTGAGAGGAGACTTCTCCTGCTTCCTACAATGTTGTGCTCTGTGCCAGCCCTTTTCTGTTCTGTGTGATAACTGTTCATGAAGGTGAAACGCTTGGCGAGTGTTGTCGCTAGAAAATCTTGTGATGCTACAGTACCTTTAGCTGTCAGGTCATACCAAGAATATGAAGTAATACCAAGAACATAAAATTGCAAAATACCTGGAGAAATGAATTTTGTTGTAGCTTAGTGATTCTATTGAAATTAGCGGTGTATTTTCCAGGGAATAATTTTTGTGTGAAACTAGTACAGATGTGTGTTGGTGTGAACGCTAAAGCTTCGGGTTGGAAAAATAGGATTTTCCCCTCTGAGCTGTGGGTGTCTTTGCCTGCTCGCCAGCGGTGTTGCTGGGTGGTGAAGTTCTCCATCTGCTGGTGCGAGGTGGAGAACACACTCTGCAGGGAAGGCTGGGCCTCGAGTTTCTCTTTCTCCAGTGTAGCAACTGCATTAGACTTCAGGAAGCTCAGTTCTTAAATTTACCTTTTAGTGCACATCACTTCCAAACATCACAAGACGATCGAGAGCTTTTTATGGTGAGGAGACGGCAGAAAGTATTGTGTTAGTCGCTGTAGGTGATTTAACTTGTTAATTATCGTTTGATTCAGTAGTTCATTGAACTTGCAGTTGTGATGCAAGTGCAGACAAGGGAGCTGGGCTGGAATATTTTTCCAAATTATTTGTTACTTTAAATCCTCAGATTTCACGTTTCCTGTCTANGAGGAATAAGGATTGTACAGCTTTGGGTGCTGGATGCTGTAGAAACTTTTTTGTTTTTACACAAGAAGGAAACAGCAGACAAAAAAAAAAAAATTCAAAGTGTAATCTTAGTTTTGCCTTTCTTAGGATTATGTGCATCTTTATATACGCCCTTTATTCTCAGAATTGATCTTTAGTAGTTTTAGTCCTCATTGGATTTTGAGTTTGGCTTACTCCTTGATCTACAGACCAGCACGAGTACATTTTTTATTTTTTTTTTTGTTTTTATAAGGAAGTTTCAGTGCTTTACTTCAGAGTTGTTGCTGTTTGTAGTTTAATCCTTCAGGAGAAGGCTTTGGGTTCCAAAAGTCTTTGTTGAATGTTATAATGGGGGGGAAAATAAATTGCCAAACTTGAGGGTGCTTGTAGTTTCTGGATGTATCAATGTGTTTTTATGGAAAATTTTATTAGTACTGTTGTGATAGAGACCAGTTAAACATGTGGAAAAGTATTCGTTGGTGTTCCAAGAAGGTTCTTCGTTTAAAGTATTTGACTATGAAAATCATGTTGTTGTGGTCATCTCCACAACGTAAACGTAGGAACCAGCTTCATTCCGATAACTTCAGTGACCTTGGGCATCTGGATTGTGTTTGTGAATTCCTGACTCATGAATTTCCACAAACAGGCATGCACAGAGTAGGAATTTGCTGAATTGCATTGGGAGTATTCTCTGGTGAAAGATTACACTGATATTTTTGTAAAAGGGATGCTGGGTGAAATATGACTGTTTAGAGGCAGGTGGAATTTTGTAAAAGGTGATGCTCAGTAATGCAGTTAAAGAGCCAGGGGTTTTGATTTTTGGTTTGGTTTTTGTGTGTGTTCCCCCCCCCCTTTAACTAGATTACCTAGAATATGCAACAAGATTGATGATGATCTTTTTCTTCTTTTTGGCTAAGATGACTTTGTAATTAATACTAACAACTAGCTTACTACAGGTACTCTATTCATCTAGAGTTGATTAAATTTACTTGTCTTGTTGCTATTGTGGTCATTCAAGCAGCGTTAAACATTTTAAGGTCTGGGCTTTGAGTTTAGGGAGTAATATGTAATAACTGCAGATAAACTACAGATCTGAAAGCATTGGTTTGAAGTGAATATGCTGTGTAGATTCATGAAAACTTGTAGTAACTTCAGAGCTGACAAGCTGTGGAAAACTTCCAGTTACTTACAGAATTCGTCGTTGTCTAGCGAGTATGGCTGGAATTAGAAGGACTGAAGACACTCAGAGGGGTTTCCAGTGCTGAATCCCCAACAGAGCAATGTGTGGCTTGTGTGCAGGAGTATTCTGGTTCAACTCAAACACTGACCATCTGAGAAGCATCTCCTGGACATCACTGCTCAGCTGGCTTTCTCTTCCACTGCAGGATGATTCCAGGGCGAGCAAACCCAGCTCCTTTGAATTATAACCAAGTTGTGACGTGCTTCAACTGCTGTTGGATATTTAGTTCTCAGGGTGGGACTGGAACTAGTCCAAAGGCAGTTGCTGTCTCCCCCAAATACATCGGAGAGATGTGGTAGGTTCTCAGCACTGTAGTGTTTTGAGGGTGTGTGTAAACTCTTAGGCTGCATTGCTTGCCAATGCAGATGGCCCACGTTGACATACTAAAGCTAAGATGGAAAACATTTGGTTGAGTTAAAATCTGAAGGGCAGAATCTCCATTAAATACTAGCTGTCCCGACAATAATTCTGCTTTGTAAAGTGATCCAATACTAACAATATTTCATCACCCTCTGATACTTGTTGATTTGTTTCCCTGTTGAAACTGAAGTTATGTAAACGTCTCTGTTTTCCAGGAGTCGTTTGTGATGTGCTTCTGAAAGAAGAACTGAGAATCCATTACGTAGTTCCCCTTTTGGACAAAACTCTCCTCCTAATGCCTTTTGAAAACTAACTGAGTTATCGTAGAAATTCAGCATGGGAGGAGCTGTGAGCGCTGGAGAAGACAACGATGACTTAATTGATAACTTGAAAGAAGCTCAGTACATTCGCACTGAGAGCGTGGAGCAAGCCTTCAGAGCCATTGATCGTGGTGATTATTATCTGGAGGGATACAGGGACAATGCTTATAAAGACTTGGCCTGGAAGCATGGAAATATACACTTGTCAGCACCTTGCATTTATTCTGAAGTTATGGAAGCACTGAAGCTTCAGCCTGGATTATCTTTTCTAAATCTGGGTAGTGGAACCGGATACTTGAGTACAATGGTGGGATTAATTTTAGGTAACTTGAATGTTTTTCTTTTAATATAGTGTTTCTGCGTATTTTTTGAAGAATATACAAGCCCTGTAAAGCTTTCTACTTCTTTCAATATATATTCAATATATTTAAGACTGGTGTTTGACATATGTTGTTAAAATATTGTGTTATCTACAAACTGTTCACTGGCAGTGTTGTTCAGTGACATCTGATGGAGTGTTTGGGAAGAGGCAGTTGTTGTCTTTCTATAGTCTACAATTTGCCTTTAAAATGAAGCAGTCTTTTTGTTGCATAAAAGGAAAAGGCATAGAGGAAGGATTTTTGAGGACTAACACTCTGGTCTGCATTTGCTCCATGTTTACGCCCTTTAAGTTACTCTTTCGATCTTCAGTTTATAGAATCACAGAATCACAGAATGTTAGGGATTGGAAGGGACCTCAAAGGATCATCAAGTCCAATCCCCCTGCCAGAGCAGGAACCTAAATGACATCACACAGGAAGGTGTCCAGGCGGGTCTTGAATGTCTCCAGAGAAGGAGAATCCACAACCCCCCTGGGCAGCCTGTTCCAGTGCTCTGTCACCCTTACTGTAAAGAAGTTCCTTCTAGAGTTTAAGCGGAACCTCCTGTGCTCCAGCTTGTACCCATTACCCCTTGTCCTGTCATTGGGCATCACTGCGAAGAGCCTGGCTCCATCCTTGTGACATTCGCCCTTAACATATTTATAAACATTAATGAGGTCTCCCCTCAATCTCCTCTTCTCCAAGCTAAAGAGACCCAGCTCCCTCAGCCTTTCCTCATAAGGGAGATGCTCCACTCCCTTAATCATCTTGGTGGCTCTGTGCTGGACTCTCTCTAGCAGTTCCCTATCCTTCTTGAACTGTGGGGCCCAGAACTGGACACAATATTCCAGATGTGGCCTCACCAAGGCAGAGTAGAGGGGGAGGAGAACCTCTCTTGACCTACTAACCACACCCCTCCTAATGCACCCCAGGATGCCATTGGCCTTCCTGGCCACAAGGGCACAGTGCTGGCTCATGGTCATCCTGTTGTCCACCAGGACTCCCAGATCCCTTTCCCCTACACTGCTCTCTAACGGGTCTGTCCCCAGCCTATACTGGAACCTGGGGTTGTTCCTGCCCAGATGCAGCACCCTACACTTGCCCTTGTTCTATTTCATTAAGTTTTTCTCTGCCCAGCTCTCCAGCCTGTCCAGGTCTCGCTGGCTGGCAGCACAGCCTTCCGGCGTGTCAGCCACTCCTCCCAGCTTCGTGTCATCAGCAAACTTGCTGACAGTGCTCTCTATTCCCTCATCCAGGTCATTTATGAATATATTGAATAATACTGGACCTAGTACTGACCCTTGAGGGACTCCACTGGACACAGGTCTCCAACTAGACTCTGCCCCATTGACCACTACTCTCTGGCTTCTTCCCACATAGAAAGAGAAATCTAAATTGTAAAAGCTCTTGAAGAAATTGAATTGAAAAATAAATCTCTTGGTGGACAAACAAATGTTTTTAAACACATTTGTTTAGTCATGTTACAGGTGACAAAGTTTTGGGATGGAATCTCTCTGAGCACTGCTAGCCTGTAGTTTTTAAAAACTATTTTTGCAGATAAACACTGTTTTTCTTTTGTTTTCAAGTACATTTTTAAGTATAAAAAAAATAATGGAATGAAACATTGCTGTCTAAAGTTACATTTTAAAACCTGCCTTATAGAGAAAAATTCTTTATTTCTTCCCCCTCTCCCATATTTACAATATGGAACATGTATACCAACAAATGATATTTTTATTTTACAAGTGAGTTTCATTACATGAAATAACTTCATTTATTTTAGTATGTAGCTTTCATAGATATAATATTATTGGCTGTATTTCATGGAGCTTTCGTATTTCCTTGGTTGCAGAAACCTTGCTGACAGGTAATATACAGATTTCGCCTATATTTATTTATATACACTACTCGAGTGTGAAGAGTAGGTTTGTTGATTTTCAGTTTAGTTACTTTCTGTCATTTGTTCTTATTTACTGAAGAGTAGAAATGATCCCTAATAGTACATAACAAATGTCGTTTAAATGCATAGTTGGAATCTCCAGCAGTGTCTTGTTAATGAACTTTGTTCCAGGCAATACCAGTAAATTCAGCAGATTACACTGCTCCCTTGTGGATCCAGGAACTATGTTTGTTCACAGGTAAAAAAGAAAAAAAAAAAAGGTAGCTACTCTGTTATAGTGTTGCTTTTCCCCTTTCAAAAGTGTTTCTGTTTTGAGAGTTCATATTTTTAATTAGATTATAACATTTTCAATTTGACATTATATTTCAGTATTAAACCAATTAGTAAATACTGCTGATTTATTTTTTTTTTTCCTCTCTCAAATGTTTGCTCAGGGTAGAGAGTAATGGTATTTATTTGTTTCTGTCTCATGGAAGACATGGTTATTTCATTATTTTTTTTCTTAGCTATGATGTTTAAAAAAGAAATCGGGGCTTACGTACGTTGTTGGTGTATCTGTGTATTTATCTAACCTCTTTTGGTTGGCTGTGGAATGTTCCTGGATTTGACCTCTCCTTATCAATCAGAATTCCTCTCCTTCGGAATACTCTGTGCAGAGTGGAAGAAATTAAACAGGAAAAGACTTGTCTTCTGCAGAGGGTGAGCTTGGCTGGCAGCCCCTGAGGAGCACGGGGACACTGCTGAGGTTCCCACAGAGCCAGCTCCACAAGTAGACTTTCCCTATTTCTGTACTCAGTTTCCAGAGTTTCTTTTGTGTTGGAATGTGGTTTGAGTTCTAGGCTGAGGCATGGAAGGTAGAAATACAATTTGTGTGCCCTTTATTTTCTTACTCTACTCCCTTTGCAATTGCTATTAACATATAATCATTTATTTTGGTGCTTGTTTTAAATCAGGGAACAGCTGCTTTAGCAAAGAAAAATAAACAGACATAATTTTCTGACAAATGAACGATATATATATATTTAAAAGCTCACAGTTTTAAAAAACTGATTTCAATGTGCACTGCAATTAGTAACAGAGAACCATGTGGGTTTTGACAGTAGCTGGGTGTCTTTCAGTTTGACAAGGTAGCGAGTAGCATTTCTACCACATTGGCAGTGTCGAAATGACAAGATTAAATTAGCAAATAATTGGAAACTGGTAAACACTTGTAAATATAGCAACATGCAAAAAAAATGAAACCACCACCACTCCAGTGAGATTAATTGAACTGTTGCTGATACCATTAAAATATAAACATAGTTCAGACTAGGTGGTGGAGTTGCTAACTCGTTACGCTGAAAGAGGCCACTTAACTTTGGAGGGTAGCAGGAAAGTTTTGTGTTTTATAGAGTGTCTGACTGTTTGCTTAAGTGTACAGCTCTGACTTTCCTGAGCAATGAAGAGAACATTCTTCTATTTCTGTTTAAACTACAGATAGTATTGTGTATTGTAACGTAGTGATATCTTGCATTCATAGATTTAAAGTTGTTGGGAGCAACTGGCATTTACAGGTTTCTTTAGTTGTCTTTCAAAATTGAATATTGAGAGGAATATATATGTGAATTTTGGGACAGATGATGTCAAAGCATTTTTAATTTGCTTTATGAGGTTAAAGGAATGGTGATGAATTTCTAATTAAAGAAAACATGGGTGCTTGCTGCATGCTGTAGAACTCGTAACTGCACTGGTTAGAAACATTACTGTGCAAGGGAACATTAAATAATTAAACAGCTAGGAAGGGCTTGCCAATGCTAATGCTTTTCTTAATGTGGTAGATAATAAATTTGCAGTAGGTGTGAGTGTCAACAGGAGGTAGATGGTTTCACAGGTTCTGAGAACATCCCTTGGATGATCCAGAGAGGTCTTACGAGCACTGTCTCTGGTAACTAAGTGCATTGGTTTTATTTCACCTAGTAGAAAATATTCTAAAATATGTTAAGAATTGCAGTTACCCAGCATAGGGCACATACTGCCATTTTTCTTCCAGGAAAATGAAACCTTTCTTGGTAACCCTTGGTCTGTTTTGTTAGTCGGTGTCCTAGAAAAGACAAATTGAATTCTATTTCATTGGAGTAAGGTCTTTGAGCTAAATATTTAAGAGAGATTTAGAATGCAGTAGAAGATATAAATACAAATTTTGTCTAATCTTATTGATGTTTGCTTTCCCTTCTTCCCCTTCCCTCTCCCTTTTCCAATTCTATGCTCCAATGATTCAAGTCCCTGGGCTGTGAGTGCATGTTAAATATAGAATCCCCACAGCAAATATGACTGTCTGATTCAGATTCCTGCCTGATGTGGATAATCCTCATAATACTGTCTCATGATTTCTTCTTGTTCCTGAAAAATATCATTAACTTCTGGTACACAAATAGACTTGGAAATATACGTGGATTTGGTTGCAGGAAAGCAGCGTTGCAATTGTGAGGGGATTGTGAGGAGTGAACAGAACATGTGGTCAACTTCAATCTTCTAGATGGGAATTAATTATTATGATGGAAATTAATTATTACATAAGTAAATCAGGAGCAGACTTTTGATTATGGGATCTGCAAATGAGAAGAGCAGCTGTGGCTAAGGGATATAGTTCTCAATCTCTGAATTGCCAAAAGCTCAACATTTTGCCATAAAACTTCAAAATATAAATACCAAGATACAGACTAAATTACAATTTGAAATTGTTGTCCAAAACAGTTTTTAGTTGGAATACAAGTTGCTCAACTGGCTTAAGTGCAGTTAGATTAATTTTTTAGTTCATGCTTAGGAAGAAAATTCGTTCTGTACAATCATTTTGCCACAATTCTGTCCCTGTTCATTCTTTGATCCTTTGGCTTTCACCTACTTCTTGTGCATTGGTAATGCAGTTATGAAAAATAGCATTTCCTAGTGGTGTTGGGAGACTTCTGTGTTTTAGGTGATGTTAGAGCTTTCACAGATGAAAGGTATATTGCTGTTCCATATGACTGTGCTTAAAGAAAAAAAAACAACAAACCAACAAAAAAAACCACCCTGCTGTTTTTATTTACAGGACCTTTTGGGATAAATCATGGAATAGAGCTTCATTCAGATGTGGTAGAATATGCCAAGGAAAAATTGGAGAGCTTCATAAAATATAGTGATAGCTTTGATAAGTAAGTACCTCATTTGTCTAGTTCACCTCACACCAACACTTTTGGCTTTTTGTTTTTAAACTGAGTTGCACCATCGCTTACGAGTTTAGGGAGGGGTGAAGAATGGCATCACGCAACCAAATTATAGACCTTCCACTTTGTGACACTGGTTCATAAGGTAAGTTAAAGTGTGAGAAAGCACTCTGTAGAAATGTGAGAGTAATTCTGCTGTGTAATATTTAAGAACCTTGATTTCCCTGCGTTTTGGCGGGGTGTGTGTATATACACACATGTATGTATGTGCACATTCATGCATATTAATGGCATGATAAGCAGGTGATGGTGTATGTATAGAGTAATTTGTAACCATTAAGTTAGTTTTTATTATGTAATTCTACGTAATCTTTTGTACAGTATTAACTTTTTTTCTTGATGTACCTCTGTTGATCTAGACACGAGTAAATTTATCGGATTGTCTTCATGTTTATTACCTGAAGAGATGGTCTTAGGAGTATTCATGTGTGCTCATATGCCACTCGTTTTTACTGGTATACTTCTGGGTGACAGGGCTTTGAACCTCCTCAGTTCTACCTACTCGATGATTTGCTATTATTTACTCTGAAGCTGGCCCATAGAGCCTGGACCTTGGGCCTCACTGCCTCTGTGGAGGGGAAAGCAAGATTCTAGCTAGGGCTGGTCTCTCTAAAGACTTTTTTTACCTTACAGGCAGTAAATTCTCCAACAGTGATTAGAAGGCAACTTCTGGAAATGCAGAAAAGCTTTTGAATTGTAGGAGTGGCCTAAGAATTGCACATCCTATGGCTCTTCTCTTTCCAGTGGACATCAGAGAAAATTCTTTCTAATTTCTTTACCTTTATTGTAATCTGCTTTATGAATTGCCACGCTCTTAGTTAGGTTGACTGGAGCTCAATCCACTTTTTTCCATACCCCAAACTTCAGGAGCTTTAGTCTGACCACAAGCCTTCCTCGTGGTGCTCCTGAGTAACAGAAGACTCTTAATTAGAGTACAAAGTTACATTTAAAATACCATCCTGTGTGTGAATTCAGTTCTGTACTTCTGGTACTAGCTAGATGATTTTAGTACTCTGTTTCCCCATTAGAATAAATAAAATTATGTAGGAAAAAAATGCATATGTTTCATTACTACTGTCTTAATTTAATGCAAGCAATTACATCAGCTGAGGTTGATACATATAGAGAAAAAAAGAACAAAATGGATTCACGCTGGAACTTTTGTGATGCACTTTCTATAACCTGTCTTAAAAGAAGTATGTGAAATGTGGTCACTTGTGGTCATTACTAACAATGCATTAGTGGCTCTAAGCTACATGTACCTGCCAGCTAATCAATTCTGCACATACCTGTACTCTGCATTCTTGTAGCTCTCTCTAATGAGGCATATAAAAAGCTGGTTTGGTTTGAAATGCCTTTCCAATCTTGTACAGAAATAGAGTGAAGAGTTCACGAGGAAATGTTGTTATAGTTTGTTTTTGTTCTTTTTTTTTTTAAAAAACCTGATTAGGGTATTTATGTAAATGACTATAAGAACACCGGGGTTTTCACTTTAAAGTATATCAGAACTGAAAAAGAAATCCCAAGTTTCTAAATTGGGCGTGAGTGAATGTCAGTGTTGTATGCATATTGTGTTTGAAGGAAATAAGTGAACATAAATGATCTAAATGTTCTTAAAAGAGGTGTATTTTCAGCTAATTCACTGAAGATAGCTCTGGGGATAGTGTAAGAAATGCTCTTGTGCTATTTGCAGTGATGGTTAAACTGATATTTATTTCTACACTGTTATTCTAATGAGGGGAAAAAAATCAGGTTGGTGGATATGATCTAAACTTTATCACTAATTTGTATATTCTAGCTTGACATTATGCTGTTTAACGATCCACCTTTTCCTCACACTAGTAAAATATTAAACAGCCTCCTCACCAACTGAACAAAAATAATACTTCTGTGGAAGTGCTTTTTTCATATAAATGTACTTGTTAATAGCTGCACTGCAGCTGACTTGGTACTGATTGCCTGGCTGGAGTTTGTGTTTTGGGAGGAATTTGTAACTTCTCTGCACATCTGATTCTGGTTTACTGCTTTCTTCCTAAACACTCTATATTTGAATGTAGTTAATGAAGGTGATGTGGGTTTTTTTTTCTGAGATAAGGTCCTTCTGTATTCTGTTTTTGAATATAAACAGATCTAGACAGCATGTCTGGAATTTAATCTGCCTCTCAAAGTAATGTGCTCTGCGTCAGTAAGTCTGGTTTTGATTCTTGTTTCAGTAGCTTTGTCCTGCATCTTCATTTATAAGTGAAAGAGATTTATCCAAAAATTATGCAGACTGTGGCATCTGAAGTTAATTACTGATTTGGTCAGCTTGGTATTTGGATGAAAGACCACTCAAGAAGAAGGTGTGCGGTGTCTGTTTGCTGTTGAACACTGGTGTGTACCCAGCAGGTGTCATAGATTTGACGTGATAGACTGGTATGAGTGAAGGTAATGGTGTGGGTGGAGGTGTCTGTGTGATGGGGGAAAAAAATACTTTATACTTGCCAGCAACCTCTAACAGGGCACATGGAACAGAAGGAGCACGGCGACCACGACCCATTTTCCTGGCAGTGAGAGTTATGCGGATGGGGAATTCTGTAAAACTTTGCCTTGCCACTTCCCTGCGTTCGTTCTTTAGTGTGTAATGTTCTTCAGTCTGATCTGAAGATATTAAACAACCTCCTTTTCAAACAAGCCCTGGAAGTTTAACCTTATAGGTAGACACTTGAAGGGCTTCAACCCAGATCCTAAATAAATACTTCATAACTTTGTGGTTTTCCTTTGCTTGGATCAATAGGCCATTGGCTTTACATCTGACTCTTGTGTGGAGCTGGGTCATGATGGTTTAGGTGGTGTTTTTGGTTTTTTCCTGATAAAACAAGAAGGAATACTGCTTTGATGCTGTTTTTATGGGAGCATGATCCGGTGTTCTAAGAATGTTGTTGAAATGTAGTTGAAAGCTTATTTTTCTGTGATTGAGGTAGGTGCTCAATCAAAGACTGGAAGCAATGTAAACACAACATGCCCCAGAGGAGTCAAGAGTCTTTCTGCCTCAAGGGAGGACTGTCTGCCTCTGGTAGCTGGGCTTCTATCAGCTTTGGCCTCTTGAACTGTGCTGTCAGAGGAAAAACTTTTCAGATACCTGTTTCAGAAAGACAAATAATTGCAGTAATCACTTGTATCTGTATCCATATCCCACCAATCTATAACAATAGTTTTTCTCCAAATGGAAATGGAGTTGTTCATTCTGAGAAGTAAAGCGATGCCTTGATTTTATTCAACAAGATATGTTTGCTGGTAGAAGCAAAGAAGTTCCATCTGAAAGTGGTGTCCTTGTTGAGATGCAAAGATTTTTTAGGTATAAAGAAATTTCTTATCCGAGTCTGAAATGTGTGTAAGACTCTCTTCCATTCTTAAAACCTTCAGGGAATGCATGCCAATTAAGGGGGAAAAAAACCTCATTCCTTAAGAAGGCTCTATCTAAAACACATATGTGCAAGTACCAGGCCCCGCTTCACCTGTTTATTGAAGGGGAATGTGTTGTCTTTTCTGCTCCCAGTCAACTTCTAGACCTAGAATATCCAGCTCGGAGAGAGAGCCACAGGGCAAGGCTAGGTTGCCCATCTCCTAGCACCCTATCAAAAACCAAACCTGGGTAAGCTGGTGAAGTCCCTGCTGTGAAAGAAAATCACCAACCCTTCTCAGGATCAAAAGAAACCACTTCAATGGTAAGTGACAAGAACCCTAGTACTACTTCTGGGATAACTGTTATGGGTGACACTTCTTCCTGTAGTTGGTTGTGTTGCCATTGGAAAATAGTAAGCTTAAGGTGAATGAGTTCTTGTTGAGGTTTAGTCTAACCAGAGCAACACAGGGACTACAAGAATTCCAGTGGGATTCTTTGTTGCCAGAGGTTATGTGGAAAAAGCAGAGGAAAACAGGTTTTTGGAATGTCCCATTTTTATTTGGAGATAACTAAAGACAAGGAGAGTTTCTAAGCCAACACCTGGTAAGCCAGAAGGCTCCAAAAAAGGCAATTGAATCCACTCTTTTCTAGGAAGGAACTAAACCTACATTTTTCAGGTGTGTGTTAGTTGCAGAAATACTTATTCTTGCCCTCTGAGAACCACACATAAGATCTTTTCTAGAAATAAATAAATCCCATGGTGGACACTGTCTTTCTCTGGAAAGCTCTCATTGCTACAGATTTTGAACATGTGTGACGCTAAAGCAAATGGTATCAATGTGCAGTGCACGGTTCATATAAAATCTGTTGCTTCTCAAAAATCTGCAGTAGAAAATACAACCATTTCAACCCATAAAAGGTTTACTACTTCAGTAAAAAAAGAAAGCAAATATTCTTCTCTTTTTGTAGATGCGTAAGTTGTTTTCCAGACTTCCATCCATGGAAAATAAACCGAGTGGCAGACATTTTTTTTCTCACCTTCCTATTCCTGTCCACTTTTCTTAAATTCACTATGGCATTGATAAAAAGTTATTCCTGCAATAAAATCCATTTTACCACCAAAGTTCAAATGTGGTACATAATGAAGTTTACATTTGGAAACCAGGGCTGAAGGGAGAGAGAGATGAGTCATAAGGATTTTGAAGAACCGGTGTTTGAATTTTCTGTCAGAAATAATTAAGAGTAATGTGTTTTTATTTGCTTCAATGAAACAGATGAGAATAAAAATTATAAATAAGACAGCTGAGATTATATAATAGAAGAATCAAGATAGTTTTATTAAAAATTGGAGATGACCCATGCAAGCGAAGTAGAGATACAGGCTTCTTACTGTGCTTGCAACCTCATCTGGAAGTTGAAAAAATATTCATGACAAAATTACTGACTAGAAATTTTGCTATCATCACTTTTGGCTATTACTCTAATGATGATTAAAATTGTTGTTACTGTAATTGGATGCAAGGGACTTAAAAGATGTCGTGGTAGATTTTGTGTTCAAAGATCTGGTATTTTTGTTTTTTTCTGTGCTAACATTTGTAGTGTACAAGCAGAAGGTCTCACAGATACTACTACTATTAGGTAAAGTGTGTGTATCTTGTGAACAAAACATGCTAGCAAAACATGATTATGCATTTATACATGAACCAAAGACTAGTTCAAAGAGCTTGAGGAAAAAAAAGCTTTAATGAGGTGGAATGAACAATGGAGGAAAAAAATGCAAACCCCTCCCCCCCCACCCCCCCCAAAAAAAAACCCCAAACAAACCAAAACCAAAAAAGAAAAGGTGGAAAGAACTTACCATCTTGTCCCACTTCATAGGAAGAGAATGGACATGCTTTAAAAATCATTTTCCCATGTTAACTGATGCAGTTTAACTTTCTTGGCTAGTGATTTAATTTTAAATAGACATCACTGACAGAATATAACATGGGAATTATTTTTTGAGAAACAAATGGGGAAAATCTTTTCCTGCAATAAATAGTATATAAAAAATATATCTTTAAATCTGATCGGTATTGGTTCTAAAGCACTTTTGCAGTCAAGTAAAATGAGAAAGGCTAATGAGGCACCGAAATCAGAAAGTATTTCATTATTCTTTTGCATGTTCCTGTGTCATGTTACGTCACACAACACCATGTGAGTATGGACCTTCATCTCTGGTTTCCAGAGATAGATTTTATGTCAGTTTAAAACTTGAAAAATGGACTAAATGATCTGAAAGCTTCTCCGAGGTTTACCTCAATGAATGCATTAGAGTTTAAACAGGTTCAGGGAATACTTGGAGTAAGACTACTGATTTATGAAATTCCTACATTTGACATAGGAGAAGTTCTGAGAGTATTGTATTTTTAATGCAAGTGGACAAAGGAGCCAGAAATTCTTAGATTAAGTTGTGTAGCTTTTCAGTCTGTGTCTTAAAATAACCACCGGTTTTCAGCTGCTGTAGCTGTTCTAAAAAGAAGGTCTGGTTTTTTTGGTTGGTGAAAAGTGTGAGAAACTTCTAAAGCAATCTGCCAAAACTGATGTTTTTAATCTTTCTCTTTTTCCTCTCCCTTCCTTCCCTATCCTGAGGAGTCCTTTTGCTGAAAAAAATGGTCAGCAGTAAATTAGGATTAGGGCAGCAGTATATCAGTATAGGACAAAAGTAAGTGTTCTTCCCTTGGCAAAGTAGCAAAAATAATTGAATGTTTTATCGTGTGTTTTCAGAGTATACACATCTTGCAGATTCATTTTAATGTATGGTTGTTAATGTATTTGATGGTTTAAGTGAAGTTTGATATAAAGCTCATTTCATGAGTTCTTACTCTGGATTTACTATTCTGTTTTGGAATATGTGTTAAAACCTCTTTATTTTTTCCATGAAAAGTTGTGGGAAATCTGCCTTGCAGTGCCATTGAATTCTTTGTTCCAAAGCAGTGTCACTTTAGTTCAAATGGCAAATGTTAACTTGCCAGTCTTTTTTCTTACTCATCAGTAAAGTTGAAAGAGTAGTTTTTTGTGCCCTAAAACTAAATAAATTTCCTATTAGAGGAGAATTACTTGGAGCAGCTTGATGGTAGTAAATGCAATTATGGACTTTGGAGGATTTGAGTTGAGTAACTAAGGAAATGGAGTGTGAACGGGAAAATAGTGTGCTAAGTTCATAACGAAACAGGTTTGCTTTCTGTAGGGGTTGTGAGGAGCAAGCTGAGGTTTGAGTGTAGTTAGTAAATAGAGGGATAGGCAGAAGTGTACTGCAGATGATACCCTGGTATGAGTGTAGTAGTTGAGGTGTAAAATGTAACTGGAGTGATGATGGTATTAAGATCTAATTAATTTTTCTCTTAGCAAAAGACAGGTGTAAGTAGTTCAAGTGGTTCCTCAGTATAACCTGTTACTCTATCCTTCAAACACAAGCCTCTGGATGTTGACAGTTATTTTTCCTTCAAAGGACTTGATTTTTCTCCCCAGTTTTATTGAACTTTGTTCTTTTTTAAAGAATCAAGTATGTGTACTATTTATTAATTTTTTTTTTTGAAAAAGAGACAATTCATGCCTACTTGTACCTAGTTTCATTGATGAGACATCAGGGGAGAATGTTGCGTTCATGAAGGTTGGAAAGATAGAGCTTCACCCAAGAAGCATCTCTGAGTTGGAAGTAACTACAGGCTGGGTGGGTGTTACGGTGGGACCAAGCAATGACTCCCCTTGTAAAAAAACCAGCCTCCTACTAGCGCAGGTTATTGTACTATGCTCTCTTCATTTTTTTTATTAATATCTTGTTATCATACAAATACTAGATTGGTGGATATGGATACAAGAGCAACAAACTTTAATCTTAGTTCTTTGCTATAAATGTTTTTGTTTTTTTTCGAATGGATGTTCATTTTATTGCAATAGCGATACTTTATTGTGTTTGTTTATGGGATATCTTAGGCAGTAGCAGCCTTAGTACTTCATAATTTTCTTATGTTGCTGCAGCAAAGACTGAAATGCACTTTAAATTCTACAGGATTTTTTTTTTTTTTTACATTTAACTAGAAGTAAAGGACTGTGACTGTGTTGAGGATGAACTTGAAATGCTCATCCTTAAGGGATAGATTACAAAAATGTAACAGGTGGAAGGTCAGAATCAGGCAATGGATATTCTGTGTGCTTGAAACTGCTTGATTATCTTGGACTATTGCTAAACATGATCGGTGTGTGTCTGAATTTATCCTTTGCCAAGTGCTTGTTTAAACAGAAATTTTCTCTTGCTATGTGGTCTACAATGGGAACTCCTAATTTCTGTTACATTGGCTTTTGGTTCTCTTGTAATCAAGATACCGGATTCAACTGGAGAACCTAATGTGATTAAAACTTCCCCAGATTGTTCAGATACTTCATTTTTTTGCCGTTTTTAGCATCTGATGTATGAAATAACAGGATTTTTTTTTCATGTTGCCTGTATAATGTTCTGTAAGGCCACCCTGCACATTTGGTAGAGGTGAACAAATACTAAAGAACGCTCAGCATTTCTTACTTCTGTTTCAGCTCAGTAACTGAAATAAATAAATAAATACTTAAGTGAAATATTACCTCATCTTGATAGGTAGTTTATGTGATTGTTAGTACCGTATGTTAAAGTAATAAAACATTTATTTTCAGCAGTGTCCTTAATCTAATAGATAGCTCAGGGTAACAGGACGAAATTGAATGTCCAATCTGATTTGATAGCCCAGAGGCAATAAAGAATAAAGTAACTTGTTGGATATAGTGACAATTAGGACTAAAAGGATTTGTGTTTAAGCCCAGTTCCATTGTAAAACAGTGTGGCTGGTAACTATTTTCATACTGTTAAGACCAACAGACTTGTGATGATGCTGTTGGTAGGTATTCTTAGAATCACTTATTCCCTTTTATTTGCAGAACCTCTGTATTTAAGTTGTCGATCATTTCCTGATGATATGATGGAGCCTTTTGCACTTGAGTAAAACTGAACTTAACTTTGATTATTTTGAAAATTATTTGGTCATGTTATTAGAACTAATTCTCAAAATTATAATGTAGCTTCTGTTGGAAGGTCATCCCAAATTACTGGATTATATAAATACAAGAAAATGGTACATGCATTTATCAGTTCTTTCAGATTCAGAAATGTGTATCTTTGAAAATGAAATCAGCTGAAGATTCAGGGAGCGGAGAAAATCTTGTTGCATCCCTGGGGAGGTTTACTTCACACGGGAGTGTGAAGGAGTGAGGTTCACCAGTGTGTAGCTGAACTAGATTTGAAAAGTCCATAATATTCTAAAAAGTATGAACTCTGCAGGCTTTTATTTCTGGTATTTTGTCACTGCTGAGACCATAACACACGAAGCAGTTGGTTCTGTGGGAAGCACCAATGAAGAGGGTTGGATTTTGAACTCGGAGACAGTTTGTAATGTTTTTTTCCCCCTGTTTCTTCTGCCTGCATTTAGCTTTGAGTAACAGGAGCTACATATTGTAATTCCTGAGCTACCTACCTTCTACTGGGCACCTTGGCATACCAGTGCAGACCAGATGAGCTGAGTTAGACCCCCTTGTTCTTCATCCAGCATGGACTGAAGAGATGTCTTCAGGAATTGTATGCCCTAGTCCATGCAGTGGTTAAGTTTCCCGAGGGAAATAAGTCTTTCTGGAAACTTGTTGACAGATTGGGTTGAAAGTGGATGAAGCTCTGTCACGGAAGAAGGTATTTTTGGAAGTAAACAGAGTAATAAATAACTGGCTGGTTTGGTCATAAGTCTATCTCCACAAAACTGCTTGTGAGGTGAAGCACAGTCCAGCCAATTTGAAGTACTTATAGATAAGAGTTGGTCTCCAGTTCTTATCCCATTTCATTCTTAAAGTTGTGTGGTGGCCTCACCCCAGCCAACAACAAAGCCACACCCAGCCACTAACCATCCCCCTCTCCCACCCCATCTGGGATGGGGCAGCGAATGAGAAGAGTAAAAGTGAGAAAACTCATGAGTCGAGATGAAGACAGTTCAATAGGTAAAGCAAAAGCTGTGCACACACCAGCAAAGCAAAACGGGGAATCCATTTACCACTTCTGACCAGCAGGCAGGTGTTCAGCCATCTCCAGGACAGCCAAGTTCCAGTCACATGTAACGATGACTTGAGAAGACAAAGGCTATCACTCCAGAGGTTCCTCCTTTTGCTTTTTCTTCCCCCAGCTTTTATTGCAGAGCATGATGTCATATGGTCTGGAATATCCCTTTGGTCATTTGGGATCAGACAACTGTGTCCTCTCCCAGCTTCTTGTGCTCCCCCAGCCTGCTCACTGGTGGGGTGGAGTGAGGAGCAGAAAAGGCTGTGATGCTGAGTAATCTCTGTTCAGCAGTAACTAAAACATCTCTGTGTTACCAACACTGTTTCCAGCACAAATCCAAAACACAGCCTGTACCAGCTACTACGAAAACTCCACCCCTGCCAAAACCAGCACAAGGTATAATAGGAAGCTGTTTCTGCGTCTTCATTTGCACTTTGTGCCCTTCTGGTTGCAAGCTGAGGAGCTAAATCAAAAATTCTCCACGGCTTTTACTGTATTTGTAAAGAGCATGTGGATTTTCATCCATAGCTCATGCACAGAGTATTTTACATCTGGAGAATGTTTTGTGGACTTTTGTGTTGTCTTGTATTTTTTTATTCCTTGGAAAGTTGGGTGTTCCTGCCTGTTTTAAGAGGGTGTGACCAGTGGCTTCACAGGCTTTAGGGTGGTTTCTAGTAGAGGGTGTGGTTCAGGAGTATCTGGTCATAAATTTGTGAGCTTTTAGAGGAGCATTCTGAGAAGGTCAGAAGTTGTGGAAGTTGCCAGGTTAGTCAGGCAGGTTGTTTTCTTTGTTTCCTCAAACAGACCGGGGACTGGCCTAAGATTTAAAACCGCATTTTAGAAAAGTGTCTTTTTCGGTCTCCCTGCCTTGCCCCCATCTCCCCTTCCTCTTGTACTTTGGAAGCCCATAAAGCTACTCTGCTCCGATTTTCAACCTAAATTGTTGTGATGAGGCTTGACTTAAACTGTAGATAACCTGAAATTACAGTGCCTGACTGACCTTCACTGAATTTAGAAAAATACATGATAGTCCAAGTGCTTATGAAATGAGATCGCTTCTTCAGCAAAGTGATCAGTGCCTTGGGTTGCATTTTCTTCCCAGCGTTTAACCTTGCCTAATGTATTTATAGACCTTTCTGTGTTAATCTGAAATTATTTCAACCACAGTCCAGGCTGGGCAAGGTGCCCAGTCGTGTGCAACAAGGCAGTTGTTCCTCTCCCTTTCCCTTCTTTCTTTTTAATCGACTGGTGTTGTTCATAGCTTTCAATTTTTCCTCTGGATTTGGAAGAGAAAACACCATTATGGACAGTTGGCCACATAAGGCACAGGAGAGCTACAAAGTAGTTGTAAAAAATTTTGAGGTCTGTCTGTGACTGATCAAAAAAGGAGGTAGTGCATTATTTTCGAGATCAAGCATCCCATCTTGGGGGGGGGGGGGGGGAACAAAACAAACTTCAAGCAAACCTTCAGTTTAATAGGATTCTGATTTGTTAATGGCAGTGCTGTAGATAGGAAAGTCAGCCAAGCCTTATAGGCAGCATCCCTAAGCAGGGAAAGCTGCCAGGCTTCACTGTAACTGGAGAAATACTGATTGGAACGTTGTCAGGTGTTGTGCTGGGGCTTGCTCCTGCTAGCCAAGTTAAAAAAAAAAAAAGACCAAAACTTTTCCAGCGATAGTCAGCTGTAAAGTTCATTAAAAGGCTGCATCTATTTGAAGAAGTTTTTAGAAAAGTTCGTTTCTTCTGAATGAAATTTGAGATGCTTTGGGTTGTAATACTGCAGATGAAGTTTATGAACTATCTCCTGCAACAACAAGGTGTTAGGTTTTAGTAAATATTTATTTCAAAGAAAACCATAAATCCTTTCTATGAGCCACTTGGTAACTTCTTAATTTTGAATTGCTTGGCGGAAAGGTGAAGTTATTTGCTAAAGGAATGTTTTTTTACAGAAAAATAAATTACTTTTTACCCAGTCCAATCTAGGAGCTCCTGCTCTGGCAGGGGATTTGGACTAGATGATCTTTTAAGGTCCCTTTCAACCCCTGGCATTCTGTGATTCTGTTGTTTGGGTTTTTTTTTAGTATGCTGTTAATAGCTGAAGCACTAAGGTACTGCAGAGATTTGAAAAATGTCAGCAAATACCAATGTATTGAAGAATTTATGCATCTTTGCCAATATAGCTCTACCCTCTACATCTTTCCTTTGGTATTTCATGCAGTGACAAGGAGTACTTACAGTCCTTGCAACTTCTGGTAGAAGCTTAGGTCCACTTAAAAACAGCTGTATAACTGTCATTTGCTGATGAAAATTAGAGTAGAAGCTTCTGAGATAATATTTTCTTTTCTTTCTTGCTTTGTGTGTGGTCAAAATATGACAAGACTTTCGCATTGAATTCCATTTTTGGGGAAAAGTGGATTGGGCTCAAGGTGGAAAATTGGAGGTAGAAAAAAATGAGTCTTTTAAAAGCCTCATTAAAAAGAAAAAAAAAAAAGGAGGAGAGCTATTGAGAAATGCTTCAGTATTTATTCAACACCCTGGATATCACACATTGGTGATACATGTACTGTTTTAAAGGCACTTTTACTATATGGCTTGTAAGGTTTCTTTAGACAAATGTATTTGCTTGCAGTTAGGAAGTGGTAATGCTTTGAGGCCATTTCTCTTTTGCATAATACATAATAACTGGTTAAGAGTTTTTCTTGGGTCCCTGATGTGGCAGGAAAAAAAAACAGATTATTTTCAAAGTAGTATTGCCTTAATACACACTTATAAAATATGTATGTTAATCTTTCTTCATTACGTAAGGGAGGGTATGAAAAATATTTTTCTGTCTTTATCTGGACTGGCTTTTCTTAAAAATCCTAATTTGAAATGTGTCCCCTC
>VWZK01019328.1:0-15681 GCA_013396935.1 Baryphthengus martii | reverse complement strand
TTTTTTTTTTTTTTTTTTTCTTCCCCTTAGATTTGAGTTCTGTGAACCTGCCTTTGTGGTTGGTAATTGTTTGGAAATAGCCTCAGACAGTCATCAGTATGACCGGATTTACTGTGGAGCTGGAGTCCAGAAAGACCATGAAAACTACATGAAAATTTTATTGAAAGTTGGAGGCATTTTAGTAATGCCTATAGAAGATCAGGTGACTTAGTGACCATTTTCCCCTTTTTATCTTCTAGTATGAGAAATATATAATTTAAAGAATGCTTTTAAATGTATATTTGACTAAGTTAATGTTCAACTATCGGTATCTTGGTTCAGTGTATTGTTGCAGTTAAGCAGATGTTAATCTTCCTAATGAAGTCTTGAACTTTTTCCCCTTTAAACTTGTAAGAAAGCATCAATGTCTTGCTTGCAACAAAGTCTATGGAAAAACTGTGCCTTCAGTGAAAGCAGAACGCCATTCATAGTGTATTCAGTGTATTTATAGCAGTCCCAGAACTGCTTTGAAACCCCCCTGCCACACACAGACGTTTCCAGTCAGTACTTCAAAGAAGCCACCCTCTAAACCAAGAGAGTTTATTTCAGAGAAATACGAAATAGCTGTATTTAGTGGGACATTGTAAGGGGAGTAAAAAAATGAAGGAAAACGTGAATGATTTCCCGCAGTTTTCAGTGTTGCTTTTCCATGTTAGATTAAACATTTTACAGACAGGTGTATTATTTTAGTAACACTTCACACTTTTATCACTTTTCATCCTTAGATCTCAAAAGGCTTTACAAAGGTAAGTATTATTCTCCCTATTTTACTAATAGGGAGATTGAGAAAGACAGATTATGTGACTTAAATTGATGTCCTTCTAAATACAGATAGTTATTAAAATGCTTGTTGGTAAACATGGTGATAA
Organism: Baryphthengus martii; assembly: GCA_013396935.1. Classification (NCBI taxonomy): domain Eukaryota; kingdom Metazoa; phylum Chordata; class Aves; order Coraciiformes; family Momotidae; genus Baryphthengus; species Baryphthengus martii. Next base: position 14,773 of record VWZK01019328.1, on the reverse strand, counting down.
CTTTATCTTCGAAAAGGAATTAACCCCATCATGTATCTGCTTTCTCAAAGTGCCAAAGTGATTTAAACATACCCTGTATGATCCAGTTCTGTAAATACTTTTTTTTTCAGTATTTGACTTAGATCCTGTTGGTTGAAATTGATGGAATTCAACTTAAAAGTAGTCCCAATTTGAAAGCAAATTTAAAACTATGAATGTATCCACTTTGTAAAGAAATGGTTAGGGGACTAAAGTGAAGATCCGGGTTGCCTGTCTAGCCTGCAGAGAAACTGCTACGGGAACACTTAATTCCTGACTTGACTTCCTGAAAGGGTGGAGAATTTACCTAGTAGACAGGAGTCCAATTCTCCTTGCAGTTGCACAGCAAACTGAATGTTACAAACGGTAGGAAGGGGCCATTCTGCCTGCATATAGGGAAAACAGTTTTATAACGAAGAACAGTTGAACACTACAGCAGGCTGAAATTCCCCAACCCTGTCTAGGCAGGCCTAGGAGATCTTTTTTAACCTCATCGGACAAGCTTCTGAGTTGCCTGATTTAACTTTGAAGTTGGCCTTGTTCAAGCAGGAGGCAGGACTCCGGAGGTTGCTTCCCATCTAAAGTATTCCACGATCTTTTGGAAATACCAGAAAAATCAAAACTTACCTTGAGCCTCAGTTTCCCAACTGCATCTTTTCCTGTTGCCAAAGAGCCTTGCTTGTTATTCTAGTGACCAAGTAGTATTTCAAGGAATGTGAAAGTCCTTTCTGTTCATAAAACAGCTTTTATAAATTAATTTTGAAGCAAATCAGAATAGCAGTGTGTTTGAGCATCAGTCTGAATAGTATTGAGTATATGACAAAACTGTAACCACTGATTGACTTTTTCTTTTGTTTTTCTGCAGCTAACACAAATCTTGAGAACAGGACAGAACACGTGGGAAAGTAAAAATATCCTTGCTGTTTCCTTTGCTCCACTAGTCCAACCAAACAGAAATGACAATGGCAAACATGACACTGTGGGACTGCGTAAGTGTCATTTCTGCTCACTCCCTTGGGCTTGGTGGGTTGTTCCAGTGCCTGCTGGGTGGTGTTCGGGAAGTGGGGAGACTGTGCTGCACAGATACAACGTGGTAGAACAGGAACATACAGCTCAGCAAAGCTCACTGATACCTTTTTGTGCTCCTGACACATGCTCTGAGTTGCTAAAGAACTAAATTCCTGAATTAAAATAATAAAGTGTTTCCAGCTTACTTTTCCAGACTTCTTTTCCTTTGAGGTTCAGCTTCTATTTGTAGGAAGATACCGATAAAATAGCAAGCTAATACTAGGTCTGTCAGGAGTGCCGACTTTCTGATGGTCTCCCAGAGAAAATTATTTATTCTCTTCCTCCCGAAACAGAGGGAACAGGTCTAAACTGTGGTGTGGTAGGGTGTTAAGAGCCAAGTGTGCTTGTGTCTGTCTGCAACTGATACAGTCATGACTAGCTGGTTTTTATTAGTCATTGGGCTTGGCTTTCTAGCTGCAGTGCTTTGGATTAGGCTGGTAAAGGTATTTAGGATGTCTCTGAAAGTACATCTGTTGTCAAGATGATAAGATAGCACAATAAGAGGATGGGGAAAAAAGTGGCAGAGAAAGGTGTAAGGTTGAAATTTTCTGCCAGAGTAGTCAGGGCTGGGAGTAGAATAACACACACAGCTTCAGTACCAGGTGGGAACTTAATTTTGGTCACTTTGACTTAAGCCTATGAATATTAGTGGAACTTAAGGCCACTCCTATGGTTTGAAGCCTTCCATAGGTGTCCTCCTGAGTAGGTCTGTATTGTCAGTCATAAACATCCTTTCAGTCTCAGATATGATGAACCAGCATGCAACTGAAGTCAGCATATGACACAACAGATTTTGCTTGAAATACACCTGGAGTGTTTTTTAAACTGAATGCAATATTGGAAGTTTAATTATCAAGATTATTTCTTCACTAACTTCTTGCTCTCGTGCCTGTTAATTTTATACTACTTTGTATAGGAAGAAAAAGGACAAGCAAGGAATTTGAACAGGCTGCAGTTTTGGTTTGGTGTGCTCTTTTGGTTTTGTTTTCCTTGGAGTTAGTCAGCCATAGCTCACCTAGGGCAGGCATCCACCAGCCCAGCAATACTTACTCATCGCCTGCCTGTCTGTTACTGGAAAAATATTTGGCTTTTGGCTTTTTCTTGCTTGCTTTCTTTTCTTCAGGACTTGAGTAATTTTGATTCCTTTTCTGCTTCAAAGATACGGGTCACTTACCTGGCTGGTCAGCTGTGAAGTTGACAGGCCCCCTCTCATCATTTGGATTAGGTAGGAAGTAGGGAGAAGCATAGTGAGCACAAGAGGGAGGCAGAAGACAGACACTTACCTAAACAAATGTGACATAAGGGTAAATTTTTTTTTTTTTTCCCCAGCAGTAAGAATCTTAAAACGGTGCCGGCAGTAGGTCCCAAGAATTGCCAGGTGCTAAAATGCGACAATACTTGGTGTCTGCTTCCTTAAATTTATTTTAATAAACTGTTCATGCTTTCTGCTTCTCTTAACATATGTCAAGAGACCTCTTAATTTCTTGGGCTGTGCCACGGGGTCTGTCAAGGAGGCTCTATCTACCCTTGTTTCATTTGCAGATTTTATCACGTGCTGCCATTTCAGCTCTTGAACATTAGTCTCACAGCCTTGCAGCTACCTTGTTTTTGACTAGAGGGAAATTTCACTTGGTGTAACTTACTTTTCTTTCATTTTAGCTCCGTGTGCTGTTAGGAATCTCCAAGACCTAGCTCGAATATATATCAGACGCACCCTTAGAAACTTCATAAATGAGGAGATGAAAGCCAAGGGTATTGCTCAGAAGGCGCCTCCGAAACGAAAGCGCAGGAGATGTCGTAGACGCAGGATTAACACCTACGTCTTTGTTGGTAATCAGCTCATTCCTCAGCCTCTAGATAGCGAAGAAGATGAAAGAATGGAAGATGATAACAAAGAGGAGGAGGATAAAGATCACAGTGAGGCCTTGAAGCCAGAAGAACCTCCTCGAAATCTGTTGAGAGAGAAAATCATGAGTCTACCATTACCTGAATCTTTAAAAGCATACTTGACCTATTACAGAGAGAAATAACTTGTTTTAAGTAGAAATAATGCCTACTGATAGTTCCTTTATTCTTGAAAATGTAGCATTTATTAAGAAGTAGGTGGACAAATTATTCTTAGTCTTTCATCAAGACTGAAGTACAGCGATAAATCGTAACTTGTCTCTATCTTGTCTTGGCTACAAGGAAGACTTGCATTCAACCGTAGAATCCCTTTTTAAAAATCTATTTTTCTTTAAATTTTGAAAATGCTGTTTTAACTCTGATAGAAGTATATATTCCATTATGCAGCACTAATCAATATTTTGCATGGTAAGTCTTTTTTGATCCCTAACAGATTTGTATTGATAAAAGGATGAGTGAAATTTTATATACGCTAAATAATTGTTAAACACGTGCATCTGACTCGATGAGCAATTTGTCTGTATTTATTATTAGTAGGGGAACATTTTAAACATGCAGACACTTATCCTCTAATGTCAGAATCAGACCCTTTTAAAGTTTATTTTACTATGGCTTTGTTGCAATCATTATTACTCTGTTGGTATAGATGTATTCCAACAACACAAGTGCAATAAATGTATACAGACACTGAATGAGCTGGCTTTAAATGAAATATGAAAATACAAGTTCCGAAACATCAGATGACCCTGCTACTTCTGCATTTGTATCTTCTTGCCAAAAGATCTGGGGAAAAGGAACAGCTTCTCTCAGAGCCTTAAAGAAACATCCTGTTGAATAAGAAGCAAAGCACTGCTTACTTCAGCTCTGCTTAGATGTAACTCCATTCTACACTTGCAGTATTTCTAACTAGAGGCACTTCCTCCTTTGGGGGGAGCTTTAAGACAGTCCGTGTTGTTTCTTTCTGCAGCTCACAGCATTAAGTCAAAAATGTTTGGTAATGCAAGATTGTAATTTAGATTTCAGTCATCTATATTTACTGCTTTTAAGTAGAGGTAGAATTTCAACAACGTTTAGTTTGTATTGCTTATCGGGATAGCTATACTAGTAGAGGTTAGAATTTGTTCAGCAAATGCACTTTAGTAAGTGAATTTTATACTTAACATGCATCTCCAAGAAGGGGGACTTGTGCTAGCCTATGTTTTGTTTCCGAGCGTGGCTCTTAGCACAAAAATATTTATAAAATCATACACATCTTTTGGAAACCTAAGAGTAGCAGTGCAACTGTGGGGACCCACGACAGTGCTGATTGAAATCCTTCTACGATTTTTCCCTCTTCTAGTTGTGAAGTCACTTGCAGTTCTCATTTTTTTTTAACTTTGCTTTTACCACCTTAATTTCTTCATTCTGTTGTAACATAACCACGAGGGAAAACACTGTTCATTAAGAACTTGGCATGATATGCATTCAAAGCCCCAGTCATTGGAAGCATATGCCTGTTGGATCCAGTGAAAAACATTCCTCTTGAAATGTCCTGCACGATGCATTTTATAATACTGGTAACACTGATTTTTTTTTTTCTGTGTGTGTGTAATAACAATTAAAGAAAATAGTCTCATCTTTCTAAACCAGTAAGTATTCCTAGCCCAAATGTTTATAACCAGCCAATATTCATGTGGTCTAACAGCCCAATACTGACTTTAAAAAGTATAAAAGCATTTTTTGAGAAGAAAGTTAATACGTAATCCCACGATGCTGACCCTTTATGGTGCATTTCATGCTGTAGTCCCTGGTTTTTAAAGTACATCATAGTAATGTTTAAGTGGAACTTCATGAAGGCCTGTTGTACCAGCATGTGGAGTTACTTTCTGCAATCTATTTACAGTATAAGTAAACAAAACTATTTGAAATAAATATTCTGACTTTATTTTAAAAGCAGGAAAAACTAATAAGAGATAGTTTTCCAAAATAACGATACTAATAAAGTAATTGTGATGCTTCAGCTATAAGAATTGAACATAATCTTGTTTTAAATGGATTATTTTAGATGGAGTTTAAATAATCTAAAGCTTGAGATGTTTGTTTGTCTCTCCTTTTCTTGGAATCTACATCCATAAGCTCAAGAGTATGAGGTTACTAAATATTACTGAAATACTTTAAGGACTTTATACAGGATGCTTTTGGAGAATAAACTTCTGCTTTCCTTCATGCCTGTATACTTGGAAATATGGACAGCGGATGACTTGTCATGATTCTTCAGTATGTAAGTTTTTTTTGGAGTCACTGAAAGAGAATGTTTCTTCTGTGTTTTATATGTGGATTTATTTTACACTCTTGAATTTATATTTACATAAATAAAAAGGTAGAAACACAAAATGATTTAAAACTTAATTTTTGCCATCTCAGTTGATGGTGGGGACATTGTTGCAATAAAACGTGTTGGGTTTTTTTTGTGGTTTCTGCTTGCTTGAATTTCTGTGCAAATATTTTCAGTTATTTGGACATTCAGAAGCAGTTTGTTCATAGTTAGATCAGCAACTTCTTAATAAAGGCTGTTCTTGAATTCCAGAAATAGAGTAATACACCTTCTTGCTAAATTTTGAGTTTTTGCAAAGGCTGGAAGATGAGAAGTTACTCATGACCTGAGAAAGCTATTTTGGGCCCAGCACTACCTTTGAAGTACTGGTGTGGAGAGTTAGTCTCTTCTGGAGATCCTGGAAGCTGTGTTTGAGCTATAGACTCAAGAAGAGCTTCATGTGTTTTTTTTTCTAAATATTGAGGTAGTTTTCACCCTCAACAGTTATCTGGGTCACAATAAAGAATAAAAACTTTGAGTTAACAGCAAGGGTGGTGAGCAACTGGTGAGTCACACTGAGTGAAATTTGCTTTTGGTGCAGCTTTATTTTGTTGCCAGTTAAGAGGAAAAATGCAAGGTGGGCAGGCTGGGCTGAGTGGCAGTGCTGTAATCGTGGTCACTCTGAGGAAAGGATGTGATGAACTGGAGCTTCCAAGAGTTTTTTTATCTTCAGTCTGGAGGAGGACTTGAGACCAGTGCAGTCTTTTCAGGAGACCTGGAGTTTTTAATCCCAGGTTGTTCAGGAAAAACTGAAGAGCTGCCTCCCAAAAACTGGGAAAACTGTTTTCATTGAAATGAGTCTGAGCAGCTCTGTTCAGCTGAGTACTGTCTCGTGCTTGTTTACGTGCTGGCAATTTAAGCAGTGTGTTGCTTTTTTTTTTCTTTAAATCCTGACTTTTTTTTTTGTGTAAATTACTTTTTTTTTAAATGCATCTTTATCTGTCAGAAAACAAATAGGGAATGCAATCAAATGTGCCATGTTCTGATTAAAGCTGGTTTAACTCATTAAATATTAATCCACATCTCCTCAAGAGTGTCTCTTTCCATCAGTCATGTAACTGAGTAAAGCTGAAGGCTTTTACCTTGGTGTGCTTTACTGATCAATTATAAAAGATAAAGGAGTTGGGCTCTTAGAGGTGTGTACAGAACTCCACCTTGATGAGCTGCTAATTATTTTGACACCACTTGAATGTATGAGGTCCTTCCCATAAACTTGTTCTGAGAAGGTCGTTGGAGACTTTAAAGTTGTATGTTTCTTGATACCCTTTAGTAAAATAAAAACTTCAGTAAAATCTGGATGGTTGGCTTCAGAAGTGCCTGTCTCTGGCTTGTGTAGCTTCGCAGTGTATGTGTCAGCTTGTTGAATTACACTCTTCAAGGGAAGTTGGCTTGTTTAGCCCCAGGCCTGCACCATGTTTGTTGTCAGTAGGGGACCTCTGTCCTCTGCTGCTCTGAACCAGGAATCTGTGATAACCTTGCCAGGATACTTTGAAAGATAATTCAGTGCTGGAGAGAAGCAAAAGTGCTGCAGAAATCACTGTATTGTTTTCTCTCCCTCTTCCTTCATGTGCTCATGAGCAGCTGTGATGATCTTAGGCTGGAATAAGAGGCAGCAGAGGGCAAAAGTTTTGCCAGTACGTGCTAAATGATGGTTTGTTTTTATTCTTATGAGCGTTTCCTTGCCATTTTGCTATCTTCTTCCTCTTGACTGAAAAATAATAGTTAGGGTTTCCTACTGCTTATTTTATTTCGGACATCTTTTGTGGAGATCATTCACCTGTACTAACTGAGAAATGTTCCTTGTAGGCAAATAGACCTACAGAGATTTTTGTTGATATGCTCTCTAGTAGTCCCTTCTCTCAGACACAGCTTTGAGTTCTTGCACCAGTTTGTTCAGGTTTCTGTGTACTTGGATTTTGGAGTCTAGGGGCTTCTAGTCATGTCACATCTCTGAAAATTGGGATATTTAAGTAAGGAAACGAACTAGTTCAGGAGCCTTGCTTTAGACTCTCACTTCTGAAGTTGTGTTGATAAATTGCAGATCTTTATGACTTTATTACAAATCTATGACAACCTGTTTGTGCAGGCCACCTTTTCTTCAGGCTGGACAACCCCGGTTCCTCATAACATATGGGCTCCAAACCCCTTACCAGTTTTGTTTGGTTTTTTTTTCCCTTCTTTGGACACACTCCAGCACCTCAGTGTACTTGGAGTGAGGGGCCCAAAACTGAACCCAGTATTTGAGGTGCAGTGAGGAGTACAGGGGGACGATCACTGCCCTAGTCCTGTGGCCACACTTACTTCTGATACAGGCCAGGATGCCGTTGGCCTTCTTGGCCACCTGGGCACACTGCTGGCTCATGTTCAACTGACTGGCTGTCAGCACTCCCAGGTCCTCTTCTGCTGAGCAGATTTCCGGCCACTCTTCCTCAAGCCTGTAGTGTTGCAGAGGGTGGTTGTGGCCCAAGTGCAGGACCTGGCACTTGGCCTTGTTGAACCGCATAGGACTGGCCTCGGCCTATTGGTCCAGCCCGGCCAGATCCCTCTGTAAAACCTCCCTACCCTCCAGCAGAACAGTGCTTCTGAGCACACATACACAGAGTTAAGAGATCTTGGCAATTTAGAGAAAAGACATTTGCAGTAGTAATGACAATAATAAAAATGAAATTGTAGCGTACGCGCTTTGTCGTTTTGGTTCCTTGGAGTTATGCTCAATCTTCCTTCATTTCCCATGAGTGTTAAATTGGTATCTTGAAACTGCTGGAGAAGGTCATGGTTCTGTAGCTCTGCAGTCCTTTGTGGGAGGAATATTTTGTTGATGTTGCTGGAGCCGCCTTTAGTTCCCTGGGACTGGCATGGGAGTAATTTTTAAGTTGGATAACGTGCATTAAATCTTCTTTCTTCATTGTTCTGTAGTTCCAGCTCGTATCCAAGTTTTGTATATCTGATAATCCACCTATGATATTTTGTTGCCCCTGATACCAGTTTTATCAAGGTTTGGGTCTGAGAGTTTCTTTAACTGGTGATTACAGAGCTGTGCATATCTGTGGGTTCTCCAGCACCACGTGTGGGCCTCATCTCTTGCCACCCCATGCCAGTATTCACTGACACTACCTCCTGTGTCCCCACTTCTCACCCCCTCCTAACTCTCTACTCCATAATCAAAAAGGACTTTTTTTTTTTTTTAGGATTGCGCCAGTAATGAGCATAAAAGAGTGAGAATTGGAAGATTTGTGTAGAGTGAAGTGACTGGTAAATAAACAGTAGCAAAAAATCAGTTTATATAATAAAAAAAATGCAAAAAGCTTTGATTTCTTGTTTCAGAACCTTTAATATCTGCCAGTTCTCTGCTCTGTGCAATAAATAGTCTGTATATTAGCTTGAAAGGAGACTTTTGCTTGGTATTTTGACCATTTCAAATGCCTGTGTTTAATCTTTTTAACTTTAGCATTTGTCTCGTAAATGGCACAGCCTATATTTGTGCTATAATGAGTCAGAGCAAACATAATGCACTGTTTTTGTACTGTTTGCTCCATATCTAGCATTGTATAATGTTGGCTTTTAGTAATGTTATTAGTAGTGACCTTTTTAGATCAACATCCTACCAAACGAAGTCTATTATTTGTAACTACTTCCTTAATTTTAGCTGCTTGGTTTTTGGTTTGTTTTTTTTTTTAAAAATATTCAGTGGGTCACTTTTCCACAAAATAACAGAAGTAATATATCCCTAAAAAATGCTTTCTAGCCTCGCTGAGGAATTGCATCAAAAACGTGTGTAATAAATTACACCAAAAGAGGGCACTAGTGCCCTATGTGAAACTCAAAAGGCTGCGTGCTGCAAACTGGTAGGAAACACAATTAAAATATCTATATTCATGTTTTTATAATGAAACATTTCTTTGGGTAAGTTGTGTAGATACATATCTGGAAGATGTAGAATCACTCTGTGAGTCTTCTTAATATTTTTTTCCAAATAATTTTCTGAAATTTCTGATTTAGGAGTATAGTATAATGGTTGTGGGTTTTCTTAGCCATGCTTTAATGTAATCTGAGACCTTTCCGGAGTTGCTGATGTGGATAAAAATTCTATGAATGGAAAGGTTTAAGGTTCTACACTGTAAAAGGGTCTATAAGGGCTTGACTGGCTGTGTAATTGGGCATTCCATGTCTTCAGCTGCCAGAGTTGTTTTGGATTTTGTACTGATGCTTACTCGAGGCTATATGGGAGGACTGGGCATTTGGGTATGTCAGGAAAGATGGCTGTGCAGAAAACAGCCATGTGTGATTCCATCCATCCCTGTGCATGGCTCCTACAGACTGTCGTGCCATAGCCGGCTGCTGCTCGGCTCCCAGCTCGGAGAGCAGAGTGTGTTGCAGAGACATCGGCTGGAAGGGAGCCTGTGGTTGTGAGGCAGATATGCATTAAATGTTATGAGCGTGTGGCACTGAATCCTGGCCCCAGTGGGACAACAGATCTCAGAGAAAGAGGTGTAACCTGAGGGGAAGCAGCTCAGAGCAGGGCCCCAACAAGAGTTGTCCATTCCAGATGTTCTCTTTATGCCACAAACAGGTCCCAGTCCTGCCTTCGGCATTCGCAGCCACGACTGAGCGCGAGTAAGCTGTCCGAGCCTCTGCGTTATGCAAACTGGTGGTTTTGCAGTCCTGAGGCTTCATAGTCTCTGGTAGTTGCAGATTTACTTCTGAAAATTGGGGAAAAATATGAAACAGTGGCCAAATCAAGCAAGTGTCATATTTAAAGCATGAGACAAATGGATCCATTATGATCTCAGCTTTGCTAATATGCCAGTGCTGAGATGAGCCCTGGCAACAATATTATTTTGGCTTTTCTTGAAAAACAAAACAGGTTTCTAAACGATTGTGATAGCAGAGGGAGTTCAGGAATGCTCAAAGGCCAGCATGAGGTTTTGCATGGATGCAAAGGTGGCCAACTTCTTATCTCCCATAGCACAAGGTACGCAAAGTGCTAGTAAGCAGCTTGCAGAGCAGAGTTTGTACACGCTGAGATGTGGGAAGGGGGTAACAGGAGCCATCTCCTCATGAAAACGTTGAGTGCTCCATTCCACAGCTCTTCTGCTTTTAGAAGCTCCCTAAAATAGGGATTGTGTGAATATGTTGTAGAAAGCTGTTGCAGGATCATAATCTGAAATACCTGCGCTCAGTGACTTCTCCCATATCCAAAACCTGGGATTTGAGGTTTCCTTTTAACTCTTACTAAATGTTTTTAATAATGGATTGCATATCTATGACCTTATCTCACTTCAAGAAATCTGATTTAAAAGTTAATTCAGTTAGACTTTTTTTCTCCTCTTGAGCACAGTTTGTTTTATATATATTTTTTTTTTGTGGAGAAGGGGAGGTAACACATTTTGGGAAGTGATAGTGATGTGATACTAACTTGGGATTAATACATTCTGATGTCAGTATTTTCCTGTAAACATAGTGTCCTTTTACTGCTATTAAAATCATCACACTAATGTCCTTTTCTCTGCAGTGGTGGTAGCAATTGTTCTGAGACATTCAGTTCTGTCACGGTAACCTTGCTTTTTTTAAATCTACTACTGATCTTTCACCTTGTATCTAATCCGTGAGCTCCAGTGGTCACTAATTGCAAGCCATTACCTGTTTAAGATGCTGGGAGGAGAACATCATTTCTAGGAACTGATCGTAGATGAAACATTGAATGTTAATACAGTATGAAGTTTTGAGATTTTTTTTTCAGGCAAATACCAATTAAAAAATATCAGAGGACTTGTAAATTATGTAGGTAAAGGTCCACAAAAGAGTTTGAGTGTCCAGCTGGCCACCTCTAATAAAAGTTTTTATGTCCATAGCTTTCCAACTGAACTATTACCCCCAGTTCCCACCTGCCTGCCATGGGGTTAATATAATTTTGTTGTCACCTAAATCCCATCAAGGATCACAGAGCAGGTATTCCTCACTTCACTTTGTCCTGAAAGCTCAAAACACTCCTGCTGATTCAGGCCTTGGGCCTTGGAGAAGGTGGATGGTGCTACTGCAAATGACAAGAGCTACTGATGCAAGTTGTCATCGAGTTCGATTTCAAAACCAGGAAGACAAAGATTTTTTCGATGAAAGTTCCCCTGTGAGAGGTAAGAGGCCTGATTTCCGTGTTGGGGGAGTTGATGGCAGTGGGTGACAGCCATCTTTTCCTCTCTTAGGCTCCAGTATTTGTGGCTGCTTGAATTATTTCCCAGTTCTCATGTTGACTGCTGTGAATCCCATGCTGTTCCCCACAAGTTCTCTCAGATGTGTGGTGGGCCGGCAGCAGGATTCTAAGTCTCAATCTATTTGACCCTTCTAGGGGGGAAAAAAAAAGCCCCTCCATGGCCTTAGTACCAGAGAGCAGAATGTGTATTTGCTTGCATGCACTTTGTGTTAGGCTCAAATCTTTTTTTTTCTTCCTTTTTTTAACCCTTTCCCTCCCTCCAGAGATGATAGCATTAGTAAGGCAATTGCCTTTAATGATGCAGCCTTGCTTTGCTGCTATGTTGCTTAGAGATTTTGGAATCAATATATTGAAAAAAAAAAAGGAGATTGAAAAGGCTATTGGAAGTGTTTGGTCACAAACAAGAATGGCAGAAATGCCAACTCTGCTGCTTTGACAATTTTTAAAGCTCTGTGTCAAAGCAGTTTCCTAGTTGGTGCTTGGGGATGTGGGTCAGAGCAGTCAATAAAGCCGTTAACGTAAATAGCTGAACCATAACCTGCTCACGGCTTTATTCTCTGACATACTAGAAATAGAGATCCTAGAAATGTTACCTTTCTCAAGTCAGAAACTGATATTCTGATTAATTTTACCTACAATATCAATGCGCTAACAGTTGCAAATATAACTAATGTATTTTGATAAAGAGCAGCATTCTTCTCAGGAGTAACCAAAAAGGTGAAATCCCAATTCCATTCAAGTCAGTAGGGGCTCTGCTGTCACCTCCAGTAAATACTGGATTTCACCATTCAAAGTTTTCCTGTCTCTGAAGAGTTTATAGTGTAAGAGAAGAGATGAAGTGTGTAGGAAAGGAGTATGTTGTACACGTGGTGTGCACCCAGTTTCATGTCACTTTAGCTTTTACATTTTACTTTTTCTTAAAAGAATTTGTTCAAATTTAAAGCAAGACCTTTTCTAGTTTGAAATATGCAAACTGGAACCTTCTTAAGAGCGTGAAGGTTTTGCTAAGATATGAGCTGAGCAGATGAAACAAAGTTGGAAGGTGAGAGGGAACTGTGGTGAGCACAAAGGATGGAGCTGGTTTGCTGTGGGATTCTAAAAGCAGCAGAGGGAGTGCAGCTGATGAGCAGCAATGAAAGAGACGACATGAAATGGTGATAGTATTGCAGCCTGGAAGAGCAAGCTGCTGGTTTTTGTACCCCGCATGGGAAGCTCCTGAGGGTTTTATAGGGTTTGCAAGCCCCAGCAGGACCAGTTGGCTCTGGTAGGTGGTGGCTGGGCAGCTATGGCACAGCCTTGTTTGACTTTTGACCTGATCTGACTAAAAGGGATACCGGTTAATTCTCTCAGATTTGTCCACATAATATAGAGGACGGGAAGGAAGTTTATTCCGACGCTTACAACATCTCACTGACCCAAGTCCCTGTATCCTGAGTGGGCCGGTTGTGTTCACACCCAAATCCCGCAGGTCTGCAGATCGCAGTTCCCCAATTCTCTTGCTTTCAGAGTATAATCTAAAATGTATTTAAAGCCTCAAAGACAAAAACCTAAACAAACCAAAACTCAACAATAGTCCCCTGGATGTGTGTAATATGCTCCTTGCACTTCTGTGCTAGATCAGAGGGTTTTGAAGATCACTTTGTCTTTTGAATGTGCTAACTTTTGAGCTGTATGTTATTCTGTGTGGAAAATGAAATGTGATTTTTCTGAGTCTCTTCAACTGAAATTATTTTTGTTTTAATGGATTTATTCAGTAAGGAGAGGGTCTTCATCGGGAAGAGAAGGGACTTGAATGTCAACCTGCAATCAAATGTGTGTTTAAATGCTTTAAGCACCCTGGCAAGGAGCAAAGTAAATCCAGAAAAACCCAGGTAGGTTTTTAGCAAAAAAACAGGAGAGAATGAGTGATGGAGACACAAGGGTTTCCCTGAGAGATCTCTAAACTCAGTTTGTGGGGAGGTGGAAGGGACGTGCAGATGGAAGGGAGAGAAGGGGAAGGTGGTGGGAACTGGGCAGGGGCAGAGCCACAAAAATGGAGACAGTTCTGACTGGAAACAGGTGAAAGGTGGCAAACCTGCAGACATTAGGAGGACAAAGAATAAAGAGCTGTGACTGCCCTGGAAAAGGGAGTGGGATCAACCCAGGGGCAGCCACTAAGTGGTGATCAGGCACCAGCTCCTGCTCCCTGCGGGGTCTGACCAACCCCTCCCCAACCAGGGCTCATCGTGACCACCCTGTCTCCCACCAGCACAGCACTTTTCCTTCAAGGGAGCAGAGATTAGATCAGAAAACCATTCCTGTAGTAATTCAACTGCTGAGGAGAGAAAGAGCTGACATTGGCACTTTTTTTTTTTTTTCATGAGGAAACAGCCACACACACATCTATCAGGTGGATGCTCAGCCATTTCAGTCTTGGGGAAGATAAATGATAGGACACCAGGAAAGACCCTGTTCGTAAAATTGTTAAAATTTCGCACTCACCTTCCAGGCCCGGTTTTTCTTCTGCATTTCCTTTTAACTGAATACTCTCCCTGGCCTTTGTGGTTCCCTTGTCACCTGGCCTCAGCCTTCATTTTTGGGGCCTCATACAGAAGGAGGGAGAGGGCTTCATGCCGAGTCCCACACATTCCTTTGCATCTGCTATTTAGCAAGGGGCTGACTGGAGGCAGGGAGAGGGTTGCTGTGGAATCTCTCTGGTGTGAGGCCCAACAGGAGCCTGGGAATAAATATAGATACTCTGCACTGCGGTCCAAAGGAATGGTATTGATTTCCTCGGAAGATCCCAGTCCATTCCCATCAAAATCTGAAGCTGAAAACAAAGAACCTGTCTCCAAAAATTTTAAGAAAAAAAACTTTAAAATGCTGCCTGGCATTAGGAGCACTTAATCTGCTGACAACGCGTCCAAAAATTAGGGAATACTATGTGATGCTAATGCTAAACCTGTGAGATCTAAGCTGCTTAGTGGATCTAGCCACAAATTTTGAATTCTGCCAGCAGGAAACAGCCTGCCTTACTAATGGAGACTGAAGAAATGTGGGTGAAATTGGAAGCTCCTTCTGTGGCGTGTTGGTGATCATACATGTTGTTAACCCGTGCCTCAGTTTACCCATTGGGAAAACGTTCTTTGTGTCGCTGAACCCCTTTGGCAAATGCTTTTGCAAGAAGGACTACTGTGCTACAAGAAGCACTTCATTATTTAAATGAGACCTTATGCAGCTGG
>VWZK01019326.1:0-17110 GCA_013396935.1 Baryphthengus martii | reverse complement strand
GTAATGTTGTAATGCTAAGTAGGGAAAAAAAATAATTTATCTTCTTCTGGAAATGCTGACTTTGGTGGCAGAGTTTTTGGAAGGTCTGGAAGGACTTTGCTTGTTTCAGATTTATTAATTGCTTGCATCTGTATTGCTGCTTAAATTCTATTTGTTGAATTTATTAAAGTGATCAAAAGTCATTTAATTAATGGCTGAAAACAGTTCATTGTTGTTGCTTGTAAAATAAGTTTCTTTTTTATTTTGTTTTGTTTTGTACTTTCCTTGTTCTATTAGTCTGTCAAGTATTTCCTGTAATTATTTAAGGGTTATTACTTGTTGAAATCAAATTTTCAGAAACACTAATTTTAAGCTAATATTCTTTCTGTGGAAGTCGATGGTGAAGACAGCATTGATTTATTTGGGAGCAACTGGGGAGATATGCTGTACTTTTAATAATCTCAATTAGGTTTGCAATTGGGAAACCCTGGGGCATGTGAAATTAGTGCTTACAAAATACCTGGTACTCTTCAGAACCTATTTTAGAAAGTTGATTCCTTACTGTGCCTGGGAAAATGCAGACATCCATTCACAGCTGAAATTGAATGCAAGAGGTCTCATCTATCTGCCTGTTTACTGACTTAAGTGTAAATTTTCTGCAAACAATGTTTTATTGAACTTTTAAGCTCTCAGAGTCATTAACTTGAGTGAAAGCATGAATATTTCAGGACTCTTGTCTGTCAGTGCACATCTTTAACTGTTCCAGATGAAAGGTTTATATTATTCTTTCTAGTGCAAGAGACGTACTAAAATGAGAGCAAGGTGGAATTCTTCTTGATATGAAATAGTAAATAGCTTTGTACTTATTGATACAATTTGAGTTTTAATGTAACTGTGAATATTAATTCTCTCATTTTGCATTTTAAAAGTAGTAATTGCTTTGCTTTTGATCTTATCTTAGGTGTTCCTGGTAGTTAGAAGGAAAATTAATTATTTGTCTCTAATGCACTATTTTCCTGACATTTCTATGGGAAGATAGCTTTATAAACTGCCAGTCTCTGTATCCATCCCTCGTGAGATTTCAGTGAAATTAGAGATGAGTTTAGTCATTGTGATGTGAACTGTTTTAGGCAAAATACAAAGAATACCACGTCCCGTTGTCTTTAGTAGTTTCTTCTTCTAGACAAGTGTGTGATAATGACCTAGCTTGCCGTGAGACACGAATACAGCTCATGTAGTGCACTTCAGGAGAGAGGTTGAGATATTTACAACTATGAGATTCTTGTACTCTCTCTGGGGATGGAGGCCCACTGAGCTGGCACGCCAGACAGTGGATAGGCAGAGCCCTGTGAAGATAAGACAATCCTATTTTGGCTGAAATAACAAAAGCAAACAGCTCTTACATAGATTTTGAAGGCCACAGTGTCTGGGTGAAGACCTTTGCCTAATTAATGGTAAAATCAATATTAAGTGTATACCCCTAAGTATGGTAACGAGCCTAATGAAGTACATGCTAAACACACATGACTATGTTACTCAGCTCTCCACTCAAATCCTGCTAAATATCACCAAGAAGGCAGGGACAGATGGGATTAGGATACAAAAATCACAAGGGAGTACTTCTCTGGCTGGCATGGCTAGACTGAAGATCTACCAGAGACAGTTGACAAGCTGTACTACTCTCCTCTTCCACCCAAGACAGACGTGCCTTCTTGGTAAGAATTGCACCTCCAATATATAGTATACGTTTTTTAGCATTACTATATTAGCACTATTGTGAATCCTTGAGCATCTGACTGTGTTGAATGTTACCTGGGAATTACTAACTTGAGCTCTATTATCATTTTTTGCAGTTAGTGCTTTTATCAATGGCCATTCCAAACCCATTTTATCTGTTGCTTTAATAAATTAAACATATCTGTCTTAACTTTTAAACTGTCCCAGTACAAACCCTTAGCAGTGCTCTGAGGCAGAACTCTTAAACCTGCTTACTGACTTTGTGGGACTGCTCAGTGCAAGCCCTTGGGGCTCTGGCAGGCAAACATCACACTCTCATCCTTAATGAAACAACAGGGAAAAATATCATTTTCTTCTTTTTCATGAAGAAATATTTTCTATTGAATTTAGAATTACATTTCTAGAAATTATGATCGATAATCTACAGGGTAGATTTTCTGGTAGTATTGTTACAATATTTGTGAGAAACTATTGTCAACCTTTAGGATCACAGAAGATGCAAAATAGCTCTTTCTGCCTACAGTAAGGTCTGCTTTGTTCAATCTGAGAGTCATCAAAGATCAGTAAACTGAATTATTCCTTGAGGTTTTTTGTTCCAGTTGGGATCTTTGAAAGAACATGAGGCAAGTTGGCTGAAAAGACAACAGAATGGAAAACAATTTTCTTACATTTAGTTTTCATTATTAGAAACATATCATAATCATCATTTCGGAAGAGTGAGTTGTCATAAAATCATAAAATAATTAGCCACTGAAATGCATATAAAATATTTTCTCCATATGATTTTCAAATTAGTATTTTTCTATAAGCTGCTTCCTGCATGTACTGCAAAAATTTGTAATTTCACCTACAGTAAGAATGACATTGGGATTTTTGAGATTTTTCTAGATCCAAATAGGTTATCTTCCAAAGTGACCAATGCACCATACGTAGTCATTTGCAAGAGTATCAACTGTACTTCTTTACTATGTGTTTTTTTCCCGAACAAGAGAGAATACACCTATGAATAAATCTCACACCAAACCATCAATCTTCACAGTCCTTTCCAGACTGCAGGGTGTCTTTTGTATTGATTATTTTGCATCTGATTTCTACAGGAATAAGCTTTTACTGTAGCTGTGAGAAACATCAAAACTAGTGTGTTTTCCTGTTCTGCTCTGAGTGAATTTGATATTTTTCTTTTTATGAAAACACATGCAAATCTAGAGGGAGATTTTCTTATTTATTCAGAGAGTGAGAATCCTGGCTTTGTAGCAATTTATGCCAAAAGTGAATTTTTATCGGTGTGCTGTTTCTGGAGGGCCATGATTTTGTAAAGGAGCTATAGCTGATTTGGGAAGTCATTAAGGAAAACATTACATTTTAGGCTTCATGTAGCTATTCCCCCTGGAGCAACTAGAGACTGCAAGACCAAATGTTTTCTTCACTAAATGGCCAGCTTCCCCAGATGCATCTCAACATTGCCCTCCAGGGCCACAGTGGCAGTTAGACTGCCTTTCCAAAACAGGGAGGCCATGACCATTTAGCACTCTGGAGAGGTCTGCTCCAAGCAGCTATTGACTTTGTGGGCAGAGCCTACTCTATCTGCAACACGTGGATAAATTCTTTCCGTGAATTCCAGCTCTGACAGGTAAAGAAGAGCTTATGGAAAGTGATCAGTATTTTTCTGACATCAGAAAGGAAAACAGGAGATCAACCTTAATTCTTAATAGCCAGAAAATCTAAATGGTTTCTACTTGATGTTTTAACTTTAATCATAAGGAAATACACAGTTTTTAAAATAAGTTTTTTCTTCTTGGTAATTCTTTTAGTCACGTTGTTGTAGTAGATTTCTCTTTATTTGGAACTACCACTGGTTCTCATGAGTCTCATATCATCTGTGTGGAAGACTTCAAACTTGATATCCTGGAACTGGGTGTTGATGAGTCTACAACAGTCATGCAGTCAAGAACGAAATGTTTTTTTCTTGCCTCCGTCTCTTCTCTTTTTGTGGGTAGAACCATCCATAGAATATGGAAACAGATGTCTATCAGATGAAATAACCTTTCTAGACATTCCCTTTAAACAGCCTTCTTAAAAGATACTGGAATCTGAAAAGTTAAATACAGGAATTTGAGTTTGATTCCCAGAAAAAATAAGGGAACATTTCCGTGCACTATTTTTTGCTATGTGCTTTAGGAAAAACTATTGATCAACTGGACTTAGTGTTAACACATCATAGAAATCCCTAATGAATGAAGAATTTTTTTTTCTAGCTTTTTTAACAATAATGTTTTTCATAGTCAGTTGAGAGTAATTACACGATTTTGGGAACATTTTAGCATTCGTAGACTTGATTTGTACTTGTATTCATAGTATTAATTCCAGGATAATTACATGTTTCCTCCTCATGTCTGTTTTGGGCTGTTTGAGACCTGCTAAAGTTCCCTCTCCTCACTTTCATATTTTCTTTTAAAAACTTTCAATTTTATTCAAAGGTGGCTTTATACTTGCAAAGGATCTTAAATTTAGAGCCTGAAGAACACTTGAGGGAATGAGCATGGACTATTTGTAAGGAAATCATCTGCACTTCAGCAGTATGTGTAAGAGGTTTAGATAATTAACTTGTTTCTAAGGTTTTGCCCCTAATCAGGAAAAGAATTGTAGGAATCCATTTTTGCTTCTGCATTTGGGCTGTAGGGGTCTAATATCGCATGGATTGTTATTTCTGAGCATGACTTTATAAAATCAGTGTGAAACACCTTATACAAGTTTCTCTCTAAGTGGAAGCTTCACATAGTTATCCTTGGTAAGGGAATAGAGAGATTCATTCTCAGAGGTTTCTTCTGTATTTCTTTAGCTCTTTAAGAAGAAGCAATCAGCAATACCTAAGTATGTCTGCAAGGCACTGAAGGGAGAAAAATTTCCACATTTTTGACCCTGTCTTTTAAGTGGAAAATAGAGAAGATGGAATTACTTTAAAGGAATCAGAGAACAGCTAGCTGGATTTTTATGTTAGAGTCCCTTTTTCCTTCAGTATTTTCACTTCATGTCAAGTCTTGCTCCCATCATGCATCTTTAGACACTTTTATGAGGTAGAGCTTAATTGAAGTGCTAGTTGGTTAGGAGTGTTTTTTACAAAATACGTTTTTGTAGTATTGTACCAGGTGTGACTAAACAGTCTACTGGTTGTAGTTTCGTATCAAAATCACAGAGAAAAGAAAGAGGCAAAGGTATTTGCTTCATATACAGGGTTCAAGTTCAAATTTCACCTCAGTTAAATAGAAAGTAGAATGTGAAGTGCCTCTAACAAGATGATATTAAAAGAAATTCACTCTAGGATAGACAATGTGAGAAAATGGGAAAGCCAGATTTTAATGAGAATGCCCTAAAGGCCACCTGGTTGCTCTAACTGCTGGAATGTGGGCTCTTCTTGTTTGCATTTTAGAAAACATTTGAAAAAATCTGCTTATTTCACTGCTGGACAGAGCAGAAAAGCTTTTGAAATCTCACAGTTTGGGGTGGGGAGATGGATGGTTGTCAGGCAAATCATTTCACAGAAATCTGCATGGTATTTTTGGAGTTTGGAAGGAAAGATCTATTCCCAGTGTCAGAAATTAACAACCCTTTATCACACTGTACAGCATAAACAGTAGTGTGCTTGGAGGAACTGAAACATTTCAAACACTTCACTGAGGGAGACTTTTAGAAATTTGCAGAGCAACTGCAGATAATAGTGTGCTTTTCTTCAGTGATTTGTAAATAAAGCTGTGGGTTTCACAGTGAGTTTCAAACCAGTCCCCTGTTTCCATCATTTGATGCATGGATGTTTGTGATCTGCTAGTGGTCTTCTGCTCGTGTCTTCTTTTGGGATTTGATGACTTCTACTCATTAGACTACCAAGATGTCTGATTATCTGGCCAAGTCTTTGGTATGCATTGCTTTAAGATATTTTACTCTGATATTGTTTTGTCCTCCATCATATTATTGTACTTGGAACAACCCAATTAAGCTCCATACAGTTGTGTCTCCTCCACCTCTTCTCACTGCGTTCAGCTGTCACTCTGGGTTTTATCTTGTTCTGGTTTTATTTCTCATGCTTTGCTGAAGCTTAGCAGAAATGTATACTGCAGCATATGTTGACATAGTCTAATCCAAAAGCCATTTTTTCTTGTATTCTGTACTCACGAATTGAGGTCACAGTTTAGTCTTTCACCTATGGAGCATACTTTGTGACTTCAGCTCACAGTCTTTATTGCTTACAGGTAGGATCAAAACTGCTTTCGAAATGGTTCCTATTCCTCTACACATGGAGTCATGATACTGTATAGAAAACTAATACAGAGCTAATACAGCCTTAAAAGCTTATAAATTCAGTTTATTTTTTTTTTCTTTTTTTTTTTGTAACCTGAGTATTTGGAGTTGCATACTATCCCTGGGGTTTGTACTGTCAGCAAAAGTTATGCACATACAAATAGTGTATTTACTTTCTGCATACAAAATTGTGTGTGCACACAAGTTTGGAAATCTGTGGAGTGGTTGAAGTTGAGCAGAATAATTTTGAATAATTCAGATTATTTTATTTCCAGTGAATTCACAACTGTATCGTTCCTTGGGAGACTTGCCAGCCTCAAAGGAAATATGAAATACTTTTTAAACTCCAATTAGGGGATGAAGCATTGAAAGGTCTAATTCATCTGTGTGGAAGCAATTCAAACCAATAAGTACTAGGGATTCTCTAGCCAATATAAAACAGTAAGGACAAATGCTACATAATGATCCTAGAAGTGTGCCAAACCATTTTTTTTTTTCTTTTTTTTTTTTAATCTAAGGCTGAAACACCTTCATAATGCACCATAGAATGTTTATAATCTTTTACAAAACCTAGACAGTAGGTTATTTATTTTTCTTTCCTATTCTATAAAATCTTGAAATCTGGGATCTTAGCCATTCTGCACTGAGATAAAACCGTGATCTTCTAAGATTTTTTTTGTCTGCAGAAAACTAGAAGGAGAGATGTCTGCAAGAAAGCACTCACATAGCACATGAGAATCCCAGGTGTTACTCTTCCTGACTAAGGCCAGGAATTCATACTCTGTACTGTGAAACCTAGTTAGATACTCTGATCAGCCAACTGTTCTGTACTCATGTGCTCCTGCTTTGACTACCCAATTCATCTTGCATTTGGGAGGTATTTCCCAGTCAGTCCTGATCTGCAACCTACATTTGTATTTCCACATGAAAAAGCACCTAAAAGAATTCCCAACCAGCTCCAGGTCTGACTGTGATGCTGTTTCATCAAAGAACTTAACATGTGCAAAATTTAAATGTGAGGAGGCATGGAGTTTTACAGTCCATGAGGAATGCACTGCTATCATGTATAATACAGGTGCTGCAGAATGCACTTTATATACTTCATAAAATAAATAGTTTAGTTTATATGCTAAACAATTTAGAAGCTAGAAGAACCTTGGATGGTGGTGGTGTTCTGGCAGGACCCCTGCCAGGGAATCACATGAAGGAAAGAAAGGGTGAGCAGTGCCAGGGAAGTGCTCAGGAGAGGTCGGCTTTCCTTATTTTGTCACAATGTGTGTTATAATCAAAACCACTGCTGAGCATTGGGTTGCTTTTCTTTAGCACACAATTTGTGCTCATTGTGTGAAAAATATGATAATACTCTTTGAATTTGGAGACCTCAGCTATCAAAGTTTAATTTTGTAATTTGTTAGCTGGCATGGTAAGGGAGTAATGACCAGTTTGTCATTACGATAGCAACTGGGTTTAGTACTGTCATGGGGTAGCTGGCTGCCAGAGGGTGGGAAGAGGAGTGCAGAGCTACCCAGTTAGTGGCCTGCCATCACCATCTGAGGACTGAGCAGGTGCTGGATGGCTGGCATAGGCTTGCTGCTCTTGACCATGCTGCTGCTGGCAGTAATTAAAAAAATATGACATATTTAGAAGACTTAGTGTGTAAAACAGGGTAAAAGGTCAGATTGACTCAGTTCTTGGTTTGTTTTATTCCTGATGCACCTAATTAAATCTTATGAAAAAGGAAAGTAAGATATTTGGTGACCTATGCTGTTATGCTTTAAATAACCCTACAGAAGTAAAACATTCTGGAACAGGTTTCTTGCACTAGTGAAAGGTGACATAAAATATCTCCATGGGGGAGCATTAGCTGCCTAGCTCTTCTCCATATAATGGAAAACAAGTCTTGCTTTATTAGATATTGCAATAAGCTGCCTTAACAAGATGGCAATTCTTTTCTTGAGATGGTTTGTCAAAACAGATCCTGGAGACAAGCTTGGCCCATCCAGACTAAGTGCTGGCATCAACATTGACAGCTGTGCTGATGCAGTGACTGTATTACACCAGGGATGATGTTGGCCTTTCAACTCTGTCAAGCCTGCTTGTTAACTTAAAGGAAAAAAATTGGACAGGGTTTGGAAAATTTACTGTGTGGGAAGAATAAATTCTGAATTAACGTAGCTGTGAATAAAATCTAGGCAGAGTCTTTCTGCTGGACAGAACAGAAGAGAAAGATGAAAATCAGTCTGAGAAAGACTGCAAACCTTTCTATTTTAGATGGTAGATAGAATGTAGAAAGTTTTACAGTTCTCATTTTTTGCTTGCCAAGATTCCTCTCTTCTAAAGGTGGTTTGAACATTGCAGACTTAGAAAAAATAATCTGATGCAAAGCAAGATCTGCTATCCAAGACCCTTCTTCCACAAATATTCTTTGTGCATTTAAGACATATATGAGAAGAAGATACTTCGACAAATAAAAGCAAGGGAAAATTCTATTCTGAAAAGTGGCAGTAACCAGTATTTCTTCTTTCTGCCTAATTTCCATAACTAATGTTTTTAATTTACAGGTAAAAAGACGTAGATCTGTTTTCCATCAGGACATGTTGATCTTAGATACCAAGTTAGTTTCTTTGCACCCTCCACACCACTGCTGCTTATACCCTTCAAGTAATATAGGTAACAGCAACTGTGTTAGGCCTGGGCAATTGCATTGTAGCTGGGGTCTTCAACGGGAGCTTTATGGCACATGTTCAGCCCTTTACTGAGCATGTGAGTAAAATTCACTGGATTTAGTAATGTTCAGAGAGGAATGAGTGCCAGTGCATACAGTTATGCTGACTTTGGGTCATTGTAGAATTAAATGCTCATTTCCTAATTCAGCAGATGCACCAGCTCCAGTAATATGCAATGTTGAAACACATATTCTATATAGCATAATTTGATGTTTTTTTCAATCTGTTCATAGAATTGTGGAATAATGGGATGATTCTAATTGGAAAAGACCTTCACGACCAACTCCAACCATTAACCCAGCAGTGCCGGGTCAGCACTAAACCATGTCCCTAAGTACCAAATCTACATGGTTTTAAAATACTTCCAGGGATTTAATGACCAATAGAGACTGCGGATTAAATGTGCTCTAGGAGATTAGATTTTTTTTTTTTTTTTAACTTTTAATTTAATTTTCCTAGCCGGCTCCTGAAGGCTCATGCCCTAAAATTATCAGTTTTTCACAGTTTGTCTGTCTTTGTGCAACTCTGCTGCCAGGTAGCAGTAGAGGCCTAGTGGATGCAATCATTCATTTACTTCCTGCTTTTTATGTCCAGCTGGCACTGGCAGCATGTTAGTGAGCTGCTGTCTGAACTCTTTATGTTATGCAAAGGAGCACTGTGTAACAGCTGATCTTCTGCTGCATCATTTCTTGTTTGAGAGCCTTGTTCTTGCTGCTAGGAGGTTGAACAGAGGCTTTTAAACTGTTTACATGTTCCTTCATGTTCTCATTTTCTGCCTCAAATATTTCCTCTTGCCAACAGCCTTTCTCAGATATTGCTTCCAAACCCTGGAGGGCAGCTGCTCAGACCTGGTTTATTATCCCCACAGCCATCTACAGATTCTCTTGCAATGACACAGTCCCAGTTCTTTCTCTCATGACCAATTTGCTTTTTGCACCCAGGAAACATGGTTTGGATCACAAAATTCACATATATCAAATTTTTGCAATGCAATGTGGATCCTTTTTTCTTGGAACTATAGCTTGTTGGGTTTTTCGTGACCGTAGTATGTGAAATGGGGTCACTGCTATATGATCTCTAATTTGCTTCTCAAATGCAATACAGTATATCATTGAAGGGTTTGCATACACTTTCTCTGTTTTTCTAGGTAAGCTGAATATAAACTGTTATCAGGACAAAAATGGGAAAGCTTTTGAGTGTTCACTGTTGTGAAATTCCTGTTCTGATGAACAAGCAGGTGCATGCCTGAATCCACAATTTGCAGTTTTAACTAAGCAATTTGGGCAGTAACCTCATATGGAATTTGTTCATTTCTGCCTTGAACTCATTACAATATAAACTGAAATGTACTTCTCTGCAGGATGTTGCTCAAAATACTGATTCTAAATGTGCACCTCATCATAGAGGATTTGCAATCACCAGTGTTACACACTATTTTGCATATGAACAGATATATATAAATTAAATTATCACCTTTATTAAATTTGGATTAAAGGTTAATTACAGCTATTTTAGAAATGGTGAATGAAGTGGCTTGATTTAGGCAGAACTACACAAAAATATGGCGTGGTGTGATGTTTACTCTTTCTTGCTTGGATTCTAGATCAAGTTCTTAAACATTTTACAGAAACATATTTTACATACAAATTACATTCCAATGAAAAATGTTTAGAAATTAAACGAATTATTTGAAGTGTTATGACACTGATAAAAACATTATTCAGTTTTTATATCTTATTTAGAGCCAATTTTCGTTCCCTGGGCAATCCTTTAGTACAACAAACTATTCCAGCAACTTGTGCATGTCTTTGTGATGATCAGGCCTAGTTTGAATAATAACTGGCTTCTCTAGCAAAGTCCAGAGAGTTTGATGCCAGGGCAGAGCATCCACTGTATCCAACAATCTGAGCAAAGAGCTGTCTTAGCTAAGTAGTAGATAACGGCAAAGAGGGGAATAAAACTGTGATTCCTGTGCTCCACAGATAACAAGATAGTTAAACCTAAAATAGGAGGAAATATCTAATACTGTTCAGCAGTAAATTCTCTCCTAAAGCTGAGATCAATCCTATATGATAAGAACAAAATAGAAATATCATCTTCATTAAACTAGTGGTTAGGACATTCAATGGGATACATTTTAAAATGTCTTTATTTTCCGATTTGGAGAAGAATCACAGAATCACAGAATGTTAGAGGCTGGAAGGGACCTCGAAAGATCATCGAGTCCAACCCCCCTGACAGAGCAGGATCACCTAGAGTAGGTCACACAGGAACGTGTCCAGGTGGGTTTTGAATGTCTCCAGAGAAGGAGACTTCAACAACCTCTCTGGGCAGCCTGTTCCGGTGCTCTGTCACCCTCACTGTGAAAAAGTGTTTCCTTGTGTTTACACGGAACCTCCTATGCTCCAGTTTGCACCCATTGCCCCTTGTCCTATCATTGAATGTCACCGAGAAGAGCCTGGCTCCGTCCTCCTGACACTCGCCCTTTATGTATTTATAAACATTAGTGAGGTCACCCCTCAGTCTCCTCTTCTCTAAGGTAAAGGGATTCAGCTCCCTCAGCGTCTCCTCGTAAGGCAGATGCTCCACTCCCTTAGTAAGTTTAGTGGCTTTGTGGACTGGACTCTGTCCAGTACTCCAGGTAGGGTATCACCAGTAGAGGGGGAAGAGAACCTCCCTCGACCTGCTGGCCACACTCCTTCTAATGCATCCCAGGATGCCGTTGGCCTTCTTGGCCCCACAAGGGCGCGTTGTTGGCTCATAGTCATCCTCTTGTCCACTAGAACAGCTAGGTCTGTTTCCTCAGAGCTGCTCTCCAACACATCAGACCTCAACCTGTACTGATCCATGGGGTTGTTCTTCCTCAGATGCAGAACATTATACTTGCCCTTATTGAATTTCATTACATTTCTCCCCGGTCAGCTCTCCAGTCTGTCTAGGAGACAGAGAGATCTAATCCAATGAGTACCTGTTATTAGCTACTCGAAGCTTGTGTTTTTCCTCCTGCAAAGTTATTCTATTTCCTATCAATATTTTATGGAGCTGGTGTTTAGAGGAGCTGGGTGAGTGCTCTAACAACTGGATTATTTCTTCTACTTCTTCCTACCACTTGTCCTGAGAATATCTCATTAGATACATGAAGTAGAATGGCCTCAGTTGGAGAAATAGATAAACAATAATTCCATGATACTCTGCAATTTAGCCACTGTCCAAAGGTGTTGAAAATTTATACGTGATCTTAATCCGAATCAGGTTGAAAGATCCATGTTTTCATCTGCCTTTAGCACATGGTTATACTCAGTTTTGCCCCCTTAACCCACCGTTGTATCAAGATAAGCATGGTGGAGGAATATCTACTGATATTACTGGCATGATGCATGAGTTAAGACTCCTGGTACATCAGTAATGTCAGGCTGTAGGTGAGTCTCCTATTTTGACATACTGAGATTTTATTAGACATAAATATGGTTAAGTGGGAATAGTAAAGCTTGTAAACGGTGAAGTTCTTTGCAGATGCAGCCTTTAAATTACTGATGAGGGTGTGAATTTTTATGCTGCTAATAGCATTTTGCCAGTTGTAATGATTGGAAGTTTTAAGTTCTTCCTGAACATAAAAGATGCACCTGAAAGTTAGAAGATTCTTTAAAATTGGAGCTCCTTTCAAATGGGAATGGTATCCTTCCCCTTAAAATGATTTCCTATAATTCGTGCTACAGGTTCAAAATCCTTGTCTTCATCTGTCTCCAGTCTTGCTTATATCTCTGCATTCTGTCATTGCTTCACCTTCTCTAACTTACCACTAAGCAAGGCACTTAATCACATGCACTGCAGATGAGAAAGGTAGCTATGGACACTAGTGCAAAACTCCCACAGAAAACAGGTACTTAATACTTATGAAGACCTGATAGAACGTTGTTTCCTTAAATAGCAGCCACAGCTGTTTAGCTAACGGAGCCATCACTATAATTCATGACATTTAGAAAATAATTTATTTTATTGATATTTTAAGTGACTTCAAAAAAATACGCAATGCTGTTGCAGGCTTGCAGAAGTAAACTATATATGAAGACACACTGTCTTAGTCACAGAATTTTGAAAATAATTTTTGAACTTTTAGATAAAGATAAATGCATAGCAATTATTAAAAATGTCCAGCAGGTTATTATCCTCGATTTTAAGGATTTCATATGATTTATTTGTTTTCTCTTTAACTCCCATTGTGCCTACCTATATCTCTATGTATCAGAAAATCTTTGAAATACATGATCTTCAACCCATCTATATAGCAGTGAAATACGTGACACTTAGCCTTTCCCCTTTATTAGATTCATATTTGCTTCATTTTTCACCTCACACAGACCTTGTGTTACTGTAAATTATTTACATTAAAACTCCTAAGTTATGATAGTACTTTTAATGAAAAACATATTAAAAAGAAAATAAATTTTGCCTTATTTCAAGTTGCCTGCAGTCTTCCTTTTTGTCTGTGCTTAGCGTTAGGTGAAGCTTTTTGGCACAGACTTAAGCATCAGCAGATTGAGGGGTGACATCTGACTAGATAAATACACATGCTAGATAGCTTTCCATCCTTGTGTCTGACTCGTACTTGAATGATGCAATTACATTTAAAGCATCAAGGAAGGACAGAAGATCTTGGCTAAGGTACCAGTTTAGCACAAGATCAGGGTATAGTTCACAGTTTTCTTATAAGCATTCTTCGATATTTCAGAAACTGTGGATACTGATAGTACTTTTTGCATCAGATTATGGACTCACTACATTGTCAGTTTTCCTTAAATGAAATGTGCTTGCCCTATATCTAGAATCATATGTCCTGATCTTGTTTGGGATCTTTAGGTACTTCTGTCATTACATAAATAATCCATTATCATATCAATACAGTAGAAATGTATTTTCAGTCTATTCAGGCTTAAAGTTTGTTTCTAAAATAAAATGTATATGCAAGAAAGACAGATAAGAAGTCCTTTTCTTGCATGGATCATAATACTTGGATTTCATGTCTTCTGTTGCCCTGAGCCTAGTGTTCCAATAAATGCTTTTTCTAAAAATCTTGCTGCATTGCTCTGGAAATTAGATGATCCTTAGAAGTTAAAATCATTGGTTTGCATCAGTATTTCCTATGTTGTTACCATAAGCTATGTCAGCAAGTACTACATGTTAGCTTCTTGCTAAAATATAAAATAGACTGCTTTATTCTCATGACTCTTCTCAGTACATCTCCTTCTAATCACACATAGAAAGGAAATACTCTAACTGTAGGAGGAGGCTGAAGGATATGTGGAGCTACAAAGTTTTTCTAGATTCCTTCTCAGTCATTTCATCTTTTGTTGATCTAGTCTGCTGCTTTCCAGACTTGAATGATATTTGAGCAAAAAAATTCAAAGAAAATCTTTCAAAGGTGCCAGATGGATCATAGCAGGCCCTGACTTATTGTTAGAGAATGATGTCTGCTACATAGTCTTTCCTTTGATTATAATCACAGAAATGTTAAGTCATCCAGAAGTAATGTAGATAGTTGGAAAACTCTTCTTTGTAGTCAAAATATACCAAGAATAGAGTTCATTAGTGTTCTAGACTCTGAAGATGTAACACAAAATGTTCACTGTCAGTGTCTTCTCCACTAGCTTTTAACATCTCTGTGTTAGGCCCTTTATTTCCCACTGTGAAGTTCTGATTCTGGACCCTGATGTAGCACAACGGGATACCATGGCCCACAGAGTAAAGGGCACTGCTCTTTCATTTAGTGCCTTGAAGCTGAGATTCATCTGGACAGTGTGTGCACCCAGTCAACCTGACTGGGCTGTCTGGCTGTCTGTGGGAAGCAGGTGATTTTTACAATGCAAGAAGTGACTTCAGGCACTCTGCTGTCTCCAAATCTTTATCTATTGCATTGATACTCTTATCTCTATGTGTTCAAGATTGGTTTCTGTAAAAACTAAGGGAAGGTGATGAGCAAAGTGTGAAGATCTTAGTGCTTATGCACTTTTTAAAAGGCTTGGAAGCTGGCAGCATGGAAAGATTTGACTTGTCCTTCCTGTGAAGCAGCAGAGAGACTGTAGTCTGCTTATCCCCTGCCACAGCTGGCCTGGATTGGCGTGACATTGAAACAGACTCCAAGCTAGGCTTTTTTCTGAGTAATCCACATGTCAGGTAGCAAAACTACACCCAACTTTTAATGTAATTTTTTAATTCCACCTCCTTTTCCCTCCCCCTCCTTCACCCCCACCCCAGTAAATTATAGAGGAATAATTATTTCTTTTAATTAGTCATAGATCCTGTTATGAAGATGGGTTGTACAGAAGTCATTAGGCCAAGGAGGGATATGTATATTGTCTGCTACTATAAAGTCAACCAGCAGAGGGTACTAATGACTTTCAATGTTGACTCTCCTGCTTACCTGAATGTTAATATATTCAGTGTTGAAATGTATATTTGAAAACAATGATATACTACCTGTTGCAAAGAAAAAAACAAGTTTGTCATCCTGTCTGCGTTTTGCTGCCTGCATCTTATTTCCGTCTTTTCAGTGGACATTTCAGATGGTCCTATATGTGGGGCATGAATTAGCTGAAAAGGTTGTACAAAGGAGAGAATAAGGATATTGGGAAACTATCTTCACTAAAAGGGTTGTTAAAGCACTGGAACAGATTGTTTGGGAAAATGGTGCAGTCCCTATCCCTGGAGGTATTTAAAGACCATATAGATGTGGTTAAGTGGTGGCTGTCAGTCCTGGGTAAATGGTTAGACATGATGATCTTAAAGATTTCTTCCAATCAAAACGGTTCTGATTCCATATATGTTAGGGTGTAAAGTGGGAAAGGCAGCAAGAGACAATTAAGAGAAAACGGACCTTAGTAAATAAATGAAATATCATCGGTAAGGCAATGAACAGCTAGATGCTGTTCAACGAGGTCTCCTGGCACTGCTACAACTGAAACCTCAAAGCTGGCGCGTTGTCTGCTGGCAGCCTCCACTGCCATTGCAGCCAGAGGCCATTCCAGCCTCCTTATTGCCAGCAGTGCACACATCTGCGGTGTTCATGGCTTAGATTTTTTTTTATATTCATGAGTTCCTTTTAATGTTGTTTTTTTGTGTTTGTTTTTTTTTTTTTTGGTGGTGATAAGATTATTGTGTAGAAATATGTGCTTTAAAACGTGAAATCTGGACTGATGGCATGCACAAAGTGAAGTGCTAAAAGATGACCCAAAATTTAGAAGCAGATGGAGCTCCTGACTGCCTGCACCTCTGAGACAACACCACAGTGCTGCTATGCTGTTTTCATGATACCTACCAGGTGGGTCCAAAGGTAGCTTGTCTCCCCATATTTTTCTGGAAACACGTGGAACATGACAAGTTTCTGTACAAGCACAGGCTCTGTCCACCCACGTGTCTTGAGAGCATGCCAATTGCAGTATTACCAGTGACGGCAGGGATTGTAACTCAATCAGTGTGAGATCCTTTGAACTAATAAGGAAATTAAGAAAAAACAAATGTAACCAAAGGATTTTTCAGATGCTTTCCAGAATTACCTCTTAGTATGAGCTCCAGAGCCTTTGTCTGGGCATCTACAAACATTGGGTAGTATCACCTTGGACACCTAAGTGAAAAAAATCTTGCTATATGTTTCCTAATACTAGTTATTGTAATAGTATAACTCATACAGAGATTTTTTTCTACAGTAAAGGTTTTTAGAAGGCCTGATTTTTAAGTTCACGTGTTTTTAATAGCAGAGAAGTTTTCTTTAGCTACAAGATATATTTGTGTCTCTTCTGGTTGTCAGAAATATAAACGCTTCAAACTGAAACACAAGCAGAGAACACAGTCCTTTTGCAAAGTACCCTAACAGAGAAGTGTTATTTTCTTCTTTACTGCAAAAATTTTATCACTCAGATGTGCCCAGAAGTTCAAGATGTATTTATTCAATGTATTTGATGCAGTTCGGTAAAGAAACTCTTCAACATTCACATATTTGCAAATCAGACCTGAGTGCCTGCAAAAGAGACTGGAACTGCCAAGTCTTGCTGCAGCAGTACTGTGGTTTTTTTTGTATATTTTCACAAGCAAAAGTCATGATTTTGAAAACAAAAATAAAATAATGTACAACAAATTAACTATTTTCCTCCTGTGAAACTGCTACTCAGATACATAAAATAATCATAGTTAAGGAAGGAAATATGCAGTACTTTTCTGTCAACTCATAAAAATGTGATTTATT
This sequence comes from Baryphthengus martii, assembly GCA_013396935.1. Lineage (NCBI taxonomy): Eukaryota > Metazoa > Chordata > Aves > Coraciiformes > Momotidae > Baryphthengus > Baryphthengus martii. The sequence goes on along the minus strand of VWZK01019326.1, from coordinate 139 downwards.
TCCACTACTCATCTTCGTAAGAGAGATTGTAAGGCTTTTTTTCAAGAACTTCAAATTTAGTGTTCAATTTTCCCTCCAGATGTGTAAATCTGCTCTTCATACATTACAACTCCTTTGGGGCAATGCTTCTGTATCTTTT
>VWZK01019325.1:77872-101693 GCA_013396935.1 Baryphthengus martii | reverse complement strand
AAAAAAAAAAAAAGAGGAAAAATTGCTCAGTGTTGCTTTCCTCGAGGGCGTGAAATAGCCATCGAAACCTGACGAGATGAGTTTGCACTCCTAAAGAAAAATGTAAGTACTTCAACTTCTAGAGGATTTTTAATTGTATTTCTGCCTAGAGCCGAGGTATTAAATACCTTGTCACTTGAGGATTTCAAGAGTTGTGTTGGGAAAGGAATTCTTCACTCAGCTGTAAGAAATTCAGCTGGNCCAGGCGAGGAGTAGTGGACGCGGAGGGAAGGAGACTGGCTGTGCCCGTGGACGTGCAATGATTTGGCCACCGCCGCTTCTCTCGCTGCGTGCGCTGGTAGCATCAGAACGAGCCGAGCAATTGATGATGCAACGATCCAGAAGCAGGTTTGTGGGGTTTGGTGTTTGGTTTGTTTTTTTTTTTTTTCTTTTTTTTGGTCAGATCTTGAAGGTTATTTGGTGGCGGGAGAGGTTTAAACTTCCCTCACGGAGCTCANCAAAAAAAAAAAAACCACCACATGTTTGTAATACATTACAGGATTGTTTGTCCTGAATTTTAAACTTTTTGTTAAATTTGTGGAACTATGGAGGAATTTTCTAGAAAAAAGTGAAATAAAGTAAGATGGAAAAGTAAAACTTCAAGTGTTTTTTTTGTTTGGTGCGTTGCTTCTCCAGGGACAGCGTAGCCGGCGGCTCTGCCAGGCCCGCGCCCGCAGGCAGCTCCGCACCGGGCGCAGGAGGGGAGAGCCGAGGGAAAGGGAACTGGTTTTAAGCGTGGTCAGTCTGGGGGAAGCCTCTGGTGTCCTTGGTACATTGGAGTTTTAAGTTGGTTGCTTAAATCCCGTTGCTGCTGCAGCTTCAAGTTTAGGTTCCTGCAGCAAGACGAGCTGCAAGCACGAGATGGAGCGAGGCCAGGACAGAGGTTTTCCTAAGAGAACACCCAACACCCTTCCACGGGATTTGACCAGGTTTCCACCGCTCCCAGAGTGTGTCACAGACCCAGAGCAGTGAGGCAGAGCTCTGGGCTGGGAGCAAAGGTTCCCCTTGTGGTAGACACCAGTCTCTTGGCCACTGCCGGGAGCATCATCACCCTCGCTGGGTGTGCAAAGTGGAAAGAGGGCCATGAAGATGTTCCTGGAACCCTCTGCTGCAAGGCCTGCCTGAGAGAGTTGGGCTCGTTCAGCTGGGAGAAGGCTCCAGGGAGACTTTATTTCATCCTTTCAGTATCTGAAGGGGGCCTAGAAGAAAGCTGGGGACTTTCTCCAAGGGCTTGTAGTGATGGGATGAAGGGTAATGGCTTCAAAGTGGGAGAGGGGAGATTTGGATTAGAAATTAGGACATTCTTCACTGGGTGCTGAGACCCTGGCACAGGTTGCCCAGGGCAGCTGTGGAGCCCCATCCCTGGAAGTGTTCAAGACCAGGCTGGACAAGGCTCTGAGGACCCTGCCCTAGTGGGAGGTATCCCTGCCGTCCCTGCCCATGGCAGGGGGTTGGAACCAGATGATCTTTAAAGTCCCTTCCAACGCAAACCCTTCTGTGATGCTGATCAGAGAGGCAGCTTTGGCTGCAAGGCGGCAAATTACCCAGTTTGCTGCTTCCCCATCCCTGTCCCATTCCCCTGTGTCCCATCCCCCCCTTTAGATCCCAACCTCAGAGTTATTTTGCAGAAACTACTGAAGAGTTAACAGACACAAACTGCAAGTTTATTGATAGGCATTCCTCAGACTGTTGGAGACATTTCCACTTGACCCAGCCGATCACACAAACCAGCACCAGTTGCACCAGCCCCTGCCCTCCCTTCTCCGCCGGTGCAACAGGAATTGCACTGAGCCCAGAACAAAGGGGGAGGTTTCACCCCCTCCTTAGGGTGCCCAAGGCCAGGGACTGTTACACCCACCCCAGCAAGGTTTTGATGCTGCTGTGACCTGCAGCCAGCAGCTTCCCGGGGCTGTTTGTGTTAAATAAGAGTGTAGGTGCCCTTCAGAGCACCCACCAGCTCCTGGTGCTCCTCCTTAGGCCAGGGGAAATGGTGCTCAGAATCCAAAAGCACAACTGCTCCACTTCTATTCACATCAATAAAAAAAAAAAGCCATTTTACAAGCAAAATCCTTCATTGGCTGTTGGGATTAACAGTCCCTCCAGGCACTGGGCCTTGCAGAACCATTGAGACGAGACCTTCAAGAGCTACTGGCTCCTCTCAGCTCTGGAGAACCCTGTCCCATGTGTCCTACACTCAGTGAATTCACTCTAAAGGGCCTTGCCAGGTGCTGGAAGGGTTGGTCACAGACCTTCAGAAGAACCAGCACTGTCTGCTCTCAGCAAGCACAGGTAGGAAGCCTCAGCCAACCCTCACCCCACCCCTATGGGGCTCCACCCAATCGAGGATGCTCTAAACAGCATTTCTACACTCACAAGACTACAGACACATTGCACAGACATTTGTACACAGCCTTATAAATAATCCCTTTGCGGCAAACGCTCCCCAGAACACGGGCCGCGTCTTGACTACTTAACCACCTGATTTATGGCTTCGTTACAACTCAATAAAAGATAAAACAGACTCAAAATATTGCACAGACAAACCCAGCAACTGCGGAGTCCCACACACTGCCCCCCTCCCAGGCCCAGTCATGCAGCATTTGTCACCTTGGTCAGAAGACAAGAAGATTTAAAATCATTCCGCTGGCACCAACATGCAGTTAAACATCCATCTGGGGGGAGGGGGGGGCTGGATAAACGGCTGTAAAAAGCAATCTGCTTTTTTCCCCTCAGCAGGAAAAAAGTGCAGCTCCTGTTTGGTTTACATTCAACTCAGGAAAAGAAAACTTTGGTGAAAAACGTAACATACAATACAGATTATCAGGTAAACATTGTCCTGCCCTTCTGAAAACGGGAAGAACAAAAATACAAAGCAGGGATTTTTGAGGAACACCTCAGAACACGGACACAGGAGAACACGGGGCGCAAACGCTCACCCCACTGCAGCACCAGGGCCAAACCACCAGAGCTGAGCAACGCCGGAGAGCGGTGCTACGACCCAGCCTCCTTTATTTCTAGAGAACGTGGAGCCTCCTTCCCGGGGAGCCGGGAGACAGCAGGGGAAGGGTTCTCCAGGCTCACTGCAGTCTAAAGCCTGGGTGCTACTGCTGAAGAGCGTTCTCGGGCGTGCTGGGTGTTTCCACAGCTGCGTAAAACTGAGCGATTTGTTCCTTGTACTTCTGGGCCACCTCGTGTCGCTTCAGCTTCAAGGTTGGGCCTGCAGGAGGAAAAAAAAAAGGTAACCAAACAAAACACAGCACAAGGTTTTCACGGCGATGGTGCCATTTTGAGAGGCAAATGGTTACTGGAGGGACCTTCAGGCTTCAAACAGACATCAACTTCTACATTTGGGCATTAGCAAGAAGTTCTTTACTCTGATGGTGGCAGAACACTGGAAAGGGAGGTGGTGGAGGCCTCATCCCTGGACATAGTCAAGGCCCGGCTTGATGGGGTGTTGAGCAACCTGCTCTAGTTGAAGATGTCCCTGCTGACTGGGTGGGGGTTGGACAAGATGACCTTTAACGATCCCTTTCAACCCAAACCAATCTGTGACTGTGTGAAATTTCTCCTTTCATTACTAAAATCTCCCTCCCGTGTGTATGGAAGCAGCACATCCAGCCTCCACCAGACAACGCAGCCCCACGGGAAGCTCGGCTGGGCCAGGCAGAGGTGGGAATTCACCCCATTCTCCCCAAAACCATGACGTGGAAAAGCCCCAGCAAGAAAGGGCCGTGGGTAGCTCTGTGTGCTGGGGGGTTGTGGTTGGAGTGTCTGTTTGATAGGCAAGGAAGGGGTGAGGGGGTAACCTCCACCACTCACCAAGCTCTCCACCAGGGATAGAAAAGTCCTTCTCCAGAAGGACCCACTTCTGGATTTTCTGGGCATTGGAGACAGCTCGCTCGTTGACTGCGGCAATTCCATTCTGGATGGCTGCGTAGACAGCCTTGTCTCTGCTGCTGATGATCTCGGAGGCTCTGGTAGCCTTGCTGCCCAACCTCTGGCAGTATTCGAGAGCTTCCGGAGCCAGGTCATCTCCTGGCTCACCAGTTTCTATGTTGACATTGCACTGCAAGACAGGTCAGAACATGTAACTTGGGCTTGCTCAACGCTCGAGTCCCGTCACACTTGTGAGCCTTCCAGGCTCGGGAAGCCACCCCGTCACCCTCCCATCCCAGCACCGATTGCCCAACTCACCAACCCCTGCCAGCTTGCTGCAAACCACCGCTTCCAACAGAACCTCACTGAGGCAAAACACAGATGAAGCTCCTTCAGATCTCTGCCTATTCACCAGCCCTGGCAATACCTCTGGGCACAAAGCTCAGCTTCCAAACTTCTCCTGAGCTCTCCCAAGTTGATCCTTTTTTTTTCCCCTCCAGACCCCACTTTACTTCCCTTAATCCCACAACAGGCTGTTGGAAGTCAACAGGTGCAGCACCCGACGGAGACCGGCACAGCACCACCACCTCCAGGACCCAGCTCTTGCACAAGGGCGGGAGGTTGGGGGCCGGTCTCGCTAACGAGCAATTATCAGTGTCCTGACAACCCCCCGCCTGCCGGGGCTCCGGGCCAGGAGTCAGCGCCAGCCACCAGCCACCTCAGATGTGCCACTGGGGAGTTTAAAGCCGGAGTCTTAAGAAAAAAACTCCAGACGTCTCCTGACTCTAGAACTAGACGCTGTAAACATCTCACAATTTTCTTCCTCACTGGAATTAAACACATCCAGCCACACAGGCAGAGCCCCGTCCTCTCGTCCTTTACCTTCAGCGTTAGAAGCATAGCGAGGAACTTTGCTTTGTCTCCAACCAACATGGCATTGCTGATGATGGGAACAGCATTTTTTACAGCATTCTCGATTGGAATGGGAGGAACGTTCTCACCTCCTGCAGTGATGAGCAGCTCTGGAAAACATTGATTAACACGTCGAGCTTTTCCCCCCTTCCTTCGCAATCTGAAATAACTTCACAGATCATTTCAGAGTCCTAGCATCATTGAGTGGTTTGGGCTGGAAGGGACATTTCAAGCTCATCTGATTTAACCCCCCTGCCGGGAGCAGGGACATCTGCAACTAGAGCAGGTTGCTCAGAGCCCCATCCAACCTCCCCTGGAATGGTTCCAGGGATGGGGCAGCCACCACCTCTTGGGGCAACCTGGGCCAGGCTCTCACCACCCTCAGCATCAAAATCTCTTCCTTCTCTCCAATCTAATCTCCCTCTTGCAGTTTCCAACCATCCCCCCTTGTCCTGTCCCAACAGGCCCTGCTCCAAAGTCTGTCCCCATCTTTCTGACAGGCCCCTGGAAGCCCTGAAAGGCCCCCAGGAGGTCTACCCAGAGCCTCCTCTTCTCCAGGCTGCACAAGCCCAACTCTCCCAGCCTGGCCTCCCAGCAGAGGCTTCCAGCCCTCCCAGCATTGCTGGGGCTCCTCTGGTCCCGCTGAAATGGGAGGGAGCTGGCAGGACACGCCAGTTCAGGTCCAGCACCGTCCAACCAGCCAACAAAGCATTAACTGCTGCTGCTGAAAGGAGAGGATTTCTTCCTTACTCTGCAAACACACACTGGTTCCAGAGGTCACCCCTCTCCTCCCACCACACGCCATGTCACACGCTCAGCAGCAGGACACCCTGCAGCCACATTCATCTTAAAAATCTTAACTCATCTTAAAAAGAAGGACGTAAACCCTCCCCTGTGCAAGACTCAATAACGAGCAGGGTCTGAAGGCAGAGCCTCCTGGAACTGCAGAACCTCAGGGCAAAGTAGTCGGGGGGGGAGCGTTACCTTTAATTCTACCCGTGATGTAGAGGAACCCATCTTTGTCGTGCCTGCCGAGGTCACCCGAATGCAGCCACCCGTCCTCATCGATTGCCTCTTTGGTTTTCTCTTCCATGTTCAGATAGCCCATGAAGACGTGCCTCCCGGAGAAGCAGATCTCCCCATTGCCGTTGCTGTCCGGCTTATAAATCAGGGTGCGGCAGCCCGTCACTTCCTTGCCGCAGCTTAAAGAGAACACAAACATGAGTCCATGGCATTGAAAAGGAAAAATAAAAATCAGTAGCTGAGCAGCAGAGGACACTGTAGCAGAACCCACTCAAACTAAAGTGTCTGAACAAAGCCAGGCAGCTTTTCAGTTCAACTGCTCCAGCAAAGAGCTCAGAAACTTAGAAGTCATCTGCTTATGTGAGGGGATCACAGCAGAAGTTGTTCCTGCAGAGACCAGTGCTCACACTCCTGGTGGTTTTTACCCGTTCTTCTCAAATACCTGAGCTCTGAGTTAGAAGATTTAGGTCCTGGGCAGCAAACTTCTACTGCTGGTGGTATTTACTCAGCAGACTGAACCCCCAGGGAGTGATCAAGCTGGTCAAAGCAAGAGCAGAGTCCTTCTGCAGTTACTCAACTGACGCTCAAGTGAACCACAGGCTGGAGTTACTGATCCTTCCTTCTTCCCAAGAATCCTTTTCTTTCTCCTCAGCTCTTGAAGGACTCACGCCAAGTCAAACTTAAACACCACGATTGTCTCCCCTGGCTGATCTTTTCATAGGCCAAAACAAACTGGATCCCTATCCACTTTTTACTGGCAGCAAGACCCTGGGGTGAGCTGCGTCGGGCAGGATGGGTCAGGTCAGATACAGGAGAAGCCACGAAGCGGCTCCTGCTGGCAGCCAGCTGTGCTCTGCTCACAGCAAGGCCTTTACCTGGTGAGCCTGAAGGCCTGAGGCATAGAAACTGTATGAGGCCCGGAGCTCTCGCTCATGCCGTACACCTCGAACAAAGGAATGTTCAGGCTTAGGAAGAATTCCAGGGTTTCTCTTGAGATGGGAGCAGCCCCCGTGCAGCATTTCGTGCACCGGTCCAGCCCTAGGGCCTTTCGCACCTTCCTGTAGACTAAATGATCGGCCAAGCGGAAGTTCACGGGGACTTCAGAATACCTGTGGGAGATAAACGGTTACAAGATCCCAGTCACCAAGGAGAACTTCTCCACCCCACAGTCCTCCTTGTGTCTTCATCCTGAAAGCACCAGGTTGAGGAGCAAACAGGAGTCTAAGCAGAACCGGTCACTCACCAAAGAGACCAGCTCCAGTGCAGCTAAGTCTGTACTGGGGAAGGGGATCGTGGCAAAGAAGGCCGGCAAGGAGCTCTTTTGGGGGCTTTTTGTGGCGTTTTCAAAGCTGGGAAAGCAGCTCAGTTGTGCCGGTGGGTGGGCTGCTCACTGGTCCCCTCCCAGCTCATGGGATGATCTCAACAAGTGGGCATCGCCCTCCCAAGAGAGGGCCCAACACTGTTATAACGTGGCCAGAAGCCACTGCCAGAAGGGATGTGAAGACTCAGCCCAAGCTCCCGCGCAAACACGCAGCAGGGAGAGCCTGACCCTGGCGCTGGCACCGCTGGGAGGCAGGGACGCCGCCTGTGCACGGGGTGAGCAGAAGGATTTGCTCAGCCAGCTGGAGGAGCTGGAAGAGGAGCTGGAAAGGCTGAGAAGAATCAGCGAATATGAGAATGAAATAGGTTGGTGGAGCCACACCCTGAGGCAAAGGCAGCAGGTGGAGGCTCAACAAGAGGCTGAGGATCCCCTCCCCTGCTGGCACCAGGCAGAAGGAAGGGACCTAAGAATAGGGGAGGAATGGATACAGGTCCCTGCTCGGGGAGGCAGGCGAATCCCACCCCCGGCCTCCCTCACCTTCCCAGTTGCCCTTACACAACGGGTACGGGGCACGGGAAGTCGAGGGCCAGGCAGATGAGAATGCAGAAGGACCATCCACGGGGCCGCCCCACGCATGAGGGCTTTAGAAGGGAGCATCATTGTCACAGGGCACTCCTTTCTGAGGGGAACCAAAGGCCCCACATGCCAGCCAGCCCTACACCACAGGGAAGGCTGCTGCCTCCCTGAGGCCCGGACGAGGGACGTTACCAAGAAACTCCCTAGCCTGGTACGGCCCTCGGATTATTCTCCTTTACTGGTTGTACAGGTGGGAAGCAATGAGGTTGCCGACAGAAGCCCGAAAGCAATTAAAAAGGACTTCAAGGCACTGGGGAGACTGGTTGAAGGGTCAGGGGCACGGGTAGTTTTTTCTTCAATCCTTCAGTGGCAGGAAAGCACACTGCAAGGAATAGGATAACATACATGATTAATGAGCGGCTCAGAGGCTGGTGCCTCCGGCAGAATTTGGGTTTCTTTGATCACGGGAACGTTTACACGGCACCGGGTCTCCTGGGGACAAACGGAGTTGAGCTGTCTCGAAGAAGGACAAGGATTCTTGCGCAGGAGTTGGCAGGGCTCATTGAAAGGGCTTTAAACTAGGGGGGAAGGGGATGAAACCAGGCTCACTCGAGTTGAGCCTACGGGTGATACGTCAGCGATAGGGCTGAAGCAACTCAACTTCACCGGGGACTCCAGGCGCTCCAACAGGGGCCCAGCTCCGATCCCTTTCCCGCAGCCCGGGCAAGGAACAAGCGGAGCTGGAGGTGCTCACGAGCCTGCAGCGCTGCCATCTGATCGGCACCACGGAGACGCGGTGGAATGACTCCAGTGACGGGTGTGTTGGATCAGAAGGGTATAAAGCTCCTCAGGAAGGACAGGCTGGGGAGGCGAGGAGGGGGTGTTGCCCTCTATCAATGAACTGCTGGAATGCACGGGAGCTCCACCTGGCCAGTGATGATGAAAAGGCCGAGGCCTTATGGACCAGAGTGAAAGGAAGGGAAGATTACAGTGGGGGTCTGCTACAGACCACTGGACCAGGAGGACCAAGCGGACAAGGCCCTTCATAGAGAGATAGGAATTGCTGTTTGTTCACAAGCCCTGGTCCTCACGGGGAACTTTAACCACTCGGGTATCAGTTGGACAGACAACACAGCAGGGCATAAGCAACGGGTTTAAGCTGAAGGAGAACAGGTTTAGACTGGATCTTAGGAAGAATTCTTCAGTACGAGGGCGGTGAGCCTCTGGAATAGATTGCCCAGAGACATTAGTCAGTAAAACAATTATTTCCCCGATTCCAGCCATGGCTGCTTATCCTCAGGAGCAAGCGTGACATTTGGCTTCTACTGCCTGTCAGCTTGGCCTGGTACACGGGATCAAATTCCTGAGCCGACAGTAAAGTTCTCCTGCTATTTGGACCATCCTCCAAGACGCAGGTCATACCCACCCGTTCATCCACTTCAGGTTCGTCTGCAGCCCAACTTCCTTAGCCCACGACGCCACTTTTCTTCTGAGCGTTGATGATTTTGCTCCCATGGATTTAATTTTCTCTTCTATTTTTTCCCAGACACGAGGAACTCCCAAAAAAGCAGTTGGCCTCACTTCTCGCAGGGTGTCTACCATGGAGCCCTGAGCAAAGAAGAATTTAGTACAGCTTTCAAAAAGTGCTTCACTGTAGACTTCAGGTCACCCTGGTCGGTAGCCAAGGCCTAGGACTCGGCTATGAATTCTGAGGAATTAATTTTCAGCTGCAGGGCCACCACGGTGGAGCGTGAACAAAGCAACACCGCATGGCACCAGCTTCCTTCCTGCCATCCCAGGAGTGTTCAGGTGCCACAGGGGTTTTTGAGAAGACACAAGAGTCAACGCTTTCGGTGCCAATGCTGGCACTGCACCCAGAGAAGAATTGTCCCTTTCTCGGGCCACAGCCCGAGCAGTGGGGGTGTTGTGCAATGTGGAAAGAGCAAAGCTGTTGCTCAACCGAGCTGTTGGGGCAGAGCACCGGTGTCAGGTGAGACACCGAGAAGCTCCGAGTTGTGAAGTGCTTGGTCAGCTCAGCCAAGTCTGTGATAGAGAGTCAAAAGGCAAAGGTCTGTTTGTCAAACCAACAGACCCTTAAACAGGGTCGCAAACAGACCGAGTCGGCCCAGAATCCGGAGGTGTCAGCCATGCTTGTTTTGAAGCGCCCACCCCGGTGACAGGCGGGTGAGCGGCTGGAGGATTTTTATGATCTTACATTTTTACCTTTAAAGCATCGGGTTGAGCAAAGAAGACTTGTAGCCCGAACTTCATTGCCGACCAAATGTCTGTCATCTGTGCAGCGATGTGACTGAGGGGCAGGTAGCTGATCACCACATCCTGCGTCTCCGTAGCTTCCGAGAACATGATGAAGCGCCCGGCTGCCATTCCCGTCCACGTCAACTGCAGCAGGAACCCACAGCAGTGGTCAGAGACGGCTCTTCGGAGCAGGCACATTGTGGAACATGGAGCTTGCTAAGCAAGTCTACAATGTCCTGATCTTAACATCAGGCATCGAATCTTAGAATTGTGTGGGTTGACGACCTTCAAGATCATCAAGTCCAACCTTTCTCCAGTCCCTATCAGGGCACCACTAACCCCTGTCCCTCAGCACCACATCTCCAGGGCTTGGAAACCCCTTCAGGGATCAGGGGGACTCCAGCCCTGCCCTGGGCAGCCTGGGACAGGCCTGGGCAACCCTGCAGGGGAACAAATTGTTCCTCAGTTCCAACCTAAACCTCCCCTGGGGCAACTTGAGGCAGTTTCCTCTTGAAGAAATGGATGTTTTTCAGCTGATCTCTACTCTCCCTCAGTATCCCGCTGAGGTCCCTGTTCTCAGGATGGACAGCTACACAAACAGACACTTACATTGTCATGACTGAGCATCACTCCCTTTGGCTGTCCCGTTGTCCCTGAGGTATATATTAGTGTACAGCACTGGTTAGGCTTCTGCGACTTGATGATTTCACTGAGCTGAGCGTCTGGAACATCTTTGCCAAGGTCCATGAACTCGCTCCACTGTACAGAGAAGAGCTCGGTCACTTTGCAGGTCACCATGCACATGTGACATTAACCCCTTTCATTAACCCCATGAAGAGAAGGAAAAACTGTTTCCCACATCTAAAACCCTGGCAGAACGTGGGAGAGGCTGTAGAAAAGCACTGTCAGCCCCACCGGCTGCACCAAGAGGCAGGGTGAGAGACAGAAGGAGACAAATCCACCCTGAGCACAGCTACTGGTTCTGCAGCAACCCTGGAAGTGCTGAACTGGAGCAACTGGGGGTGTTAAGGCCCTCCCTCCCACCGTGGATTATCAGGGTGTGAACAACACCCACTGCTCCAGCGAGGCGAGCGATAGCAACCCCTCACTAAACCCAGCGCAAGGCCACAAGATGACGGCCCCAGAAGAGGTGACAGTCGCTCACAGGCCACCAGCTGAACCCCAGTGGTATTTACAAGCCACCAAGGTGTCCAGTACTTACAGAGTACAGATTGGGTCTCTTTTCTTTTAGCTCTTCCCTGTACTGGACAATGGCTTTCAGGTGATGTAGTTTATGCTGAACCTGTGGTAAGAAGGGAGACTGGTGAGAAGCAGCAAATCCTGCTTGTCCCTTTTAAATCTAAGAAACCCACACTTAACACGCTGCTGCTACTTGCCACGAGATCTCATCCGTGTAACTGGAAGAGAACAGGGCAGCCCCACTAGAGACAGTTGGCATTTGGACAGGGATGTTCCAGACAATCACAGGGATGCTCAGCTGTCCATTTTGGCTGCTCATGTTTTAAGCTCAAGGTTTTTATAAGCTGTGGAATCACCACTTAAGCCCTGGTGGGACTGAGCACTAGTGACTCCTCATCCGGCTTGAACAGGGAGCAGACCGAGTAGGCTCAACCAGGTCACCTCTGCTGCCAGACCCAGCACTGTCCTCTCCCATCCCTCAGAGGGGACACCTTAGTCCTTAGTCATTAAAAAAAGTGTATTTACCTCTAAGATCTTCTGCAGCTGTTTATCGTTTTCCACGACCACAACATTTGCACGGCAGTTCTCTGCTATGTAGTGACAGGCCTCGGGAGAGTTTGTAGTATAGATGCCAGCAGCAAGCCCACTACAGAAAAGGAAAAACAAAAACCAAACCAAACCAAAAAAATCAAACAAACAAAAATAACCAAAGCAGAAAAGTAAAACACAGAATTAGAGGAGAGCTGCTGACAAAATTCAGAGCATTTCAAATGTTAACAGAGAAAAAAACTTGAGGAAGAATATCTGAGAAAACAAGTAGAGGGGTTAAGTACAAGGGCAAAGGCTCTGTTCTGGGACATGGGAAATGATGACACAAGGGCTGGAACCTCTGCTGAGAGGCCAGGCTGGGAGAGTTGGGCTTGTGCAGCCTGGAGAAGAGAAGGCTCCAGGGAGACCTTCTGGGGGCCTTTCAGGGCTTCCAGGGACCTGTCAGAAAGATGGGGACAGACTTTGGAGCAGGGCCTGTTGGGACAGGACAAGGGGGGATGGTTGGAAACTGCAAGAGGGAGATTGAGACTGGAGAGGAGAGAGAACTTGTTGGTGCTGAGGGTGACGAGACCCTGGCCCAGGTTGCCCCGAGAGGTGGTCGCTGCCCCATCCCTGGCACCATTCCAGGGGAGGTTGGATGGGGCTCTGAGCAACCTGCTCTAGTTGCAGATGTCCCTGCTCCCGGCAGGGGGAGTGGACTAGATGAGCTTGAAATGTCCCTTCCCACCCAAACCAGTGTAAGATTCTATGAAAGGTCAGCCTGGTGTAAGGGAATGTGAAAGACGACCATCAGAATCCAGTGCTGTGATTCTCTGGCATTTCCCATTGTACTTTTAACCACGGCGTAAGTGAGTGTGCTTTTGGACTGACCTACTGTTTATCTCTTATTCTGAGAGAAGCACCTGGCTCAAAAAAGTTTGTCTCATTAGAGTCTCAGTTCTAGCTACCTTCCTTAAATTCAAATATAAGCAGTTGGTTTTGTTCTGGGGTTTTTTGTGGTTTCTTTTGCTGTGCCAAAGCAAAACGCACGTCAAGAGGCACCGGTGGTGCTCTTACCCGGCAAGGATCGCGCCGATGTCAGCGATAAACCACTCTGCGGAATTAAATCCCAAGATGCACACTCCATGGAAACGCTCCAGTCCCAGCTGTGAACGAGAGAGGAGGTTACACCAGTCTTGGGTCTCCTCTGAAGGATGCTCAGAGTTAATTTAGAGAGCTGTGCAGCGAGCACAACAACAAGGGAAAAGTGGTTGCTTTTCGACCCCGTAAATCACTGAAATCTTCCCAGATCCTAATATGGAACCAGTTCAGCTTCACATCAGACACCGGCCGACTTTATCAGGGATAAAAGGGTTTGCTGAGGTTTGTTCTCGGTTTGAGGAGCTCATCGACAGTAACGGTGCTAGAAAATGGCAGTGCAGGGAGTTACCAGCTCCCTCTGGGAATGAGAAGGCAAGAGGTGAAGTTAGACAACACCTACTGACACGTTTAGTCATTTAGTACAGGTTAGAGGTGTCCGTAACAGCAACAGCTACAGGCTCCAGTGCCAGTCAGAGGCACTTTGCCATGAAATTCCAGCTGTTAAGTCCCAGGTTTTAAATCTCCTTCAGCCGTTCTCTGGTTTTGTCTCAGAGTGGAAGTACATAGACTGCGAGATCCCACCGTAGGGGTAAACACAGAGTGGCCCTGACTTCACAGAGTCTCAGCACGGTGGAGGTTGGAAGGACCTCTGGAGCTCCTCTGGTGCCACCCCCCTGCTCCAGCAGGGTCACCCAGAGCAGGGGGCCCAGCAGTGCAGGGTCCAGGCGCCTTTGGAATCTCTCCAGAGAAGAGAGATTCCTCCACAACCTCTCTGGGCAGCCTGGGCCGGGCTCTGCTACCCACACAGCAAAGCAGCTCTTCTTTCTGTTTAGATGGAACCTCCTGTCTTAATTCCCAGCAGCAGAGGGAAAAGGCTCAGTCACTGAGACATTTCAGTCTGCTTCATAAAGCATGCCTTGAAGTTTTTTTCTTAGAAAGATTAAATATTTCATGATTCATGAGGGACGTTGTCCAGTTTTGCCACATACCTCAAACCCCTCCCTTCGCATGTTTCCTTAATCGCTTTCTGTTAGTTGAACACAGAATCAACTTGCAAGAAATTCAACCAAAACCCCCGTGGGTAACTACCAAGCTGTTCACGGCGTGTTCAGATGTTTTCCTATCACCCCTGCTCACCTACACTCTGACAATCTGCAGGTTTAAGACCTAGCTGACCACACGTTGAACACAACAAGGAGAATTCCACAAAATCTCACCTTCAGAAAGCTTTTTGCCGCTTTCCAGCACTCGTCATAGTACATCTTGTACGTGAGCTTTACCCACCGGCCATCTTTTTTGGATGCGAGGGCGTAATAATCACCGTATTTACGGACGGCCTCCTGGAATACTTCATGGATGGTCTTTGGTGCCTCGCTGCCCACACCCTGCTCCTCCATCCGTAGCCTGACCTCTCCATCCGGCCGCGTCGTCCACAGGCTGGAGGCAGGAGGTACAGAGGCTGCTTTGAAAGAAAAAAATGTCCGGCATCTTACACTTACAAACTGCCCGTTGCCATCAGGGAGCTAAAAATGCAAACAGACCGAAACAAGTGGTAACATATTCCCCACCACCACCTCTTTCGACCTTTTCTTTGTGGCAAATTTGCACCCGACTTCTGGTATTTTCCACCAGGACCAACCGTTAAAGCCTCTGAAGAACTTTCAACATTTTGTTAAACACCTTCCCCCTACACCCCCCTCTAACCTGCTTTGCTGCCTAAAGCTCTGTGGTGGCAGCTTCGAAGCTTCCTGCAAAAACCACCTCCACTCTGTTGCTTTTCTTTTTTTTTTTCTTCCTTAAGGAGGACCAAAAGCAAGCACCACGACCTATATACTCCTTGAAGCACACCCGTGCTTTGAAGTCTAAGTTCAAGACACTTTTAGACAGGCCAGCCTGCAATTTTGAGTTTCTTCTTCCATTGTTAGGGGGTTGGTAAATTCCTCTCGCTTCCGTAATAATTTTCTGCACACCACAGTAACTCAAAATGCTTTCCACTCACCTTTGAAATCAAGCGCATCCATCTGACACTCCTCGGTCTTAGTATCTTCAGCTGTCTGAATCTTGTGGACCTCAACAGTTCTGCAAAACAAAAGCAGTTAGACCTGGATAGGGCTAAAAAACATCCTGATGTTCTGCAGGCAACTTTATGTTTACCAGCCTGCACAGTGACAGCAGCGGAACAGGCTCCTCTCAGCGTGTGCAAAGCTTTGCCTGCACTGCTTTTAAACACATGGACAAATCATAGAATCCTTTGGGTTGAAAAAGACCTTCAAGATCATCGAGTCCAAACACTTCCCCAGCATTGCCAGGGCACCACTGAGCCCTGTCCCTCAGCACCACATCTCCACGCCTTGGAAACCCCTCCAGGGATCATGGGGACTCCAGCCCTGCCCTGGGCAGCCTGGGACAGGCCTGGACAACCCTGCAGGGGAACAAATTGTTCCTCAGCTCCAACCTAAACCTCCCCTGGGGCACCTTTAGACCCTTTCCTCTCATCCTGTTGCTTGTTCCTTGGGAGCAGAACCCAACCCGCCCTGGCTCCAACCTCCTGCCAGGGAGTTGTGGAGAGCCAGAAGGTCTCCCCTGAGCCTCCTTTTCTCCAGGCTGAACAAGCCCAGCTCCCTCAGCCGCTCCTCACCACACTCTTGCTCCAGACCCTTCCCCAGCTCCGTTGCCCTTCTCTGGCCATGCTCCAGCCCCTCAATGTCCTCCTTGTATTAAGCGGCCCAAAACTAAACCCAGGACTGGAGGAGTGGCCTCCCCAGCACCGAGCACAGAGGTACGCTGTCCTAACTGCAGCTATCATTTCAGACAAGCTGCAAAAGAATTCATAACCACATCATCCAGAAAACTGCCATCATTTCATACCGGAGCTCTGCTCCAGGTGCTTCAAACAAAGAGTCTACAGCAGCGAGGAGCAGGGGGACAGGAAGGGGCCCCCGGATCTGGTGCTTATCTCCCATCTGCAGTACATGAGTCTAATGAAGGGCAGGGCGCCTACAACCTCTGTCCTGAGCAGTGCAACCACCGTCCAGCCAGTCGCCCTGGGGGGACACCCGCAGAGATGTCCTGCAGAAGGCTCAGGCCAGTTGAAGAACAGCAAATGGATTTAACAGGATTTTTTTTCCTCAGGCATCCTTACGAAAGTTTGTGCATTGGGCTCCCCCCAGATGTCTGTGAAGAGATAGAAACAGGCACATAGCCTGCTTCAGCCCCACTCCGCACCACGGTCTTGTCCTGCGGTGCCAGCTGGAAGTCACTCCTTTTGCTTTCAGCCTTGCAAGATCTGGTGAAACACCACCCACCCGCAGCTGTAGAACCGTGCTCTTCCTCCATCCCTTTCCAAGACAAACCTTCTCACAGACACAAGCAATGACAATAAGGAATAACCAAGTCTCATGTCCTACTTGAATCCACGAGCTGGAAGCCAGACAGGCCCTGTGAGAATTGGTAGCCAAGTCCCTGCACTCTGCTCATCATCCCACCCTCCAACCTGCAGGCAGGTGATGCTTGTTCCCCTGCCCTGGGCAACGCCCCGCTTGGATCATCGGCATAGCACTAAGGGCCAAGTTTTAGTCCACCCAAGATTCTACTCCAGAGACACAAAATTCCCATCTTGCCTTGCCCAACATCCTTCTTTGGGCCTTTGGCTCCCGGCTGTCACAAAGGGGTTTGTTTCTTCACGCCAGTGCCAGGTGTTCACCCCTCCCCACGAGGACGTCTGGCGCAAGGTTTGTCTCTAGCACCGACTCCCAGATCTTCTAGAAGGGCTGCAGGTCTCTGACATCACAACAACATCACCCAACCCTCTGCGGGGGCAACAAGAAGCCTCTGCCTATTGTGACCAGAGCTCCTCTGGGCCCATGGAAACTCCTCGGCCTAAGCCTGGCAGGGTCCACTCTGAGACCCTCAATTTCCTCCTTTCTCCTCTTAGGCCAAAGAGGAGACAAGTCAGCAGAATGCAATGTGCAAATTTCAGCAGAATGGGGTGAAGTGTGTCTCTCTGGTTTACAATTTCTCTGAATTTCTAGAGGATAGTCTGTTACTTGGGCAGATGAGAAGGTTTAAGGCACCGAGAAGACCTGACACGGCCACTCCCGTGTGCTGGTCAAAAGTAAAATCGCTTCTCCAAACCACCCCACAAGTCAGAAACCAGAGGGAAGTAAATGTTTATTTTATTCTTTTTAACTTTTTCCTTTCCCCACCCCCCGCAAAGAATTACAAGACATTCTCTACTCTGCACTTCCTCCTCCTTATTGAGAGCATCCTTCAGCACAAATTAATGCTCCGTTACAACAGTTCTGCACCATTTCTTCCCCAGCTTTTAGGAGCAAAGCATGAAAATGACCTAGTAAGATGAGGAAAAAAAAGCCTCAGCTATTCCCCTTCCAGGCAACCAAGTGATCTCCCCCACCCCTCTCCTTACAGCACAGCAACACTCCATAGAGAAAAGCTTTTGATCAGCGCCCTCCCAGCTACACAGAATTAATTAACAATTACACAACCTTGTTTTGTAAGAGGTGATCTTTCTGGCTACGCAGAATATTCCACCGTCCCCGTGCTTCAAGTTTGTATAAAGCACACATGACTTGAAGCTCCACAGGCTGCGCGGTAGCCACAGGCAGCCAATTTTAAATTCTTTTTTAAATTCANAAGGAAAACAGCAGCACAGTATATATACATATTTTTTTTTTTTTTTTTTTTTGAGGGTGAAATTGTAGCTACAGCATTTGGATTTTGGAAGGAGTAACAAATGTTTTAAATGTCTTCCTTAAAACAGATAAAATCTTAATGAATCTAAGTAAACATGACTGAATAGAGACTACTCTACATCCACAGCTCACCACAGAGAAAATAAAATCTGAAATGAGACAAACCGAGGTGAGGAGCCGAGCAGCAAATCAGCGGGTGACACCTCACCGCTCCCTCGAGGATCCGAATTCAAATGAACCGTGGGGACAGGTTCTGCGAGTGCCATCGGTGCTCCTGACTCACACAGCGTCGTCCCTGGAAGGACAAGTTTTAAAAATTCAAATACAAATACAAACGTGAGGGGGAAAAGGAGCTTCTGTTGATGCAGCTACTTGACCAAGGCAACCTGAGAGAAGGCAGGACGCGAGACAGCTGCATTTGCATGGAGTAGGAAACTGAAGTATAAATGTCGGTCCGATTTCGGACCTGAGGGTGGGACGAGAATTCAACACCAAATCCTAGGGACAGACTGACGGGTTTGTCCTCCTCTCCCCCCCCAGAAGGGATGTTTTTCGGTAAGACTTGTGCCTCAGCCCTGCTGAGGGTGTGTCTGTTTGTTTACCCTGGGTAATTAACTGTATTTTGAGCTATATAATGATTTCTGCAGCTTAGTGTATAGATCACCGGCAATCTTAAAGAATCGGTGTCTGTTGCAAGTGCAAATAAACCGTGTTATCCGTGAAGCCGATTGCTTAACGCAACCAGACCCGCAGTACAATAGATGGTTTGTGTGTCTGGTATCAGACCTATAATCACGGGAAAACTGTGCAATCCGTGCATCCAACTGCTCCCTTCCAGGGAACCAGACCTACAGCATCCAGGCTGTCTGTGAACCCGGCATTGGACCTATAGACGCAGGGAATAAATAAGCTATTCGCAAATCTTTAGTAACCAGACCTAAGTGTGGTCTGGAGTCAGACCTCTAGCGACCCCCCTGAATTGGTGTGGCTACGAAGAGACCAGCCCAGCCACCCCGGCTAGAACACAAGGCGGCTTTTCTCTTACTAAATCCGCCCCCCTCCCCACACATGCACTTCACGCAACACCAACGCATCAACCCCACAGCCAAAACCGAGACAACCGCAGCTCCGACGGAGCGCCACGAGCCAAGCGATTTCCAGTTACGCTCCCTTCACCCCAAAACCCTTCCCGCTCGGCTCCCAGCTCCCCACCCCAAAACCACCCCGCGGGGCTCCGAGCCCAACCTCACCCCTCATGGTGCTGCGCAGCCGCTCCGGACCAGCGCCGCCGCCGACGTGGACTAACCTTTATTTTTAAACTAGCGCCCAAGAGGCAGATGTGGAGCATCTTATGTCATGTGCTGCCTGCTTCGCAATTGGAAGCGGCTCCTCACCCCACCGGCCGCCTCTTAAGGAAGCGCTGGCCCGGTGCCCAGCTGCCGTCACGCTGCGGCTTTGGGGTTCCTCTCAGGCCTCGGGGGACCCCCGAGATTCAAGCCGTCCTCCTAAAAATCAGCACGTTGGTTTTTTAGCAGCTCCTGTGTCCGTCTCCATAGGGGATTTGGTCGCCGAAAAAAAAAGTGTTAAATCAGCAACGGTGATTTTATACACGGTTTAACGTTCAGCCAAAGCCTTTGGTGCTTAGGATTTCACAGGCTGAGCTTTAATTGTTTTAAGGGATTTCTGAGGGACTGGAGATGAATCCAACGGTCCTTCTTAAAAGGTGGATCTGAACCAGCTATTTTGTACCTGCACCAGACAGAGTGAATTTCAAGCAGGCAACGTGAGGAGCGTGTTCCTCTCAATGACGACAGTTGGGAGCAGAAGTAAAGAGCCCTTTAGTTACTGAATCTGACCCTTCTGCCTCGGACGGGTGGGGAAATCCACGGGCAGCCCCAGCTGAGGGCAGCCAGACCTGCCTCTAGCCCAGGAAATCACATCCCCCCCCCCTTCCCCTGACTCATCTGCACAAGGACACGTCGCTGCTCACGCCACGCTCTGCCATGGGGCCACGGCTCACGATGCAGAGAAAAGGCTGATTCACAGGCAGCTGAGAAAGGGATGTCTCCAAAAAACTCCATCTCTGAAGCCTCCAGATCACTGGCAGACATTGCCCAACACCCATTCTAGGCTAAAACACCAGAGTGGTTTATTCTGGGGTTGTTGTGTTTTTTTTTAAATAAGACAGCTGAGAACAGGGGATTATCCCTCCAGAGCAGCTCAGTGCTAGGAGCTGCCACCCAGCCCTGTGAAACCTGGGTTGAGGTCCCTCCCCAGCCTGGAGGATCTCCAACCCACGTCTAGAAGAACATGCTGGACACCAGACCGCCTGGTGCCTGCTGCAGGTGGCACCTCCACCCCTCTTGCTCAAGGGCAGTCCGAGGCACGAGGTGAGGAGGAAGCTACTGTAAAAGCTGCCATCAAGCCTGACCCCCTTGCACAATCCTGCCCCCACAATCCTTCCCAGAGCCCCACCACAAGGAGCTGAAGGCTCATCTTAGTCCCTGAAGGAAGCTTTTCCCTCTGTACTAATCAGAACATTTCTCCTCCCATCTGCTCCTTAATACAGCAAGAAAGTTAAAGGGTGGAGATGTCCTCACAGCAGCTGTAAGAAGGCTGGCAACAGACTTTTTAGCAGGGCTTGTTGCAACAGCCCAAGGGGTGACGGTTTGAAACTAAAATAGGGAGATTTAGACTGAAAAGGACAAAGAAATTTTACACACTGAGAGTGGTGAGACCCTGGCCCAGGTTGCCCCGAGAGGTGGTGGCTGCCCCATCCCTGGAACCATTCCACGGGAGGTTGGATGGGGCTCTGAGCAACCTGTTCTAGTTGCAGATGTCCCTGCTCCCTGCAGGGGGGTTGGACCAGATGAGCCTGAAAGGTCCCTTCCCACCCAAACCAGTCTGGGATTCTGTGATCTCGCAGCACAGCCTGGCAACCTCTCAAATGGTGAAGTTTGGTTGGAAACACGTTGGGCAAAGGAAAGTAGAAGCCCTGTCTCCCAGGTGGGCCTTGCAGCTGGTAGGCTGCAGGTTTCTGCATCACTCAGGAGGCTAAAGCGCTTCACAGAGGAGACCACATCTGTGCTCTGCCCTCGCTGCGCTGTGCACGTGCTTCACCGAGACCTCCGGCAAAGGGCGCTACCCTGACAGCAAGGTCTCCAGCTGCTGAGTGCTTGGGTCCCAAGTGTGGGCACACCAGGTATGCCACAAGGATCAAGGACACAAGGCTGCACCACTTGAAAGTCCAGGAAGACACAGCAGGACATCACCATCACATCCAGCGGGATGGGTTCAAGGAGAGCGTTAGAGGTGAATGGCACATGGCCCCCAACAGCGGGAGAGCAGCAGCACGTCCCTGTCTGAGCAGCAGCAGAACTCCTGGAGCCCCCAGGTGTACTTGCACCAATTCAGAAAGCTGAAGTGCAACCTGGTTGGGCAAGTTTCCCTGCGAACACAGACCACAGGAACCCTGAGGTGGTCAGGCCTTTCATAGAATAAATTGTGGTTAGAAACAGAAATTTGCCAATATAGAGACTCTCAGTAGCATCTCTAAGCACCGCAGCCAGCCCTGGCCTTCCCCAGCCCTCACAGACACAGCTACGATACACAAGCCACTGGAAAGCTCAGAATCCTAGAATCCCAGCGTGGTGGGGGTTGGAAGAGACCTCTAGGGATCATCTGGTGCCACCCCCCTGCTCCAGCAGGGTCACCCAGAGCAGGGGGCCCAGCAGCGCAGGGTCCAGGTGGGTTCTTCTCCAGAGAAGGAGACTCCCCAAGCTCTCTGGGCAGCCTGGGCCAGGCTCCAACACCATCCCTCCAAAGAAGTTTCTCCTCCTGCTCAGAGAGAACATCCTGGGTTCCAGTTGGTGCCCGGTACTCCTTGTCCTGTCACTGGGCGACACTGAGCCCCCTCCTCTTGACCCCCACCCTTTATATATTGATCAGCTCCGCTCCCAGGCTGCTCTTCTCCAGCTGAACAGCCCCAGGACTCTCAGCCTGTCCTCCTCAGAGATCAACCCCCACTCACAGAGCCAGCCTTAACCTCACGGCCGCTGATCAGGACCACAAATGATCCTCTCCTGCCCCACACTCCTTCCAGAGGATTTCACACACTGGGAGGCACCACAGATGTTCAGGATCGTGAAGAACACACCCCCAAATAAAAGCCTGTTGCAAGAAACCTCACTTTTAATTAATCCTGTGTGACAACTTTGGGCACTTGAACATAAAGCGCGTTCTGCTCCAGACAGCGCCGCGTCCTAGAAGGATTGGGAGCTGGGGAACAATCTCGCTGAAACCGCGGCAGAGCTTCAGCCACCGGCAAAACAAAATGAAAGTTGGACGACGTGCAAACTCATGACAGTCAAGGGGACAGGAGGGAAGGTTTTGCTTATCCCAGGCTCTGAATACGCCTTTACATGAAACACGCAGAGTTTCAACACCATCAGTTCAAATCCAAATTACTGCTCACGTTCCCTCTGCTCCGCGCTGGTGAGGCCCCACCCGGAGCACCGCATCCAGTTCTGGGCACCCCAGTTCCAGAAGGACAGGGAACTGCTGGAGAGAGTCCAGTGCAGAGCCCCTGAGCTTGTGAAGGGAGTGGAGCAGCTCCCTGCTGAGGAGAGGCTGAGGGAGCTGGGGCTCTTCAGCTTGGAGAAGAGGAGCCTGAGGGGGGACCTCAGGAATGTTTATAAATATGGAAAGGGCAGTGTCAGGAGGACGGAGCCAGGATCTTCTCAGTGACGTCCAATGACAGGACAAGGGGCACTGGGTGCAAAGTGGAGCAGAGGAGGTTCCGTGTAAACACAAGGAAACACTTTTTCAAGGTGAGGGTGACAGAGTCTGGCCCAGGCTGCCCAAAGAGGTGGTGGAGTCTCCTTCTCTGGAGACTTTCCAAATCCCCCTGGATCTGTTCCTGTGTGACCTGCTCTAAGTGATCCTGCCCTGGCAGGGGGGTTGGACTCGATGATCTTTTGAGGTCCCTTCCAGCCCCTACCATTCTGTGATTCTGTGATCAGCCACCTCAGCACCTCCCAGCACAGCTCACTCCACTTCCTGCTGCAGATTTCACTGGTCAAGACACCCCTTGTGATCTGGTCCAGGTTTCACCAAGTACCTCAGCTTCAGGAGCCTGCCGCATTATCTCGCTGCCTTTCCATATGAATAAAAGTTCTCAAGTGAAATCGGGTCCTTTTTTCCCCTCTGTTTTCTTTAAAGATTTATTAAACGAGGAAGCAGATGCTGAGCAGCCTCCTCTTTCAGCTAAATTCTGTTTTTACAAAGGCAGTGATAAAAACTTCCTAAGCACTAAATGTTTTCTCTTGGGCAGTACCAGTGACCACAGGCCGGCGTACGACGCCGCTGGGAAGTTACCTGAAGCCTTCCTGACGCAGAAGCAGCGAGAACACAAGGAAAAATAACCCCAGCCCCTCTATAAGGACGATACTGCACCGAAGACGGAATGTACGACCTCGCAGGCGGGCACACTTGCTGCCGCTGCAGCGCCTTCAGAGCTGAACTTTGGCTGAACGGAGCAAATCTCTTCATCAGCCAGACCCAGGGAAGGACACCAAGGGCTGGAGGCATTGGCACCGTGCGGCTCCTCAGCCACGTAGGCCGCTGTGTAACCCACTGCTTTAAATTTTGTGCAGACTGCTTCCCCAGGGCAGCGGGATCTTTTAGGTGAATTCCCAGCCATGTGACTCATCAGGTTTAAGTTCCTCTTTCCTAAAGGGCCGCTCATTTCACACCACCATCTGTACCCATCGGCCCGCAGGGAAAGCCCCTCACGCCAAGCACAAAGGCACAGGGATGGGTTTTCAGAGACGCACCACTCGTGTTTCTGCAACTTGCACCATCCGAGGCTTTCGCTCCACTTGACGTCCAGCTGGGTGGTGCCACCAGTACCAGAGCATCCCGGGTTTGGCCACCCAGTCCCAGTTCACCATCTGTACCGCCGCAGGGCTCGAGACAGGCACCCACAGGAAGGGCCTTCTCCTGGGATTGTCCGCCAGGCTCAGCACGCGGCGCTGCCCCCCTGACAGGAGAGGTCACCCCTGAACCGCCCGTGGGGTTATTTAACCAACACCTCAAAGCCTGTTGGCTCCTTTGGCCAGGCTGCCCCACTCGAGAAAGGGGAAACGAGAGGAGTCCGCTGGAACAGCGAAGGTGCAAAACTCCCATCCCACTCAACCGGGCTCGGGCCCGGGTTCAACACTCCCACCCGCCCCGCGGCCGCACAGCCTCCCACGCGGGATACCCGGAGCCACGTGGC
>VWZK01019325.1:66981-77526 GCA_013396935.1 Baryphthengus martii | reverse complement strand
CCCGCGGAGGTCACCCGCGGTCATTGTCCCACAGGCCGCGGCTGAGCAGCGGTCCCGCCGGCGCGGGGCTGGGCTGGGCTGGGCTGGGTTGGAAGCGTCCTTAAAGATCATCTTGTTCCAACCCCCCCGCCACGGGCAGGGACAACTCCCACTCGAGCAGGTTGCTCAAAGCCCCGTCCAATCCGGCCTTGAACACTTCCAGGGATGGAGCATCCACAGCTTCCCTGGGCAGCCTGGGCCAGGGTCTCTCCCTCATTTCTAATCTAGATCTCCAGTTTGAAGCCCTTAGCCCTCGGCCTGTCACTGCAAACCCTCGGACAGAGTCCCTCTCCAGCTTGTTTTTCCTTTTTCTTTTTCTTTTTCTTTTTCTGTTTTTTTCTTCTTTTTTTCTCTTTTCTCTTTTCTCTTTTTCTCTTTTTCTCTTTTTCTCTTTTTCTCTTTTTTCTCTTTTTCTCTTTTTCCTCTTCCTCTTCTTTCCATTTTCTCCCTTAAGAATTCCTAACTGTTGTTTTGTTCCTATAAATTCTTCTCTCCCCTGCACCACTCGGCCCTATTCCCCACTCACACAGGGTGGGGAGCGTGTGGCTCACAGCATTTCGTTGATGAGCGAAGCTAAGGAATATGTCATGAGAGCAGCTCCTGCCAGAAGGTCAGAGCTGCAGCTGGAGCAGCAGCTGGTCCAGAGGGCAGAACAGCACCGAGAAGATCACCGCTGCAAAACAGCAACGGCGCAGTGAGGTGGGGACTGCTCAGTCAGCCCCAGGAGCCCTGCACCATCTGCAGGTCCAGTCACCCAGGAATTCTCCCCTTGTTGGGCGTTCGTCATCTCTTGCAGTCTGAGCTGTCCCTTGAGGCTCTGCCGCACTCCTCTCTCTTCATCTTCTCCTCTCTGCAGCTTGTCCAAATCCCTCACAGGGTTCTGATTTATTCTGGAGAGCAAGGGTGCAAACAGTATCTGGAAGGTTGGTGAGATCTGTGAACTCAGCAGCCCACTTTCGCCCTCTCACCCTTGATGATTAACCAGTACTTGTGCTGACAAGGGGGATGCAATTCTCAGCGAACTGAGAAAAGACCCGGTGGCACAGCCCAAAGGTTAACTGAAGTGGCAGGAGTAACCAGTTCTATTTTTGGCAATGCCCTGAGCCAACAAATTACCTTGGGCAAGCTGCTTTTTTTTGTGCTCCCAGTGTCCTTGTCTGTCAAACAGAGGTTGCATCACTACCAAGGTAGATGTCATGGTGCCTGCAAAATTCCCATCGGTTCTCGGACCAAAGGGGACCATGTTGCTGGTGAAGGACCAGGTAAATAAGTGCAGATGGTCCTCAGACAGCTCTGTCACAGGCAGGAGGGGGACCATTCTCACTGCCTGTGAGGGATCAGCTCATACCTTGGTGTAACTACAAGAACCTTTAGTATCGATTGTGATACAACAGCCCAGCCCTTTATAAACAAAATGGAGTCATTCAGCTTGAACTAGCAAATACACCAGAGTGACTGCACCCTTGGTCAGGTACCATCTTTGCTGTCTCTAGAACCGTTTGGGTTGGAAAAGACCTTTGAGATCATCAAGTGCAACCATTCCCCCATCCCTGCCAGGGCACCACTAACCCCTGTCCCTCAGCACCACATCTCCAGGGCTTGGAAACCCCTCCAGGGATCATGGGGACTCCAGCCCTGCCCTGTGCAGCCTGGGCCGGGCCTGGACAGCTCTGCAGGGGATGAAATTTTTCCTAATGCCCAAAAGACAGTCTAATCAAGTTAAATTACTAGCAATTAACTCGAGTGGAGTCCCAGGGTTCTCACTTTCTGAGGCACCAAGAGCAGGGTGGCTTAAGCAGTTCCAGCAAATGTTGAGTGCAGAAGAGCTTGCTTGGGGTATTCACCCCAGTTCCACAGTGGCTGGCCAGGCCTGGAATGACTGGAAAGCCTTTGCAGGTATCAGTTGTTCCAATCACCAGCTCATGACTGATCTTACCGAATTTCCAGGCCATGAAAAACTGAAACCAGCACGGGGTACGTGTACTGATAGACAAAAAAAAAATATTGAATGCCTGTTTCAGTCCTGCGTTTGTTGGCTACAGAGAGGCAAGTGAAAAAAAAGTAGACCAGTATCTACTGTCTGCGTAGATATTTTCAGTCTTCAAAGGGAACAAAAACCAGTTTCTCATCTGATGCCAATCCTCACGGCTCTGCAGAAGAGGCCGTGCCCAGGGGCATGTGTCCTGCCAAGATCAACAACCGGAGCAGAGCTCGGTATTTACAGGAGAGAGCAGAGAAGCAAGCCCAGCACCATCGTGTTTGGCTCTGGAAAGCTGAGCTGAACCGCGTGGTCTAAATGACCAGCTCGCGTTACAGTGTTAGTATCGATTATCCAAACAAAAGAAATGGTTGAATACGAGTATAAAATTATCATTTTAGTTTGACACGGGTTTGAAAAACTGTCGCATCTGCTGCCCTTAGAAAAGGCAGGTCACAGGAGTGTGAGAGCGGGGGAAGAGTTCGTGGTTAGAGTCCGACTGCGGACCAAGCTGCCAGAAGAGACGGGGCAAATACAGAGGATTCAAGAAATGCTAAAAACCTTCCCCACTGAAGATGCCTTTTCATTATCAAGTCACTTAACAACCACAGTTTCACGTTACCTTTAAATTGTGCTCATGGCACACACGATGGTGAGCGAGGGGATGATGGCTGCAGGTTAAGCCGCCTCAAGCTCTGTTGGTAACAACAGCTCGACCTCGAAGGGAGGGCCAGAAATCTTCATAGAATCCATTTTGTTCCTATTGCTTACTCTTATGGTGAGGGCACCCAGATACTGCAGCGAGTTAAAAATGCAGATGGTTCCTCACTCCGAGAAGGAAACTGAGGTACTAGTGTATGTCCAGAAAAGGGCAACGGAGCTGGGGAAGGGGCTGGAGCAGGAGTGTGGTGAGGAGCAGCTGAGGGAGCTGGGCTTGTTCAGCCTGGAGAAAAGGAGACTCAGGGGAGACCTTCTGGCTCTTCACAGCTCCCTGACAGGAGGTTGAAGGGAGGTGAGGGGTCAGTCTGTTTAACCAAGTAACAAGTGACAGAACAAGAGCAAATGGTCTTAGGCTGTGCCAAGGGAAGTTTAGATTGGATATTGAGAAGAATTTCTTTACTGAGGTATCAGGCACTGGAACAGCTTGCCCAGGGGGGTGGTTTTGTCCCCATCCCTGGATGTATTTGAGACCCATGTAGACATAGTGCTCTGGGATATGGTTTAGTGGAGGTTTTGTCAGTGTTAGGTTAATGATTGGACTTGATGATCTTAAAGGTCTTTTCCAATCTGGGAATTTCTGTGATTCTGTGATACCCTTGTGATTTTGATAAAATCTCCGGTTAATGATCTGCTTGGATCACTTGCAGTAAGACAACAGCATCTTGGTGGTTGTTACGCCTTGTTGACTACTGCGATACAAGTCACCTTCTCCTGAGTGGAGACACCCTCCTGGAGGGACTGAAAAGCCATGGAGATGTGGTGCTAAGGGACATAGTTTAGTGGTGCCCTGGCGGTGCTGGGTTAATGGTTGGACTTGATGAGCTTAAAGGTCTCTTCCAAGCAAAACAATTCTATGATGCCTTCACGTTCCTATCCTGCTTTGACATTTGCAGGTATTCAACATGCTGCAGCAGAAGACTAAGGTGGAGGAAGATGCCATCGAGGACAGAGGTGTCCCTCCCAAAACAAGAGTGATAAGTGCTATGACAAGGCCCAGGAGAAATGCAGCCTGGGGCTGTGGTATTTTAGGCTCATGTATGTCAAAGCACCCAGCTGTGGTTAGACACGCTGGTGTACAGGCAGCACACGTCTTCCTAACAGGGGTTAGTTTGTTGGTGAGGCCCAGGCTGGCTGTTGCCAAGAGCTGCATTCTTCTTCATCTTGGCCACAGGTTTCCTGTGACCTACAGAACATCGCCGTGCTTTCTGGTGAAACAGAAGAAATTCCATTTGCAAGTCCTTCTCTACCTCAAGCAAAAAATCATCTTTATACAGCTGTAGACAGAGAGAGGAAATAAGTTTCTTCTTCAGCTTAACCACTCCCTAGATAGGCCAAGTCGTATCTGCCCACTTAAATGACCCAACAGAGTTTACATGACTTTTCACTTCAATCACCTTTCCCATCGAGCCCTGACACTGGATCTGTGAGCAATTCTGGGCAAGCATTCCTCCGATAACACTCAGAAGTTTCCAGCTCCAGAGTCACTGGGAGCAAGTCACCCAACCCTGGATGTAGTTGCACCTCAGGACATTGACTTGAAAGATAATGGGGTGGGGGAGGGCCATACAGTATCTCAGCAATTTTCACATGAAGCTCAAGAAGAGGGGAATGAACGCTCTGAGAAAAACGCTGGTAAACACATGGTCACCAGGAAGGAAGGGAGACAGAAGACTCTTTACAGCATAGTCATTTCTAAACTTCAACAGGTCACGCTGTCTTTCCCACCAAGGACTTGCAACATCTTTCTGGTTGTGCAAAAGGGGCAACAGCAAAAAGGTGTAGGGCTCTCTGGAAAAGAAAACAACACAACAAACCAAAGCCCGAAAAACTCACACCCAACAGCAAAAAAAGACAAACACGTTCTGAAGTCCCCCACCAAATTAAGACCTGGGTTCATCTCCAGTTCTGAGCTGTCACAAATCAACCAGAGCCAAGGAGGTGTCACCAGACCACATCAGCTCATAACTGACCTTGGTCTGCCTCAGTTTATAGTAATGTGACTCTGATGTGTTCTCATAAACAAAACTAGAGCAAAAAGTAGTTGCCCTGTCACGGAGACGAGCATCTTTTCAATTTAAATACTCATTAAGACCTGCACATTAGTGAATTTTGAAACAACGCAGCCCGGGCCACGGCTGTCCGTTGTTCTACACCACCTACAAAGTACAATATGTGACACACACGTTTAGAAAGTGGAAAAGGCAGTGGAGATTTTGAATTTCTAGACTATATAATAGTTTCATTTGATGGTAGACATCACCTCTCTTCAGAGATGTTGCCGGTATCCTCTGAACAGTAAAGCTAAACCCAAACCGCAACGCCCACAGGTAATCCTACTTTTTGAAAACAATTTTGACATAAGCTCTCTTGATTTAGTCACATCCATATGAGTATCTTTGACCTCGTCTGAGTTGTGGACACATCCTCCTGCAGCTTCTGCAAGCCGGGAAGGCTACAGCTCCCCTCGGGGTGTGGCACCAATAAACCCACGTACATGGGTTTTTCCCTGTCCACATTCGGTGTTTTTTGCAGAATTTCCAGATGGCCACAGCCAAACCAAACAGAGAACACTCCAGAGAAATGCTTAGTCCCTTAATTCTGCTGGATAGAAATTTCCAGGATGAGGGGGAAGAGAGCATTTGGGTTTCTTAGCTGTGCTAAACGCTTCTTAGAAGAAAGACACAAGGTTGAGAGGAGCAACCTCTTCAAAGTCCAGATCCTCAAAACAACAAGCTGGGAAGTTTTGCTGGGACTGCTGCGATACTTGCTGCTGCCCAAGGGGGATAGAAAAAAGGGCAAGCGAAGGGCTGAATGGCCTTTCTTCTTTCACCCATCTTCAGCACTCACTCGTTCCCTGGCAGGCTGGGTGAGGCTGGAGGGAAAGCAGAGCACTGGTGTACTCTGAGAAAAAAGGACAGAGCATCTGGAGTAGGCATAGCCTGGATTTCATTTTCCTGCCAAAAAGATGTGTGGGCAGAGGAAGACGTGCTGTGATGCCACTGGGAAATTCCAGCCTTGGAAAATTCCAGCCTTGGCAAATTCCAGCCTTGGCACAACCACACTCGACAGATTTATCCTCCTAAATCCGGCCAAAAGCACCAAAAAGGGTCATTGTCTGACCAGCAGTAAATCCAGAAATTCATGATTCAGAAGACAACACTCCTGGGGCCAGGGTTGGAGCAGCATTACTGATAACTGGTGGACGAGAAGCTCCCCATGAGCCATCAGTGCCCACTCGCAGCCCAGAAAGCCAACCCTGCCCTGGGCTGCAGCAAGAGAAGTGTGGCCAGCAGGGCGAGGGAGGGGATTCTCCCCCTCTACTCCACTCTGGTGAGACCCCACCTGGAGCCCTGCCTCCAGCTCTGGAGCCCCTATTCCAAGAAAGATCTGGATGTGTTTGAATGTGTCCAGAGAAGGGCCACGAGGGTGANTGATCTTAAAGGTCTTTTCCCACCTAAATGATTCTATGATTCTGTGGTTCTATCATGTGCTACAGAGCACGAGGGACATGGCAGCTCTGCAGGAAAAGCCATCGCTTCAGCTCTCTTCGGTCCCACTGAAAAAGTTTGCTCGGGAGTAGCTGATATGGAGATTTACTCTGTTCTCAAGTGCTTCTTTTGAGTAACTACTTGCCTACAAAGCCAGAACCTATCCCATCTGCATCACAATTTAATATTAGTTCAACTTCATATTAAAAATGTGAATATAAATAAATATAAAAATAACAAAATAGCATTATAAAAATAAATATAAAAATATTAATGTAAAATTAGACATGTATTAGATTTTATATTAAAAAAAATAATTGTCATGGTTTAGACAATCTTCTCTTGTCTGGGATGATGCAGTTTATACCGTAGCAGAGTGGACACAGAGTTGCTTACAGTTTCTATTATACCCACCAGTTCAGGCTCCTTATATTTTGCACGAGGTGCACTGGGACTACTCACCAGTAAAATACAGCACAGATGGAGTGAGAACATGACACAGAAGGTTTTCAGGTAGGAAAGTGTTGTGTGGGTTGGTACCGGTATAAAAATAGGGATTTTCCCCATTAAAACTGGCTGAACATGAGCAAACTTTATTGGTTTTTTTACACAAAAAACTCCACAGGCAATTTTTTTTGGTTTAATCTGGTTTTAATCCTCTGGGATTTTTTTTTTTTGTTGTTCTCATTTTTTCTGTAAAGTAATTCAAGGGAATAGCTTCATTTACGGTTTTCTCACCAGTAACCAAACCAACTATTTTTCACGGATGAACATGACACTTCAAAGGATCCCATCGCTGTTGCAGGGTATCTGCTTCCACCAAAAGACTTGGTTTTGTCAACACCTCCCTTTAGCGAACTCGGCTCCAACGGGAGTGGGTTTTAGCTGAATTCCAGTTTGCTTTGAGGAACGTGCCCTCCTGTGGGTATCTGCTACAGCTGCAGCAAACACGCTCCTTGGCCAGCAGCCTTTACTACCTTCTCTTTCTCTACCAGCAGCTTCTTAAATAAGGCTCCTTCCCCCAAATTCACCCTGATCCTCTCTCTACAGAGAGATCTGCCACATGCGACAGGTTGCAAGAAACAAGGGGAAATTAATTCCAGTGATCAGCTCGACACAAGAGGCGATGGACAAGCACCTAATTAAAAATAACAGCCCTGTGTTGACTCCCGGTTCCCCGGGAGGGAGCTGGCTTGCTTCCAAGGTTTGTTGGACTTTATGAAAGGTTCTGGGTATTGTCAAGAATTGCAGGGTATTGCTGGCAGGGTGCAATGAGACGAGGAACCTCAGTTTTGTACAATATTTGTCACTTTGGAAAGAGTAAGAACACACCCCAATATCTTTTACGTTTCTTTGGCAAAGCTCATAGAATCATGGAATGGTTTGGTTTGGAAGGGACCTTAGAGATCACCTCATTCCACCGCCCCTGCCGAGGGCTGGGACGTGCCGTGAGGTGGGGCATCACGCCCTAAAAACTGAAGTGATAACAGACCTGGGTGAACCTAAAGGATTAGGGATTTGGTTTAGGGGTGGTAAAGATGAGTTGGGTTAAAGGTTGGACCTGATGATCTTGTAGGTCTTTTCCAACCTAGATGATTCTCTGATTCTCTGATTCTATAAAGCGGGGAGGACGGCAGGCGCTGCTGAAGGGCTTCGTTAAGCTCTGCGCAAATTTGAGTGATGACTCAAACCAAATGTGATGCAATTCCGTACGGCCAAATGTGAAGTACGGTGCTGAAGCAGGAGTAAGTATTGCGGGAGCAAAAAGTACTAGTTACGTCGTGCTTCTGTAGGAAAGGTCTGGATTTTTCTTACAGAAAAAAACCAGAGGGTTGTTTAATTTAGAAAACAAGAGATTGAGGGAAGAAATGAGAATAAGATTCAAACATGTTGGAAGCAGCTATTAAGAAGATATTAACCTGATGTCCATTTGTCATGGTAAAGGTGGAGGTTTGTGTGCGGTAGATGACTTCTCAAAACCAATTCCACCCTCTTTTTTCTGCTTTACTGACTATTAAGCAATGACACCCTCAACTATAAGCTGCTCTTTTTAAATGTGGTTGGCTTAAGGGTCTACAAGCCATTAAAAGAGCAACTTATTTTCCTTTGGAGCGTGTCCAAATCTCACCCAGCATTTCCTCGGTGCTCAGACACACAACTCTGAATTCTTCCAGCATTACAACTCTCTCGAGAGCAGGTGTCCTAACCTCGTGGACAGACCAAATACTAACCAGCAAGTCCGGTCTCTCCAGTTTCTGTTGCCTCAGTCACTTTCTCTCCGTCTCTCCCTTTTTTCAGGAACTCCTTCCCTAACGGTTAGGTAAGGAAACGAACAATCCTGCGGTGTTTGGAGCTGTCTCCATGGGTACAAATTCCACACACTTCCTTGGCTTAGGCTGGGACATACTTTTCAGAAAACGTTACAGAAAAATACGTCATAAAAGCTTTTTATTGCATATTAACAAAGTGATCCGTGAAATCTGGAAACGTCTGATGGGGATATTTCAAAGCAATTGAAAAGCGCATGTGGTGATTCCGTTGGATTTATCTGGGGAAAAAAAAACAACGCACAAACCTCCCCCCCCCAAACAAAAGTATTCCATGAAGCTTTCTAAAAAAATGCTTCTTTCCTTGGCATCACCTGCCTTCAAAACTCAGAGAAGAGCTGAGACTGACCCAGAGCACAAATTGCTTTTCATCACACAGCCCCTACTGCCAGAATTAAATCAAAAGGAGGCTGTGGGGAGTGGAGCACCTCCCTCTCTCGGGATTAAAGTCGCCTCAGCACCCTCTCCAGGGATTAAAGCCACCTCAGATCTGTCAGTCATGTTAAACTCAAGAAGAATGTCCAGGATATAAGGCTGGGTAAATTCTGTATGGGCCAGGCCAGGTCCAAAGCAACGAGGATGCTGGGTCCTGGTGGGAGATGTAATTACCTGCAATAAGAGGAAGGATACATCCCCCCTTGTTTTTAAAGCTATCCCTCCATTCATAATTTCTTCTTCAGGAGCACAATTGTATTTAACCTTAACCACAAAGCCATGACTGGGTTCGTCATCGTCATCGTCATTGTCATCACCATCATCATCATCTATCAAGACCCTTTGATTGCAAAGAGAAGACTCTTAGAATGCGATCAGTGGAATCATTTTAACCTTCAAATTTGTTTATATCTATCACCTATTACAAATACAACATGAAAAAGAGAAAACAGTCTGAGGTCCACCAAAGCCAACTGTCAGGTCCTGCACTTGAGTCACAACAACCCCCTGTGATGTTCCAGATTCAGGGCAGAGAGGCTGGAAATCGCCCAGCAGGAAAGGACCTGGGAGGTGTTGGTCAACAGCCAGCAGAAGATGAGCCAGTGTGTGCCCAGGTGGCCAAGAAGCCACCAGCATCCTGGCTGTGTCAGCACTGGTCTTTCCAGCAGGACTAGGGCAGGGATTGTCCGCCTGGACTGGGCACTGGGGAGGCCACTACTCAAATCCTGGGGTCAGTTTTGGGCCTCTTACTCTCAGAAGGACACTGAGGGACTGGAGCGTGGCCAGAGAAGGGCAATGGAGCTGGGGAAGGGTCTGGAGCAGGAGTGTGGTGAGGAGCGGCTGAGGGAGCTGGGCTTGTTCAGCCTGGAAAAAAGGAGGCTCAGGGGAGACCTTCGGGCTCTCCACAGCTCCCTGACAGGAGGGTGGAGCCAGGGGGTGTCGGGCTCTGCTCCCAAGGAACAAGGGACAGGACAAGAGGAAAGGGCCTCAAGTCGCCCCAGGGGAAGTTTAGATTGGAGCTGAGGAACAATTTGTTCCCCTGCAGGGCTGTCCAGGCCTGGCCCAGGCTGCCCAGGGCAGGGCTGGAGTCCCCATGATCCCTGGAGGGGTTTCCAAGGCGTGGAGCTGTGGTGCTGAGGGACAGGGCTCAGTGGTGCCCTGGCAGGGATGGGGGAACGCTTGGACTCGATGATCCTAAAGGTCTTTTCCAACCCAAACGATTCTGTGATGCCATGATTTCTAACATTTGCAGTAAACGAGGGCCCCTGGCCCCTGTTTCTCCATCATCTCCGATCCATCCCCCTGCTTTTGCTGGCTGTGACTTCAGAGCCCGTTGCTATGGAAACAGTTTGATGTCATGGGGAACTGGGAGCTCAGGTAGGGAGAAACCAGCGGCAACTGGGAGATACTTGGAGCGCGCCCGTTAGCGGGCGGGATCGGTGCCGTTGCTCAGGAGTCAGCGGGAACTTTTTAATAATTAACAGAGGAAAAATTAACTTTTTTTAA
Organism: Baryphthengus martii; assembly: GCA_013396935.1. Classification (NCBI taxonomy): domain Eukaryota; kingdom Metazoa; phylum Chordata; class Aves; order Coraciiformes; family Momotidae; genus Baryphthengus; species Baryphthengus martii. The sequence goes on along the minus strand of VWZK01019325.1, from coordinate 67,033 downwards.
CCTAAAGCCTGGATTGTCTCCCGGTGCCCGGCGCACCCCGGCCCCGCCTCCT
>VWZK01019325.1:12243-66533 GCA_013396935.1 Baryphthengus martii | reverse complement strand
CGGTAACGAACTTCTCTCCGGCTGCGCCGCCTTCTTTGCTGTAACTCCCTGCTCGGAGCATCGGGTTTGGTTCGGAACGAGCGTTCAGCAGCAAACCTCGGCTGCTGCTCCGTCCCCTCTCCCGCGGCGGTGGAGTTGGGAAGAGGGGACACGGGCCAGCAGCCCCCTCTGCCTTCTCCTGGAGAAGCTTTTGCATCCCGCTTGTGCCGTCTCCGTTTTCCCCCGGGCACTCCTCCCAGTCTTACAAGGGGTAGTGTGAGGGGGATGGTTTCAACTCTAGCTCATCCGTGTAGTTTGCCAGAGCTCGGAAATCGCAGCACTCGCTTTCTTGTTGGTCTTAGAGACGAGCGAAAATTGCAAGAAGACCTATTTTTAAGCATCTGCCGTCTATTCTTGCCTTGGTTTCTCCTGTTTGTTTTGAATAAAGTACGTTGTGAAACAAGACTCATCTCCTGTTAAAGCAGGATTTTGTCCGTGTGCCTATTTCAAGCGTGAGTTCCTGCAGTCTGATTAAATCTTTCCATTCTTTTTACTTAGTTACTCCTCTAAAGTCTTTTTTTTTTTTTGATGTTGCTATAGAAAGAAGGAAATCTTTCTAATTAAAGGGCAAAGTGGAAGAAATAATAATTTTATTAAATCTACTTTATGTTTCTGTGCTTGGAATAGCCTTAAACTGACCACGCTCAGCTTTTATCACTCAAGGCTTTTCTCATCCGCTTCTGCCCAAACTTTTCAACTCTATCTCTTGTTACAAATTGTTAGAGGATAGAGAGTAACTGCCAGCTTAAAAATAGAGAACAAAAATCGGTCTCAAAATATAAACCTTACACTCCCAAAGATTTGCTTCTGCTGTTTGACTTTGGTGTGAGTTTGCTTCAGTCAGTTCAAGTTGAATTCAGCCTTATCTCAGGTTTTACTTTAAAGCCCGGTGGAAAGCAGTCTGTGGGAGGCCCTCTTACGGTCACCTGTGTCAAGAGGGGTTGAATCAGCCTCTGAAAGTATTTTCCTCTGTTGAGGGAGTGGAAGATGAGCAAACTTTCGCTTCTGAAAGTGAATGGCTGAAGTCGAGTGAGGAAAACTCACACAAGTTGTGGGTGCTGGGTGTCTGACATCGGGACGGGGACGCGGTGGCTCCAACAGTGAATTTCATTTCATAATTTTAAAAACCTGGCACCTTCAACTGTTTCTCAGTATTGCTGTCCCAGGGGACGTGAAGTTGCTTTGAGGTTTGCAAGATGCTTTGCTTTTGCCTCTCGGCGTGTGCAGATGTGGGCACGCTCCGGGGTGTTTTCGTTCACGTCCACGTGCCTTCAGAGTTCACGTTCTCAAAGCTGCTCCCCTGCCAGGGAGGTCTGAAATGCTCATCTTTTCAAATGGAATCTGAGTTCTCAGGTAACCGCAGGATCTTGGCCTTAAGGGCGAAAGCGCGCACAAAATCAAGCGAGGGCTTGACAACTGGAATGTCTTTGTCCCCCCCGCTTGCTTTCTGCAACACTGGAATGATCCCAACGCGTTCGTGGATGGTGACAGGAGCGTCCGCCGCCGCCGAGGAATGCAGGAGCTGGGTCCCATCAGCTTCACACGGGGACTCCCACAGACAGTCCCTGCTTTGCATTTCCCTGCTGTGTCATTTGCATCTCATGAATTCCTGTCACAGTAGCGTGTCCCTGGCCTGGGGCCCTGTGTGCCAGCTCTGTCCGCCGGAGAAGGGTCCGAGCGAGCGTAAATCCCAACGCTGGGCTACAGCAGACGGAGAGGGTGTGAGATGTGCAGGCAGCACCGCTGGGTGCCGTGGCCATCTCCTAGTGCAGCAGATTCTCCCTTAGCATCAAACCTGCCTTCTCAAAGAGCGTTCTGGAGGTTTGGGCTTGTGAATGTGTAGGGTTTGGGCTTGTGAGTTTGTAGGTTTTGGGCTTGTGAATTTGTAGGTTTTGGCGTCTGAATTTGTAGGTTTGACATATAAATGGAGGCCTATCTTCATCAAGGGACTTGACACTGCATGTCCTGTTGAGTCCCTGGTAGGCGTTGGAGGGAGGGACAAGGCTGCCCATCTCAAGGTTGAGTGCGGTCTAGAGAGAGTCACCGTTAAGTCATTACATACATGAAAATACATTAAAAATACACCTTCTGTATATTTTTGCATGTGCAAATCTGCAGTGGTAATTTAAGGCCATCATAGTTTCCAACCCTGACAATTCCATGATTCTGTTGTTGAAGCCATGAGCAGCCTGCGCCACTGATGTCCCACGTCCTGACTGTCTCCTGAAGTAAATTCTCCAGCCGAGAGCATTCGTTGCCACTACGAGTCACCTCGGCACTTGTTACCGTTTCTGTCACAAAACTTCTTCAAGGTGCAGCCTCAGCCGGTGGTTAATAACGGCCGCTTGCCGAGCTCGATCGCGGCGGAGTAGACGGCGCCAGTCATTGTCTTTAAATAGTCTCACGCTTGTAACACCTCGGAGCATTGACAGCTGCTACGTTTAATCGCAACACATTTTCCCTTTTAATACAGGCCTGTAAACATAGCGCTTTGAACGGATTCTGGCAGATTTTCCGTGCTCGGTTTTAGTTCTCCGGAGCTAAAAACATCCCGTGCCGCGCAGACTCACGGCGCGGGGAGGCCAAGTGCTGATTCAACCGGCGGAGCTGCACCGCTTCGCCTTCTCAGCCAAAGTTTCTGCTGGAGTTATATTTAAACCAAGTTTTCCCCTCTCTCCCTCTCTCTCTCCCTCCCGACAAATGCCAGCGCAGTTACCGCCTGGCCGCCCGCCAGCTGGAGCGAAGCGCTGCCCGGCCCAGCGTGCCAGGGCTTGCCGTGGGCGCTGCCGAGAGGAGCACCTGGCCTCCCCCCCGCGCCAGCCCGTGCCGCTCCGTGAGCCCGGATTAGGTTTCTGATATTTGAAACACACGCAAGGTTCCCTTCCGTAATCTGCGCTTTGAAACTCGGTGTTTTGTCGTATTTGGGCCGGCGGTTCCCCGGTCCCGTGTTCAAACACGCGCCAATCCACCGTGTTGTTGAAGAATGCGCTTGGCTTCCTCGCGGCCGGCTGCTGCCGTCGAAGCAGCGTCTGAACTGTGCCGTAAATACCTAAAGAGATGACAAGAAGCGTATGAATTATACCCTAAGTACGTAAATAGGCGACAAAATGTTTCTTCAGCACGAGCTTAATACGTGGAATCAAGAGGAATCCCTTTGTCCAGGGCACTACCTACAGACAAGTCGCTTTTCTTAGCGCAGAAGCAGGGAGGAAATTTTTTCAGGACGCATCAGGACGCAAACTTTCTGGTTAGAGGGGAAGGGAAATAAAAAAACCCAAACAAACCCACCTTTCAGCTTTGGATTGTGGGTTTATAAAAGGTGGCTACGTCCCCATTTCCCTCAGCTAAAACAGAAGGACTGGGAAAGTTTAAATTTCCTTCATTTAGCTGACTTGTTAAAACAACGCGTAGTTATGTCCAGACCTGTGTTTTCACGTCAGCGAATGCAAAAATCTTTCCATGATACTCCCGCTCGCCTACAACGCTGGGGGGTTGGCAGCATCCAGCCAAAATTGTGTTCACAAGGAGTGTTTTAAATTGCAACAGAAGCAAGAGTCCTCCCGAACAGAACTTTTTAAACTGGATTGGTTTTGTTGTTCTGCCGTTACACAGGAGTTAAGAGCTGTAGAAATGCCAAATGAAGGCATTTGGAAAGTAATTTAAAGGCAATTGGTAAGCTTGCTTTTTTTCCTAAATTAGATTTCTAGTAAAAATGTCTCTTTTTTTTTTTTTTTCTGAGCTTAATAAATGCCCAGGAAGGGAAGGGCTGACACACTGGAGGGAAGGGGTGCCATCCAGATGGACCTGGACAGGNAGAGGAGGGGAGATTTAGATTGGACGTTAGGAAGAAGTTCTTCCCCATGAGGGTGGTGAGACCCTGGCAGAGGTTGCCCAGAGAGGTGGTGGAAGCCCCATCCCTGGAAGTTTTTAAGGCCAGATTGGATGGGGCTCTGGGCAACCTGCTCTAGTGGGAGGTGTCCCTGCCCGTGGCAGGGGGGTTGGAACTTGATGATCTTTAAGGTCCCTTCCAACCCTGACAGTTCTATGATTCTATGATTCTGATGCTTGGTCTCCTCAAGGTTAATGCAAGGCAAAGGGCTCCGCTGAACTGAGCCCATAATGAAGGATGCTCCTTCTTTTGGAGATGCCACTAGTGAAAAGTGACAGGAAACATTAGGGGAAGAGGAGAGAAAAGAAGAGGCGCGGCTGGAATGGTCATAAGCAAACAACCTAAGAATAATAAGCAATTTCCTCAGCTGCCACCTAGTTAGTCATTGTGAGACGGGTCTTTAGCATCAGCTTAAGATCCGATTGCCACCATGACAACCCTGGAGCTCCTCTGGATAATTTCTGGCTTAGCACACAGCTGATCAAACATTCACCTTGCTGGGGGAATTGTACTAGTTATTCAATTTCTTCTAACCTCTGGTGGGGGGTATCTGGGATGCTGAGAGTTCAATGGGCTGTAGAACAAGGAACCACCTGCTGACAGGCAATACTTGACCTGTACTAGATCTTTTTAGGCATCTTTTTCGGAGGAACCTACATTTTCATGTTTATGAGCGTAATTTGGAGCATGACGGAAATTCCGATGTGACGTGTTAGTCCGTAGAGAGCTTTGGATAGAGGGAGTCACTTGGTGTGCCTGGTTAGCAGTGTGTGTGTGTGTGGTGGGTACCAGGCCGAGGAACTGTCTGACTGCTGTCTGACCATCAGGAGACCACAAAGCAATGGCCCATAAAGATCCTGTTCTGCTGGTCTGCCCAGTAGCAAATCTCCTGTGTTTCACGAGTCTTTCAGTTAGACTGACCTTTGTGCAGCTGAGCAGGGAGGCAGTGGGGTGCTTCAGAAGGACTTTTCTTCCCAACCCAGTGCTCTAGTGATTAAAGAAACCACAGCACTGAGCTTTTAATTTTTATTATTATCATGTGTAGGCATCCAGCAGCCCTAGACGGCGGTGCAGTGGTGGCCTGAACGCAGCACTGGTTGAAGTTATTCTGTTCCATTGATTTGGAAAGGTGGTTACTGGTGGTTATGATGCACCTGTCTTCTAGGATGGCACCTTTTGGAAAGCAATGATCCAAGGCAGAAACAGTCCGGATGATCTGAGAGTGTTGCATCTGATGACACCTTTTGCACAACGGATTGAATATTAGGACCTTTTTCTTCCCTACAAGGGTTGTCCAGGCCTGGCCCAGGCTGCCCAGGGCAGGGCTGGAGTCCCCCTGACCCCTGGAGGGGTTTCCAAGCCCTGGAGATGTGGTGCTGAGGGACAGGGCTCAGTGGTGCCCTGGCAGGGATGGGGGAACAGTTGGACTCAATGATATTAAAAGTCTCTTCTAACCTCAATGATTCCATAATTTCCCATGTTTTGCTGCTGGCAGGACTGGGTGCTGACACAGCAGAGCTATAAAATCGGTTCACATGAAAAAATCTTTTTCTTTTCCTTGCTTCTCTTCCTCCAAGATCTGGCCCTGAGCTAAACCAGTTCTTGAGGAAGTGTGGGTTGGATCAGTGCTTCTTGCACCTAGGATGGGTTCACTGGCCGGTGTTGGACAATTCCACTTGTCTTAAGCATCTTCTACTCAGTGCTTAAACAAGGCTGTGGGACTGGTTAAGAGGGCAGAGGGACAGTAACTCCAAATGCCAATGGCATTCCTGTGGCCACGGTGGCAGAGGACAGGGCTGAGCCTCCCCCTGGCCAGTGCAGGGCTTTGCTGAGAAGGCTGGAGCAGGAGGCCTGGCCTTACCGAGCGGGGCCTTTCCGGCGAGCGGGCAGTAGCGCGGTATTTCCTCCCCCCCGACCAGACTGTGTTCTCGCCTGGGCAGGAACGAGAATTTCTGCACAGCCTGTGATAAGATGAGGCTTGCAGAGAGCAAGTTCTGGGAAAAGACCAACCTCTGGCTGTGTTGGAGGTACAGTGTTCGTCAGTGTTGTCACCTCGCTGTCTGTGCCAGGATATCTTTCTCCTTTCTCCTCCCCCGAGCTGTCTTGGATCGTGTAGTCAGAAAAACAACTTGAAATGCACCTCTGGGCTGTGAAACGTGGGGGTTGATGTGAATAAATGCACATGGACTAGTTCTGTCTAATTTATCTTCAGTCCCTGCATTTAAACAAAATACTCGATGTATTATTTAAACCCCCACCCCTTCCCCCCAAAAGGAAATGAAATGCAGATTTTTTTCAAATATTCTTGACCTTAAATGACCGATCACGGGAGGAAATTTTTCTTTAGTAGGTAGGGATAATAAGAGAAATAATGACTTTTGGTCACCAAGCTAATCTCCAGAGCTCCTTTCTTCCTAGCAAATATTTATTCTTCTTAATATGATAGATGTGCATCTTTGTTCAGAAGACTTGCACCAACCTGGAAAGTGAAATATCCTCCCCCTAGCTCCTAAAACCCGTGAAGGAACTGGGGCTTGCCTGCAGGCTGCCCACCTTCCACTTTCGTTTGAACTCAGAATGCAGGTTCTTCTACATTAATTAATTACCTACCTTCCCCTAAACCATAAATGCAAAAACCACCCTCCATGTTTTAGGCACCAGCTTTGGTCCATTCACCGACTGCAGGTGACAAGCTACAGCCCTCTGACTTCAGCTGGGTGTTGCAGAAGCAACGGCTGTTCCTACTCATGGCTCAGGCTGCAGTTCTCTTGAGGTCAATGTTTTCCTTTTGGAAGAGCCTTTCCTGTGGTAGTTTCCATCAGATTGCTCCCAACACCAGCTGATGTTCACCAGAGAGGAGCCGCTGGCAAGCAGGCGGCACTTTGGTGGTTAAAACCGCTGCTTGCTGTGCTAATAGAGGGGCTGATTTCAATGTCAGAGTATTGTCATGTATGCAGCGACGGTTAGAGGTGATGCTGGAAGGTGGGGAGTTGTAAGCCAGATAATTCATGTTTCAACTTACACTGGAGCAGCAAAAGTGCGTTTGGATTCTTACCGCTGCTCTTTCCCACATTTTCATTCTTCCCAATCCCGATGCTGCTGAGAACTTAAAAACTTTTCGCACCCTCCCCCCCAGAAAAACCCCAATGAACAACCCACGAGAAAAAACCAATTTGTTTTCAGGTAAAAAGCGCAGTCAACATTTCCAGAACATTTAAGGAACCATGTGTCCCCAATTTGCCTGGCTGCTGAAATGTCGAGTCAGTTCGTTATTTAGTCTTTCTTGAGGTAGAGGCACTAAGCAGAAGTAGCTTCTTTTAGCCTCATTATCTCCTATCAGTGAAACACCGTGAATGTTTGGGCTGTTGCAGTGCCAAGAAGCCCCAACGTTCCCCAGGAATCCGTTCCCGTGGGTGCAGTGCAGCGGGGCGGTGGGGGCCGGTCTCTGCCCCAAAGCGCTCCCGGTGGTTTCAGGGAAGAGGCAAGAGCAAAGACGAAGGTGGCCGTTAATGATTTTGTGCTGGCAGCGTGTTTTAGCCGTCACAGAAACCTCCTCTACAGTCCCCATAGAATCATCGAATGGTTTAGGTTGGAAGGGACCTCCCAAGGTCATCTGGTCCAACCCCCCTGCAGGGAGCAGGGACATCCTCAACTACAACACGTTGCTCAGAGCCCTGTCGAGCCTCACCTGGAATATCTCCAGGGATGGGGCCTCAACCACCTCCCTGGGCAACCTGTTCCTGTGTTTTCCTGCCCTCATGGGAAAGGACTTGTTCCTGACATCCAATCTCAATCTGCCCTTCTCTAGTTTAAAACCATCGCCCCTCGTCCTGTCGCTCCAGGCTTTTGGGAACAGTCCCTCTTCAGCCTTCCTGGAGCCCCTCCAGGCACTGGAAGGTCACTATTAGGTCACCCTGGACCCTTCTCTTCTCCAGGCTGAACAAGCCCAGCTCCCTCAGCCTGTCCTCATAGCAGAGCTGTTCCAACTCCCTGCGCACTTTCATGGCCTCCTCTGGACTCGTTCTATCAGGTCCATGTCCTTCTTGTACTGAAGACATTCCAGTGGGTGCCTCATCCGCTGGCACCGCGTCACCCGGTGCTGCTGGGAAGGGCTGTCACCACAGCCTTTGTTACTAGGGAAGAGCCTGGGTGCCTTCCCGTAAAGGATCTTTAAGCGATTTAAGATCCGTAACCCTTTTAGGGATGAGCTTCACCCAGAGCAAACCCCTTCGTGGGCAGGAAACGCGTGACGGGTGAGCTCCCGTCGCGGTGCTTCAGAAACAACTGACAGGAGCCTGCTTGTTTGAGTGGATTTTTGGGAGTCAATATTCTGATTCTTAACGAGCAGGGGCCAGGCAGGGCCTTTCTGTTTGTTCTGCTGTATCTATTGTCGGGGAGGGATTAGAGCTGAGCGGGCTGCTGGGTGGCAGGGTCAGTGTCTCCTAAAGACAAACGGTGGAGCAGGTGCTTTTCTGCCTCTTTTTGATGGATGCGATCACTCAGATAAACATCCTCTGCCTTATTGTGACGCTCAGGAATTTTTAAGTCCCCTACTGCTGCCCTGTGGGGAAATGTGCTTTGTCTTTAGCCCCACAGGTCCCAGGCAAGCTCTGTCTTCGTATCTCCTTTGTTAAATGCAGGATAGTTTCAGTGACGCTCCCTCTCTTTGCGCATTTCAAGAGACAATTTCTGCCATGGGTTGGATTTTTCCAGCTGTATTCTAAGCTTGTGTCCTTAAAACTCGAGCTTTTTTTCTTAAACACCACCAAATAACTAAATTAATACATCATACATTGCAATTCTTATTCATGTTCCCTAAAGAATTACTTAATGCTTTGGTGAAGAGTCTCTTATTAGCCTATCATGATGGAATTTTTGTGATAGCTTTCATTTTGGCAGCTACTTGGTTGAATTTATGTTATGAAGTTGGACAACAAAATGAACGTTTTGAACACAACTCCTGATTTCTAACTTTCTTCATACATGAGGATTGAATTACAGAGAAGGGCGACGCAACTGGTGAAGGGTTTGGAAAACACATCTTCTGAGGAGAGGCTGAGGGAGCTGGGATTGTTTAGTCTGAAGAAGAGGAGACTGAGAGGAGACCTTCTTGCTCTCTACAGCTCTCTGAAGGGAGGTTGGAGTGAGGCGGGGGTTGGCCTCTTCTCCTGAGGAACTAACAATAGGACAAGAGGTAATGGCCTCAAACTGGGCCAGGGAAGGTTTAGATTGGACATCAGGAAGAATTCCTTTATTGAGAGAGCGGTCAGGCCTTGGAACAGCCTGCCCAGGGAGGTGGTGGAGTCCCCATCCCTGGAGGTGTCCAAAGGGCGATTGGATAGGGCACTTCAGGGCACGGTCTGGTGATCATGGAGCCACTGAGTAGGAGGTTGGACTTGATGATCCTAGAGGTCTTTTCCAACCTTCATTATTCTGTCATTCTATGGTTCTATTCGCCAAAACATCAGGGAATATTTCCACTGGAGAAAATCGAATTGTCTGTGAATGAGTTTCTACTTCACTTCTGATTTTTAGCCATCCTAGGCTAGTAGTGAACTGCAAGCTCGGCAGAATGACAGCCTGTAGCCTCTCTGCAATGATTTTTATACCTTTTTCTCTACCAGGTTTATAAAAATGTTACCCGTTTTCTTGCATCAGAAAAATAAGGGTTGTGCTACTGCCTGTTCACCAGAAGCATGATTTCCCCCTAAATCAGCAGCAGCATTTGCTGATCAATTAAAGACGGTGCACGAATATGGTCCAATAATGTCATAACAGAGGATTTTAATTTGAAAAGTTTGCCTCCCTCTCTGCCCCCTGAAATCTTAGCGGGCTGGGGACGGCGAGTTGACTGCGTCCTTCCTTTGAGACAGCAACGTGCTGGAAACCTCTTTTGGAAGGTAAAGTAGTCGCTGTCCTGATGCCGTTCTCTGAGTTTATGACAAGGGCAGGTGTTTTCTCCCTGCAGAAACACGAACGAGGTTCTCCCTCGGACGCGCTCGCGGAGCTGGAGGTGAGGCCAAAAGCGGAATGATTTTTTAAATTGCTTTTCTTTCCTCTTTGCAAATGGCTTCTGGCATCATTGCTGTAACTGCCTCTTCCCTAGAGACGACAGCGTCTCTCGTGAGACATTTCAACTGCTTGGAGTACTCTTTAGAGTGCCTTTCTTGATGTGTGTCTTTGGAAGACCCCTCTGTAGCTTGGTGGCAGTGCTGGAAGGTCAGGTAGGTGACTTTTGTGGCGTATAGTGATTGTGGGAGAGGCAAAAAAATCTGATGTGAATGCTCAGCTGAACAATGGGCATTATTTCTCCTGGAGTGCTTTTTGCTGGCGCACCCTAAGTGCAGATGCAGAGAAGATGATGGGGTTTTCTTTTTTTCCCCTCCATCTGCAGAAAGCAGAACTTCTCCGTTAAAAAAATTAATGCCGTACTTGATGTTTAAAAGCTGCCGTTCCCTTCTTGATTGTTTGTACTCCTCCGACCTCCACTGCTGAGCTAAACCCGTGTACCTTTGATTTATAACATGCTGAATAAGAACAGAAACTGCCCCTTCTGTTCTGCAAGTCCGATCTGGAAATTCAGCATGAACCAAAATCTACTATTTTTTGCCTTTCAAACAGGCAGATCATATCATTTGCGAACATTTATTTTGACTGAAATCTGATGTCATTGCAAGAAAATATTGAAGAATCAAATACCATATTGCTGACTTACATCTCTGTGGCTGTGAGTTTGAGCTGACTATGGCTATAAAATCACTCGTATTGGCAGAGGTTTTGTTAGAGGAACACTAATTGTTTGTATCCGGTATTTTAAATGAGTTGTGTTTTCTGCTGTTGCGTTAATGGAAAGCATGTTCTGATGTCTTCCCCTTAGCTCCCTGACTAAACTGTCTGGATTTGGAATTCTAACTGGCTGCACTGAAGAAACTCTTCCCCTCTGTTCCCCGTTGGAATCTCTTCTCATAAAGGAGCCGCTGAAGAGGTTAACTGGTTTTTAAGAGAACAAACCATTCTGCTTTTAAGATTGGCAGTGAAGACCATTGGGTCTTTACTGGCTACCTGGTGAACTGAGGCTCTCCAGAGCTTTTTCTAAAATGTTTCAAGTTATTTGAAGCACATTTGGCTCATTAATACCTACAGGTCACAGCCCAGGAGAGACCTATGAGTCAGGGAGTAGGAAAGGGCCGAGTATGTGTGTTGTAGAAACCCCAGTCCCAGTACTTCAAGGAACAAAATAAACTGTTGTTTTATTTGATAATGTCAAAACACATCCATAATTAATGCTCCTCAATCTGTCTTCTCTCCTCTTCATAAATGTCTTTTTTCCCTTCTTTGTTTGGGGAAGAACGCTGCAAACGGAGGATTTACCCTATGGAACGGTGACATTCGTGTTAGCTTGTAGATGCCGCCTTTCTTTTTAAAGACAGGTTTATGCAATTCAGTCAGTGAAAGGAAAATTAAGAGAGAGCAGTAACGGGTTGACAGCTAAACAATTCATTACTGAAAAAGAGGGGGAAAGTGAATCCCCAGTACCACTGGAAGATGTGAATGCTGACTGATTCCGCTGATGGTTTTGAAGCTGTGCAGCTCAGACAGGAGAATCAGTTTGAGGTGATTTAATCAAGCCACCCATGCAATCTCTCTCAGAGAAAAAAATCCATTGAAAGCTTCGCAGCCCACACAGAGGAGCAGGGTCTTGGCTTGTAATGTCTCAGGCTGAGCTTCCTTTGCTTCATGTAATGACCGCTCGTCATTTTTCTTTGCGGCAGAATAAAGGGAGAAAGTTGCTGCTGGTGGCTCAGAGCAATTCAGCGTCTCTTGCGTTGTCCTTTTTGCAAAAGCCGGAGCGGGTCGATGCTTCGGACAGTTCTGGATGATGCTGAAAACCACCGTATTCAGCAGATGCTCCTGAAGGTGCTGGTGTCCAGGTGCTACAGCTCCGACAGCATCCTCACACTTCCTTAGCTATTTCTGAAAGAAAATAGCTGCTCCTGGTTTTTGCAGCTTTGATACCAAAGTCTTTGGAGTCAGCAGTGGTGTCTCTGCCAGGGTGGTTGACCTTGCTCGTCACCATCACGAGTTTTGTGAATCCTCGCGCTGCTAATTCAGCCCTTTGTGTGAATTTGCAAACCCCTGGGCGGCCGAGGCTGTTCCGCCTTCCTTCAGGAACCTGGCAGAAGAGCCCCGATTCCTCCTCCATCACCACCATTCTCATTCGTAGGATTTAAGAATTAAAATCTGTGCGACTCTTACTGTAATGTGTAAAATGTGCTCCTACAAACCACTTCTTGACTGCAAGTGTTCCTAGAAAACTCTTCTCTTTGCTAATGGTGCTGCACTTCTCTCTGAGTGTTTGCTTTGCTGATCATTTGGCTTTAGGAGGATAGTTCCTTTGTTTCCAGGAGCTGACGGCTTTCCTTTCTAGAGGGGGTGGATTTGTTTTTTTCCACTCCTGAATAATTTAGATACTATTGATAGCTTAAAAATATTATTTAGCAGAGCAACTAGGTACTGGCGTTAGACCGCAAACAAATACTGCTCTGTATTTCCACCTGCAAATTACAAACTCGCTACCTGAAGTTTACTGCTACAAAGCTTTAGGGGCTCCAATTTCATTTTCATTGAATCAGTTTATTCTGTGGAGGAATATTTATATCAAATCTGGCAGCCCTTCTAAGAGGGGAGTCTCAGAAATGAAATGACATCTGATTCTGAATGTGCTGCGACACTGTTAAAAAAAAACCACAACAAAACAAACCAAGAACTAATTGTTGCTTCTCTTAATTGAGAAACGGGCAGAGCCGTTGTAGATAAAGAGATCTGATTTCATTTTAAAAGGTTTTGTCACCCTCAGCTGGAGCCCACTATCGTTGAGCGTGGCCCCAACTCAGGAAATGTCCAGTAATTTGAAAACCAAACATTCTCTGGCTGGCCTGTATTAGAGAAAACATTTAGTGTGAGAGCTTGACAGAGGATGATGACATAAATCAATAGGATGCTCTCGCCAGAGGCAAATCCTGGTTTCTGTGTCTGGAGCTTGGTGATGTGGTGGGTACAGCGATACCTGAGAGAGTGACCTTCTCGTTGCTCAAGCGGCTGGCTTGGCTGAATGTTACCATGGCTTGGCAGCTTCTGTCTGGACTGCAACGGAGCCTTCCACATCCGAAGAGAGGGGCTGATGCCAGGACCTTCTGACCCCAGGACCTGCTCTGTACCTGGCCTCCTTCCCAGGCTCTAGAGGTGTGTGGATGCTCCTCTCTGCTCCAGCTCTTCCTGCTGTCGCTCAGCTTGTGAGAGAAGGCATTCTTAGCATTCCTTCCAGTCAGCATCCTAGCTGCACAACATCTAATTACACTTCTCCACCACAACTAGCCAGCAAATTAACATCATAATGGTTCTTAAGGTTTTGTAATTACTCAGAAATGTCACTGAGCTGGAGGAGTGCTGGGCTCTGCCTGGCAGCAGCCTTTCATCGCAGGGCAGCGGGTGCAGCCGCTTCCTTCTCCTGCCTTTGGAGTCTTCCTGTAGGTGAAAAATTTGTTGCCCTGAGGCCTTATTGCCCTTAGCTGCACCTTCCTCCTCTGTTGTATGGGGTTGTTCTGGGAATTACTTGGGATACAGGAGTCTCGCTGCGGTTTGGGTCCAGGCTCTCAAGGGGAGGTGAATATGTCGCTGAATTTCTCAGCTGAACCGAAGTTGCCATTTCTAAATGGCATCCCTGCCTTTTCTGAACGCTGGCAGCTGCTGCTTCCTTTTGTCCTGTCCCAGTTTTGATTTTTTGTTTCTCCAGGCAAAATGTCTGCTGAAATTGCTGGAAGAGTTGCCGTTGGCAAAGATGGGGATGCTCCTTGGCAGAACTGGTTGACAGGAGGGAGGGGAGCAGGAAGCCTTGCACACTGTGTAGTGTTTCCAGTTCTACCCTAACTTGCCCTCAGCATCCTTTCTGCTGCCCGTCCCCTCTGCTTTGTAGCTTTGTGCCTCCTCCTGGCAAAACCAGGGCTTTATTATCCCAGGGGAGTTCCAATCTCCGAAGCGTCCCTTCCAGGGCTGGATGCAGCAGGCTCAGCAGCGACTTTTGCGTTGCTTTGCTCCGGGCACTAAACTTACACCGGGATTTCAGGCTCTCTGCGTAGGCAGCGCAGAGGCACTTACCTCCAGAGCCTGCCTCAGAGCAGCTGCATCTCCTCCTGTACCAAAAAGGAGAGATTTAGCCCCTAATGAGGGCACTTGGTGGCTTAACGCTGGGTGCTGGAAATCCTGTGCGTCTCGTAGCGCCTGCGTTGGGAGCATCCCGGAGCTAAACTGGGAATATTCAACCCGTGCGCGGCTTTAACTCTGCTCCCAGCTTCCTTTAGCCAGCGTTCGCTTCTGCGAAAAGAGCCGTCTGCTATGAATTGAGGTCGCTGCCTTTTTGTGGAAAGGGGGGGAAGGAATGAAATAATAGTTAATACTTAATGCATATGAGCAGCAATGCTGCTCAGGTTGCCTAGCAGCCACTTAGACAAGAGAATAAAAAGGGCTGAGTGAATGTGGTTGGAGCCGGTTTCTTGGTTTGCGGGTGGAATCTGACCCATGCAGTCTTTTTTTAATTTTTTTTTTTTTTTTTTTTTTGGGAGGGGGAGGGAGAAGGTGGAATTTGCCACTAATGGATATTTTAGCTTTAATTGATCATCTCCATCCACTCCCCCACCCCCCATCTGTTTTTCCTTTTCAATTTTTCAAGTGTAACTTGGAAAGCTTTAGCCAAAGGGAGGTGTTAAAGGTTTGTATGGTTTCTGGAGATGAAATGGGCGAAAAAAAAAAAAAAATCTCAAAGAGACTTTTTCCTTCTTCTTAAAACTGTATCTCCGGCAGGCTGGAGCTCATTAGCATTTCCCAATCTCTTCGATATACTGCTCAGCACAAGCACTAAAATGCTGTCTGGACTGGAAATAGCTGCTGCAGTCACACTCTGCGCTTCTAACGTCGCTCTCATCCTTGCGAGAAGTGGATGTACATTTGATTTTTTGGAAAGCAAAAGTAGAAAAAGGCTTTGGGGGGGGGGGAAGGGAGGAGGTTGAGCTGCTATGATTGCAAATAAACTGCTCCCTTCCCATGAGGCCAGAAATTCCCCACAGTATAAGATTGGATTAAAACCCACTAGGAGATGAAATTAAGGCGGGCTGGCTGTTTAAATAGTGACTTTGTGGAACTGGGTGCTTTTTTGTACTTTTTCAGTGAAAACTGAAACGCTGGAAACCCTTTTTCTTGTCAGGCCCAGCTCTGGAGGAGTGACAGGACTTCAGCAACTGAAACCCTGACACCCCCCCGCTAGCATCCGCACTTGAGAGGTGTCAGCTCTCAGATTTTTCATGTGTTTTCTTCATCTCAGCGGTAACTTCTTAGCATATTAAAGCAGGAATGAGGGCACTTTGCAGAAAGGAATGGAATGAGAAGCATCTTGGACTTAATTTGCCCGTCTTAATAAGGAATAAGAACAGTGGCTCTTTCAGGACAACTAAACTATTTTACACTCTGAAACGAGTTGGTAGGTCTTGGGTCAATGTCAGTAAAGGCGTCGCTCGAGAAATTTTGATGAGAGGGTCAAGGAGTGAGGGGGTTTCAAGGGTGAGTTTTGGTTGGCTTGCTCTGCAGGCCGGCATTTGAGTGAGACCAGAGCTATCGAGACGTTGGCCACGTTCGTCTGTGCTTCTGCTGCTGTCACGGCAGAGATGTTCCTCTTAAACAGAATTATCTCGGAAAGTCTTTTACTTGGCCAGGTGTTGCAATGTTAAAGCATCTTTTATTTATATTTCACACAGCTTGGAGACTCCAATGTCTTCCAGAAGGCAATAGGGAGAACAGGCAACGATGGCTTTAAGTAAAGGAGCTTGTTTTGAGTTTACTTTTTTCTGTAATGAGAGCAAATGATACAAAATCCTCTCAAATAGCTGCCAATGGTCCGTATTTTACCCTTTTCCAGGGCAGGTTCTTCAAGCTGTGATGTTTCTTCATTTTCCATTGTTGTTTTCAAGTTGCCAGGCTATGCCGAACTCTGGGCTGTCTTGCGTGAGTGTCTGCTCTGAATATCACAAGAAAAAGATCAGCTGCCTCCTTCAGAATGTTCCTGGGCCTACTGCTCTCATGTAAGAGGCATGTGAGTCCCCCTGAGAAGGAGATCGATGCAACCAAGCGCTAGAAGACCAAGGAGTAGTTTGAGGGCTGAGGTCAGCGCTAGTTTGGAAACAAATAAATAAATCCTTAAACAAAGAACAGAATTTTTGAAAGACCTGATTAAAAAGTGCCCAGTGCTACCATAGAACGGAATCACAGAACGGGCTGGATTGGAAGGGACCTTAAAGATCATTTAGTTCCAAACCCCTGCCACAGGCAGGGACATCTTTATCTAGATCAAGTTGCTCAAAGCCCCATCCAACCTGGGGCTATGACTTTTCATTTTTTTTTATCAGTGAGTTTATTTCCGCTTTCCATGACGTGAAGACCTTGCTGCACTGCTGGTGCAGAGTCCTGGAGAAGCCCTAAAATCACCCTACGCTTGAAAGTCAGCCCCTTCAGTGACCAGCTTCAGCGTTGCTCGCTGTGCAGGTGAACTGCTGGGATGCCAACACTGGAGCTTCAGTTTCAAAGTGGGAGGGACAAATTCTGCCCAAATTCCGCTCCTGTTGAATTGGGGAACCTGCGACAGCAGCATGTGGTGTTCCTGGTGATTAGCAAGCCCAGCAGAACTTTTATGGTTTAGATCCTACCACTGTGCCTGGGACAATGATCTGTTCCCAGCAGCCCAACAAAAGCCTCTCTCTATTCTTTATTTCCACAAAGAGCAAAGCTCTGCCTTAAAATCCTCTGAGTGTTTATAAACCTTTGCTTGTCATTAGTTGCCTCAGATTTTAATGTAAAAAAAATGCAAAGTAGAAAATTTAAATTAGTTTCTCACATTCCTGGAACTAGAAGAAAACATCTTCCTGGGGAGTTTCTCCTCCTCATCAAATCAGAGGACACGCAAAACCCACCCCCACCCTCTCCCAAAAGCTTATTTCCCAGCCACTGCCTTTTCCCAAACTCACGGATCCCACCGAGAAAAGCAAACCTGCTTTAGGGAAGCAAAATCCCACATTAAAGGGATATGAATTCTGCCGGGAGACTTCTAGGAATCGACAAATAGGTGGAAAAAGAAACCAAGGAGTTGACTGAGTACTTGCTGAGGGCCGTGTGCCTGTTTGTGGGTAGCTCTGGCCATACTGGTGTCTCTGTGTCAGCAAACTGGGGCCACAGGGCTCTGCTTAATGACTGTCTCCGAAAGAGGTTAACTCCTTAATAATGTATTTTACAAACAACCAAGCAACAAAAAAATGTTCCCTTCCTGGACCTGTGCTTTGAAGGACGCTGTTAATCCGTTTATTCTGAAATAACAATTAGAAAACCACTAATAAAACCAAAGCGAAGCACCAAAGCCCGCAGTCCTCCCCTCCCCTCCCCTCCTCGCCTCCCTCCCAGTTACTATAGCAAAGAAATTATTTGTCAGTCCTCCCGGGCTTCTGAAAATACCCGCTGACATATTTAGTGCGCGCTGCGGCGGGGATGGGGCTGTTTGGTTTGGGAAGCGCTCCTCACGTCGCCCAGCAACGCGCCGGGACACGGGAGGGGACCGCGTCGCCCCGGCAACCGCTGTTGCTCCCCAAACACCGCCATCCTCCCCCGGCATCGGCCTCTTCCTCCCCCTCCGCCGCGCTTCGGGTGGCCTTGGGGGTCCCCCCTACCCCCATCACCCCTCAAAAGCAGGTTCAGAATTAGGAGCAAAAACAACTCCCCTCCCCCCCACTTTTAGTTTACGATTCAAAAGGATTTAAATCTTCCCACTCGGCTTGATAGGTTCTAAGCGTGATCGTGAGCTTTTCCAACCGCAGCTTTGCTTAGTGGATGGATAAAAAAGAGTGGTTTCGGGGGGTTATCTGAACCCCTCTTGGGCCAGACGACAGACAGAAAGTTTAGTGGGCCGAGATGGCCGTCAGGAAGCCACCCACTCGTGACTCCAGGCCAAAAATACCGCCCGCAGGAATTTATTAAAGCTATAACTTGGTTAATTCTAGTTCGCTAACAGGCAATTCTCTCTTTTTAGGAGAGTGTGAACTATTAGAGCAGTGAGCAGTTGTTGCAAGCTTTTCTCTTCTCCCCTTCACCTACAACACTCTCTCTCCTATTGCTGTCCTCACCAAAAATACAGCACCGCCTTTCTCCAAGCACAGAATGTTGAAATCGTATCTCCAAACTGCATTTCTAGGGCATCTGAAGCAGCCTGCTCATTTCTTTGCCTTTCCAGAGAGTTGTGTGTCTCTAGATAGTTTGTGTTTTCTACTTGGGGTCTTGTTTAGTTCATGAGGCTGCAGGACCGGTCACTAAGAGCTCTATGAATCTTAAATCTCCACAGGAAAAAAAAAAAACCAACCAGCTCATCCCCCTCTTGACTGGTAGCAGTGCACTGGTCTGGAAAGACCTGGAAAAGTCTGAAAAAGTCTGGAAAGATTGCTCCTGTCCCATTACTTGCTGAAACGTGCACTGAATACGGTGGTGGAGCAGTTGAAGGACAGCTGTGACTTTAGTTTTGGGACACCCACCAGCAGCACCACCACCCTGTGCCAGCCTGCGGCTCTGAGCACGCTTGGAGATGCACTCACACAAGGTGGACTTTGAACCTGTGGCGCTTTCACTACACAGGTAGAAGCAGAATAATCAACAACCAAATCCCAAATTCTCCTGAGCAAAGTCTGCACAGCCTCATGAGGATGTTCCATCACGTAAAGGGTGAGACTTCATTTTCTGTGGTGTGCAGGAGCAAAGCCCAGACCTCCGTGGTGGTTCCTCCCCAGAAACACCACCTCCAGGTGGCTCCTGGTCCAGGCAATGCTCTCTGAGTGCACAGCCTGGAAGAGCATCTTGTGTGCAGGCAGAGGGATGGTGGGGTCAGAGCTCATGCAGATGTTTGAGAGAGACTAAGAAATGTGCCCTTAGTGTCAGGAGAAAGCAAGCAAGCCCTCCTTCTCCTTCTCTCCTTCTCCTTCTCCTTCTCCTTCTCCTTCTCCTTCTCCTTCTCCTTCTCCTTCTCCTTCTCCTTCTCCTTCTCCTTCTCCTTCTCCTCCTCCTCCTCCTTCTCCTCCTCCTTCTCCTCCTTCTCCTCATGCCCGCCCAGGCACTACCTGCCTTTCATATGGAAAAAGTGACAGCTTCTTGTTTCTCTCCTTGCTCCAACTCTCCTTTCTGGCTTCTCAAACTCCCCACTACAAACCTACAGCAACACCAACACTCGTGACCACTTGTTTATCCCCTCCTGCCTTGTTTCAGTCCACCCAGTGGTGGAATCTCTCCCGGAACCTCTGGAGAACTGACTCAGCTGCTGCTGCTGCTGCTGCTGTAAAATCTGAGACAAAGTCATCTCTTCTCTGAACGGCCACAGTTTACGTTTGTGGCTTGTTCTGCTTAACTTTGTTAAGCCCCACAATGCTGGTGAATGGTGCTATAGAAATAAATAACAATATGCTGGGCTGGGCTGGCAGCGGTCGCTTCTCGATTTGCTGTTCACCCGACAGGCAGGATGGAAACAGCTGCTGCTGCCGTCCCACATCCACATGAAATACCGCAGCAAATCTCCTCCTTCCCGCTTAAACTCATTCCAAACCCATCTCTTGGCATTCATTTAAAATACATTCCATATTCCATAGTTTTCTACCGTAGGACAAGCTACAAAAGCGGGTCTTAGAAAAACTCAGTCGAGTACCAAGGTTTGCTGTTCCCTAGCTCGGGAGGATGAGCTGTTCCCAAGTAGCTGGGATGGTCCTGGGAGCGTGTGGAGGCACAGGGCATCTTCACCACAGGGCTGAAGTAACCAGATGTTCGGGTTTGGTCGATGATTGAAACTTTTAGCGTTACTCCTAGAAAGGAACCTTCTGTGCCGGATTGTTGCTTGACACGCTGTGTTTCCCCTGTTGAATCACAGCCCTGGGAAACCACTACAGTGTACATATTAAAAATACGGGGAAATGATCCATCTGAGCCCAGAACCTGTGCTTGCTTTCACCAGAGAGCACCAGCCCGTACGTTGCAGCCGGCATCTGAAAGGCCTGGACATGAAGTGCATCACCACAGTGTGGCTTTTAATTCCTCCTACCACACGTGAAAGGCTCCTCACTGCTCTGCAGGTATCAAGATGTTGTTTCTTGGGTGGCATTATTTGCCATCATGGTAACAAAATTTTTTTAAAGTCTAGATGTAGCTAGTTAAAGAACTAAGGAGTTTGAAGCACTGGTTGACAGGGTCCTACTAGGCTAAAAAGTTGTGCTGGGACTTGTGCAGGTGAGTCTGTGGGAGGCTGAGGGTGAAAAGCAGCCCAGCAGTAACTGGTCTCTGTGCTGGCCCTGGCATTTCTGAGCACCAGCAGAGATGTCTTCAGAGCTGAAGGAATATAGTCCTGACTTTTGACACTTGGAGAGAGTTTGTGTTATTAACCCCGAAAGAAACCAGGATGAGCTTTTGTAGGGGAGGGGGGTTTGCAGCGTTACATTGCCCACGTTCAGGTCTGAGATCTGTGCACGTGGGATTTGTCCACAGGCTGCTGCCAGCACCATTAAACCATCCAGGCTTCTGCTGTTCAGCCTCGGCTGGCTCTTAAGGAGACTCCAAATTGTACATTCCTTTCTCTCTTCTGCCTCTCTGAAAGTTACTTTTAAAGAAACAGCAAAGAAGAGGGAGCTGCTGTTACACAACAATTACTCGCCTGTGTCTATATATTGCTCGACATGATTCCATGAGATCTAATTAAAGACTGAGTGTATATTTGTATTTCGGTGTATTATTAACTTGCTAATAGAAGCCGTTTCCAAATTTGTATTTTTCCATGAGGACCAGGTTTCTGAAAAAAAACAACCCACCCCAGCTCTATTGCCTGCTGCCCTTGAACTGCGTGTTTTGGGTTTATCTGTGTTTCCAGGTAACTGGAGCTCTTAGACAAGCAGCGTTTGCTTCTGGTTTCAATTAATTTAGCCTAATCAGTGGAAGGCTCTGGTGCCTTCTCTGCTTATAACATTTTGAAGCAATGAAATAACAAATCAGTGTATTATCAAGTTCCTTGTCGTGTTTGCTTCCCCCTTCCATCCTCTCCACTTACCACCACTTATTGAAAGGCTAAAGGTTGTGACAGGCGGTTCAGGACACTCTTTAGATGAGCTGGCTCAAGTCCCAGCTCCTGGAAGGCGCGTTCATGCTGCTCAGACTCCAGAGATGGTCCAAACCTCTCCCGTCCTTCCCTGGAAGGGGATGCTGGTTCAGGAGGGGCTGGCTATGAACGGTGAATGCTGCTCCAGCCCTTGGGATGCGAAGGGTGTGGGAATGCTGCTCGGGTGGGGGCCGGGCACCATCCCCCAGCATCCCCGGCTCTGTGGGTTGGTTGGTTGGTGTCTCGTGGCTGCAGGTGCTACGGGACATCCTTGCTGTGGGACGATGGAGTTTGGTGCAAAGACCAAGGTTCTGATGAGCTAAGACTCTGTCCGGTCCTAACCTGCTCCCTTTGAAAGCCAGAATAGCAGGATCTTCTTCCAAGGCTGTTAGAGCAGTTAAAAAAAGCAGGAAATACCGTAGCTCTCCTAAGTCAAGCCAGTGTCATGACTGCCAGTTGTAGAACATTTTGGACAAGGATTAAGTCCAGGTGCTAAGCAGCCAGACTTCCAAATGCTTGGAGCTGCACCCATTGCTAACAGCCATGTTGGGGCTTTCTTCTCCAAACATCTCTCATATGAAGGAAAAAGTAAATCCTGAACAGGGATACTGGGAGAGCAGGTTCTCTTTGTCTCAGCCTTCAAACAGAAAAGACACGGGACAAGAGGAAAAGGCCTCAAGTTGCCCCAGGGGAGCTTTAGGTTGGAGCTGAGGAACAATTTGTTTCCCTGCAGGGTTGCCCAGGCCTGGCCCAGGCTGCCCAGGGCAGGGCTGGAGTCCCCATGATCCCTGGAGGGGTTTCCAAGCCCTGGAGATGTGGTGCTGAGGGACAGGGGTCAGTGGTGCCTTGGCAGGGCTGGGGCAACGCTGGGACTCAATGATCCTTAAGGTCTGTTCCAACTTAAATGATTCTATGATTCTGTGAAAGAGTTGGTTTCGCAGGTGGCTGAGCTGGTGTCATGTTTTTCCAAAGAGAGTGCAAAATGGGGCCATGCTTGGCGCTTGATCTCGGTTCAGAGCCCTGTGCTGGCCATCCACATGTGCCTGCTCTGTGCTCCTTCGGCTTCTCAGTTTTATGGAAAAAAGTCAATCAGTATTTTCCCGATTGGAATTTCAGGGGCATGCCTGTTACTTCTCGGAGATACCGCATGTTGGAGACGTGCACTGGGAATAAGGGGTGCGCGTGAGACAGGAGGCAAACTGGGTTTGCTGCAAGTACCGGCCTTAATTCTCCTCCAGGGTGAGATAATTCACTTGATCGCATTTTCATTCACATCAGATTAAAAAAGTCTTCTTCCAAAGAAGGAAACACTTCCTTTCTATGCTCTGCTTAAAACACCACTAATGCCTTTTCAGGGCAAATTGTTAAATAGACACTAAGCCAAAAATGTTGAATGAAATGGAAAATATTTAAGAAGGTTTCCTGTAATAAAATAAAAGTGGTATAGAGCATCGTGGATAAAGCTGATGGATCGTATGCATCTGCTAGAAAAGTCCAAACCTGCCATTCCCTGCATTCCTGTCATTATTTTCAGTCACTTTTGAAAGCATTGAGGATTCTCAGTAGTAAATCTATTAAATATAAAAACCACAGCTCCTTTTTCTGTAGTCAAGGGAGAAAATACCACTTAGAGCCCATATAGAATGTGATGGTTAAATAGCGGGTTTGTTTCTTCTGAATTCAGTTATTGCTGTTCTGGTTTTCCTATTTAGCTAAGCTCCAAGCCAACTAAACCTGAATAAAAGTTCCAGAAACCATGTAACTATTTTCACATGTAGCCCTTCCTTTCAAAATATGCAAAAAATGCACAAAGCTGAACAAAAAGAAAAAAAAAAAAAAGCCACAAAACCTTGGGTTCGAGGTTTGATTCTTGCAGGTCAATGTTATGGATAAGAAAAAAATAATTTAAAAAAAATTAAAGCACAACCTTCTCATTATTTTCAGTAAAATACCAGATATTGGGAGATTTCTACAAAAAATCTGTAGCTGTAACGTGAATTTATATCTGGAAATGTGACCGTGTGTCCTTTTCCTGGTGGATTTTTACGGCCCACATTTAGATCCTCTTTGAGAAGAAGTTGTTGAGCTCATTTACAAATGGCAAACGAGGGGAATTACTTACCCAGTAGAGGTAATAACACTCACCAAGGTTTCCTGGAAAGCTTAAATCTAAGTAGCTGTGATAAACTTTGTCCCGAAGGTAAAATAATTGACTGGTCTTAAAACCAACAACCAAAAACTCATCAAAGACATTTTCCTTTCCCTCATTTCTGTCCCGGTATTTTATTCCTTTCCAAAAGTTTTGCCAGGCAAAAAAGGATGCAATAAAGGAATATAAAGAGTTTCAATAGGATCAAAGGATGACTGAGTAAGCTTTGAAAAGCAAATTAAATAAAATAGTTCATGATTTGCTTCAAATAAGCAAGTGATTCAGTGAAACAGTAACAGTTTTGGTGTTTTGAAGCGACGCCGGTGTCCTTGTGTTAAGGTTCTGGGTTTCAAAAGGCATTCCCTGACTGCTGGTGTGGAGTAACCAATACTCCACCTTAATTGTCACCTAATATTTCACCTTCAAAAATTCGTGATATGTAAATAAGACCTAAATCCCCCACAAGAGCCAAGACTATGCCAGTCCCACCCTTGATTTACGCAAGACTGCTCTTAATACATAAAAAATTAGGGGAGAGGAGAGTTAGATTCGCTTAAAAGAATGACGTTTTCTTCAAGTTGATCAGCCCACAATTACAACTCAAGCGACCCCCGGCCTGAGGAAGGCAGGGACTTACAAATCCTCTTTTATCTGAAGCCTGGGAGCCGCCTGGGATGGCTGTGGGTGCTCAGCCGCGCGCTCACAACCTTCCGCAGGGTGAGGAGCAGAAAAATAAACCAAATATTTCCCTGGGGGCAGGCTCCCTGCTCTGAGGCCGATCTTCGCTGTTTGAGGGCTCGGCGTTCAGCTCCGGAACGGTTTTTGTTTGAGTGTTCGGGAGCTGAACGTTTATATTAAAACATTCTGTGGAAAAATACTTGTGGTTCCTCCTCATCTCCCGGCTGGCAGAGCTCGTGGGCTGCAGCGCGGACCGAGCACCCAGGGGCACCCTTCTCCCAACTGGGGGCTCTGGCATCAGCCCCCCACCCCTTCCTTTCCCAAGCTCTTTTGGGGGAGCTTTGGGACCACAGCAGAGGATGCCGCTACTTTCCCTTCCCGGCGGTGGAAGGGGACTGGCCGTGTGATATTTATTCTTAGGCTGCCCCCCCTCCTTTTCTCCCCCTTCTCGCAGCAAATTTGAATGTGGAAGGTATTTTGAAACACTCCTCTTATCTTTGCTTCCCCAGCGTTTTGGAGCGGGTTTAGGCAGGAGGGATTAACAAAAGCGCGGCTATTCACGCGGAGGCAGCGCGGCTTGTGAATGAAACGGTGACAACTGGAGTTTTTATCAACCCTCAAGGCTTGTGATATTACTACTTGTCTTTCTCACGTGCATTCAGGGTTTGACAGCCCTCTAAGACCAGGCAAAAAATACCTCGCCCAGAGGACTATTGTGGCTTTTTTAGGAGCAGGAGAATTGAAGCGTGGCGAAGGGGAAGCATCCCGTTCAAGGTCACGGAGCAAGCCGGTGGCAGAACCAGAAATAGCACCCAGAAGTTATTAGTTTTTTCTGTATTTCCTTTCCTGTCGCCGTTATTTGCTTGGATACCGAGATAGCTGTGTGTAAACAGAAGGTTTCCAGAGGCAGCAGCTTTGTTATCTGCCTGATTCACTCAGCGGTGATGCAACCTGGAATCCAGATTTCTGCAATGCCTTCTGCGGATGCGCTGCTGCGTGTGACGTCACCGGCCACGTTGAGCAACCGGACTTTGAAACTTGTCCCTACCTGAAACGCCAGTGTTTTGAGTAAGGCCCTTCTCGGTGTGCTCAGGTCCCATCTGCTCATTCTCCTGCCACAACTGTCTTGTCTTTCTGCTTTTCTTAACCCGGTGAGGAGCCCCCAGGCTGTGGATGCTGGAGACTGGTGGATCTCTCTAACCCACCAGCGGCTTTGTCGACTACTAATTATCTTTTGTTTGTGCAAACTCCCCAGGATTGGAGGGGCTGCCAAGCTGACAGGCTTTCATGGGCTGTCAGAAGCCACGAGGCACCGTTTAATAGCTTCTGTTGGCCACTTCTGCTGCAGGAGAGCTGCAGCGTTGTCCCCGGCCAGGAGCAGGAAACAAGCGTAGCTGGGATGAACCTCTCCTGCTTAGCCCAGATCCGAGAGGAAGGCAGAAAATCTGAGCTCTTGGGAAGCAGGAGGGCTCGCTGTTGAGCCCCTGAGTCTCTGTTAGGAAAGGATGATCAGGAACACTGTAAAACTTCCGCCTCAGTGGGAGGGGAAAAATGAGATCGAAGGAGAGCAGCGAATCCTTTCATGGACATTTGCTTTAGGGATGTGGCAGAACTGCCAAAGAGCTGCATAAGCAAACGGCCGAGCTCCAGCAGCCGGTGTTCGCTGAGGAGCTGGAAGAGTGTTCCTTACTTTGCACTTACAGCTCCCGAGAAGAGGGAAGAGCAAGGCTTGGGATGCCACATTTCCTCTGCTCCTGGACAGCCGATGCTTTATCCATCCTCTGGAGCCCCGGCTCGGGTGCTGGCTCAGTCGGTAGCCGTGCTCGCAGAACGTCGGCAGAGCTTTGTAGCACCTTGCAGTGGTTTCTGGGAGCGTAGGAATTCTGTTTATGTTGTCAGCTTTTCATCAGCGCCAATTAATGTTAGCAGATGGCACACACGTAACTGTCTCTCCAATCCTCAGGAAGCACAGGAAGGCTTTAATGGGAAATGAATTATTCTTTATCCAGGATGCTTCCCTGATAAACATAATAATAAGAGGTCTTGTGCCTCGATGGGGCAGCACTTCGGTCTCTGTCTACCTTGTCTGGAAGTGCCAGCTGCAGATTTTGTCGGAGTCGTTGTGTCTGCCTTGGTTGTCATCAGTGAGGAGCCTGCATTTTGTAACAAATCTGCAAATAATGGCGAGGGTTTGTTTTGGCAGCAGACAATTCATCTTCCACCCTGCCTGCGTCTCTCTGTTCCCTTGGTCACTGAGGGGAACCAGAAGACAAAATTTATCAGCTGAGATGAGTAGGTGGTAATTTCGAGATGGCAGCTCTTCTGAGCGTCCGTTTCCTTGGAAAGAGACCTTTGTGTTAGGCCTGAAATGCTGAGGTCTGACCCTGCTAGAACCACTCTCAAATAGATTGTTAAAATATATTTGGCAACTTACCCGCCTTTCTTCTGGAACCTCACCAACCTATATTTTTCCACTTGTAAAACCTCAGAGAGCTGTAAACTGGAGCCCTGGGCACAACAAAACAACTTTGGCAAAAGTTAAGAGGATACCTGTGCTAAAAGTGACCCCTCTGTTCTGCCTGAGCATCTTCACGTGAGCTTTATCCACCTCCCTCCTTTGCCAGCCGTTCTGGCCGAGTGCTGAGTTGCAGATCTTTTGGGGCTGGAACAGGTGGGAGGTTATTTCATTGATTTACTGTGACAATTATTATTTTCACGCTCCCACAGCACTACGGCAGCTGATGTCTTCTCAGGAGGAGCTTTTGGCTAAAGCCCACGTGGAGGCGGCGATGGGGAGAAGCGGGTGCCGCCGTTACGTCGTGGAGCTGCGGGGAATGGGGCCGGGCACGTCTGCTCCAGGCAGACCTGGGGGCTACAAAGGGTGATAAATAGCGACTGAATTTCTTTGCCTTGTTTCTGGCTTGTTAAATTAATCTGGTGGCTGCATTTGGAGCAGGGACTACATGGGTTCTGTAGCTACTCTTTCTCCTGGACGCAAGAAAGATGAAGTGACGGAGAGAATAAGTCGCAAGCTGTGGGGTTTTGGGGAAGTTGGGAGAGGAATTGTTGTAGTTTGTTAAAAGGTAGTAAGGGAGTATAGGGTCAGCACTAACTGGAAAAAGATATCTAATATTTTGGTTTTTTTCAGTGGCTGAGGGAGGATAAACAGGTAGCTTTTTTAACTTCACCTCCCCCTTGCATTTCTTTTTACCACAAAGAGCTGTTAAATGAGCAGGGTCTGGCATCCCACAGTTTCTCAGTTTTCCTTTTGCCTCTTCACTTGCACAAAGTTGAGGGAAAAGCTTAAGTATTGGATAGAGAAGGGAAATAAACTGGATAACATTTCATGCTGTTATTTGGAGGCTATTTTATGCTCCACAGCAATGACACTGCTCAAAATCTGGGTGTTTCTGAATTTTTGATTTTGAAGTGACCACAGAAACGCTCCTAAAATATTTTTTTACACAGGAACTTTCACAAGAAACTGGAAAAAAAGACTCCCTCACTCCTCCATATTAGATCAAAAAAACCCCAAATGACGTTGTCTGCCCTCGGGAAGGACCATCTCAGCAAGGACCATCGGTGACCGAGGGCAGCTGGGCTTTAACATTCCCTGTGCCCCTCAGGGGATCGACGTGGGTGCCGGGTCAGTGCCGTAGGGGAGCAAGGAGAGCCAGGGGATGGAGAGTCCTGCCCTCTCTCGTACCATCTCTCCATCCCCAGGATGTTCCTGCCTGGCCCTTGGGATGGTTCCCAAGGTGGCTGAGCAAAGCTGGATGAGTGCCAGGGCAGGGACACCTGGGCAACCTGAAGGCATCGTCCCAGTAGGATTGCAGTGCAGGAACAGGGCCAGAGGGCGATGACATTACTGTGTTTGGGGACCCTGGAGAGGTTGGTTGGGATTTTGGGGCAAGGGTAGGGATGGGAGAGTGGAGGTGTTTCTTTGTGAGGTGTTTAAAATGATGATGAATCACCTTTCCTCTGCTATTCGTGTTTGTTTATCGGTTGTGATAATAAACCCAAACTAACCACCGGCTTTCCAAATGCAAGCAGTAGCTAAACTCCAGGCATGTACTTCGGTTTGATTCAAATATGAAAATATTTTTTCCTCGGTAGTTATTCATGATAAGGCAGAGGGCGAGAAAAAATTATTTTAAAAATATTCTCTTACTCTTCCACATCTGAAGTTGTCCTCACGATGACACAATAATTTTCCAACGCTACTTTCCAGTTATATTTAGAAGTGCATTTTCTGTTCCTTCCCTCTCCTTTCTGTGGAACAATTGTGCAACTTTCTTTTTCTTAATATAAAGCCGTATTAAAATTAGCTCCAAGACTAAAACGAGTTCTCTGTGTAGGAAGGTAGCTACCTTCCTTCCCAGCACTTCCCCTGGATCTTCCACTGGGATTTTGTTCCTGTCAGAGGCGGGTTCCTGGGGCGTTTGCGGCGGCGCGTAGCTCTGCTTTCCCCGCTGACCTCCCCTCTGCTCTCCCCAGCAGTGAGCATGCAGAGTTCAGAGGGTGGATCAGACTCAGCAGCTTCTGTGGCCCTTCACCCTTCGGCATCGGCCCAAGCTCCGGTGGTGCAGCCAGTGCCGGCGTCGCAGCAGGTAACCAACGCACCGCTGGGAATGCCGTTTCCATGGAGAAGAGACAGGTTTTGCTGGCAGATGTATTTTAATCCAGGGGTTTTATATGGGGGTTGTTAATCAGCTCGTTGAGGTAGTGAGGAGAACCTGTTGCTGAACTTTGTGTTGATAAAGGCCGTGGATATTTCATCTGGAGCCCTACAAATATATGAGCTTTAAAACATGGGGTTTAGATTTTAACTTAGCTCTCCAAGGAAACCACTTCATGCCAGGTTGGTGTTTGCTTCAGTATAACACTCTGTTGTCAGTATTTGGTGTGTCAATAAATGCAGGAGAAAATGAAATGGCCCTTAAAAGCATCTCTGCACATAAGGTACCCAGCTCAAGAGAGAAGAGGTGTGGGAAGAGCTAATGCAGGGAGAGGGTGGAGGAGCCACGAGATGGTCTCTGCCTTTGATAGGTGGGTACTGACATTTTAAACTGGGGAGGAGGGGGATTCATGATTCATATCTCTGAATATGATCCACTTGGGAGCTCTCCTGATAGAAGTGAGACCTTTGACTGATGAACGAAAACTACCTAGTGCAAAATGGGAAGGGTTAAGTAACACTGGTTCCTTTTCATGCTTTTTGGGGAACTATCAAAAGAAGTTTCTGTTGCAGGAAGCTGGAGGGATAAGAGGATGGGTGGGTATAACTTGGCTACACCCTTCTCTAGCTCCCAAGGGAGCAGAAGTAACTGCCATTGGATGCTGATGAAAAGGAATATTTAAAAATCATGAATTGGTAGGAGCATTTGATTCACCAGGAGAGGTGGACGTTGTGTGGTTCGGTGCGTGATTGGCCAGTGCACTGTCATCTCTCAGCCTCTCCGTCTTCGATGTCTCTGGGAGACGTTTTGCTCACATCGTACTGCTGTGGATACTGCTGATCACGAGGGTCAAGTATCTCAGGGATCATCAGTCATTCATGTGAATTTGACTGTCACAACATGTTAAAGAAGTTTAGAAAACCCATCGGCTTTGGATTATGAAATTACTCGTCCGACCTTTGCCGGTGCTGTCATCACGACACGGATTATTGAGTGGAACTCCGTGGATTAAGGAAGACCCAGAGGATCGTGGAAGATTGATGAAGAAGAGGAGTTCCCAGAGCCGTCACTTCTCAGCATCAGGACAAAGAAGACACCAGGAATGAACTGCTGGCAGCACAACTGGTGTGAGGCTGAAGCCTTTGGTGTTGTTGATCACTGGTCTACCTTTCAGTGTGAGCAAAGGCTGTGTGACCAGGATGGCCTCATCTTACAGGTTGGGGATGGTTAATTTTTTTTGCTTGGAAGGTAATAGGAGCAACAGGACGGGCGGTGACAAATTGCCCAGGTAGCTGAGCTGGGCAGCTGTGCCAAAGGAGGAGATGTGTCATTGGGGAAAAGCAACAGCAGAGAACGGGTAAAAAGTAGGAGAAAGGAAAGGATCTTGCGGAGACTTTGGCGTAGGTGTCATTGCCAAGGCCTGACTTGAAAAAAAGGCTTATAATGTTCCCAACATGCTCTGGTTACAGCCTCTTTGGGAGAGAAAATGAACAAAGCGATGGCTGGCGGGAGCGTACGTGTCCGTACCGCTAGCTCCGCTGCAGGATCTCCAATGTATCCCGGCTTGCTGAAGGTCAACCTGGAGACTGGTGATGTAGAGGCTGCTTAGAAATCTGGGCAATTATCTTATTCCTGTAACTCTGCTAGATGACAATTTGCAGCCATAGGAGGAAAATATGAATATGTGAGGAGTGGAGCATCTGTGTGCCCAGGAAAGGCTGAGAGCCCTGGGGCTGTTCAGCTGGAGAAGGGCAGCCAGAGAAGGGAGCTGATCAATGCTGAGCAAGAGCTCAAGGGCCCCCAGGAGGCAAGAGGCTGGGGCCGGACTCTGCTTAGTGGTGCCCAGCGCCAGGACAAGGGGCACCGGGCCACCAGCTGGAGCCCAGGAGGTTCCCTGGGAGCAGGAGGAGAAACTTCTTTGGTGGGAGGTTGTTGGAGCCTGGCCCAGGCTGCCCAGAGAGCTTGGGGAGTCTCCTTCTCTGGAGAGATTCCAAACCCACCTGGACATTGCTCTACTAGGCTCCTGCTCTGGGTGACCCTGCTGGAGCAGGGGGGTGGCACCAGATGATCTCCGGAGTCCCTTCCAACCCCACTGTGCTGGGATTCTGTGAATAATTCTTGTTTAGTTGCAGCTCAACCTCCTGTTGATCAACTTCCATCAATCAGCTATTAGCTTTTATTTCCTTGTGGGGAGACTTAAAGGTGATCTGTGTCAGAAAATATAGATCCAGCTTTTTTCCAAGTTGAGGGTGCCGGTGTCCGGTGCAGATCACACTGGAAGGATGGAGACCACGGGGTCGCTACGTAAGGGGTACTGCTGCTGCTGGAGTAGGAGGCAAGCTCTCCATGAGAGTCTGAAAGAGAATACCTAACTCTGCTGTGGTCCAGACTGCAAGTGTTACTCTCTCTTCTTCTTTCAGAGGGTTTTGGTGCAGGCAGTCGGCTCTGCTCCCAAAGGAGCGCAGATGCAGCAAATCTCTGTTCCCAGAGTTCAGCAGGTTCCACAACAGGTAATACCTCCGGGATGAGACACTACACAGGGACCCCTGGGTCAACAGGACCCCACGTTCCCCACAACATTTGAAACTGTCCCAGATAGCTGCTTAGAAAAACCGCACGCTCTTGATGAAAGAATTGTGTGCAAGTCGAGCGCCGGAGATCACTGTGAGAGCAGCTTTCTCCATTGCTCTCTTCCTTTCTTAGACTGGTGGCAAAAGAAACTCCAGCTATACTGAAAGCTGAGAAAGGACAGTTTTACTTTTTTACTCTCACAGTTGTCTTTCATGCTTTTGAAGATTTGGTGGATGCTTTTAGTTGCTATTTAAAAGCAATCCCCCTCTGTTACCCTTATTTTAGAGGCAAAGTGGGATTTTTTGTAATTGCACAAATGAATGGGCTGACTGTGTGTGGCTTCACGGAAAGGTGAGGTGACAGAGCCACGCAAGTGGTTTTGTTTATCTGAACTTTGCCTTTTGCAGTCCTTGTTTCCTAAGAAACCAGGCAGATGTGGTGCCGCTTCATGCGGACAGTGAGTCTGACTCTCTTGACTTTTTCCTCTAGCAGTTTTTTATTTGGTTGCTCAGTTTCAGGGAAAAAAAAAAAAAGAACCTTGACAGAGAACAACTGTGTCCCTCCCAGACCCATGCAAGAAGGGGCTGGGGTGCAGATGGACACTGCTAGCCTCCTCTGGAGGAAAGGCTGGAGCATGATCTCACCCTTATTAGTCAGAGGAGATCCAATCCTGAGATGAGTGCAGAGGAAACCCGGCTCTGTTGTTTCCACTGCTGATGGAGCAACCACATATTTATTTGTTTTAATTTGTCATTTTAAAATAAATACGCCCTTTGGGATTCCTAAACATGTGTACAATTCGGGAGCCCCCAGCACAAGAAGGACATTGAACTGTTGGAACGGGTCCAAAGGAGGCCACGAGGCTGATGGGAGGGCTGGAGCACCTCTGCTATAAGGCCAGGCTGAGGGAGTTGGGCTGTTCAGCCTGGAGTAGAGGGGGCTCCAGGGAGATATTATAGAGGCCTTCCAGGATCTGAAAAGGGCCTACAAGAAAGCTGGGGAGGGGCTGTTTGCAAGGGCTTGTGGTGATAGGACAAGGGGTAATGGTTTCAATCGGGAAGAGGGGAGGTTTGAACTGGATGACAGGAAAAAAGTCTTCACAGTGAGGGTGGTGAGACCCTGGAACAGGTTGCCCAGGGAGGCTGTGGATGCCCCTTCCCTGGACGTGTTCAAGGGCAGGTTGGATGGGGCCTTGAGCAACCTGCTCTAGTGGGGGGTGGCCCTGCCTGTGGCAGGGGGGTTGGAACGAGATGATCTTGAAGGTCTTTTCCAACCTTAACCATTCTATGTGGGGCTTTTGTTTGTTTTGGTTTTTTCTTTTAAAATGCCAAGGTAAGGTTGAAAGTTGTTTAAGGATGTAACACGTAGTTCCTCCCACTCTTCCCCGGCACTAACAGTAACTCGAGTGTGTGATGCTTGTTTCAGGTGCAGTCCGTGCAGCACGTATATCCATCCCAGGTCCAGTATGTGGAAGGAGGAGAAGCCGTTTATACCAATGGAACCATGTAAGAGTCTCCTGCTGGCTGCAGCAGAGCCCTGTTCCCCTCCCCCGCTGGGGTGAGCCCTTTTGGGCCTGCCAGGCCCCTTCTACCCCAGCACTGCTGCTGGTGCTGCCCACCGTACCGGGAGAAGAGGAGGAACAACCATTTCACATGCTACGTTGTGGGCATGGGGGTAGTTTCAGGCAGACTCCAGCCATGGAGGAGGCCTTTTCCTCCACGACTGTTCTCCAAGGAACCTGCCCAGCCCGTTGTGTGGTGAGGTGGGGCAGCTTTAGGAACCAGAGATAGAGGAAAAAGGGGGTGTTGCATTAAAGGTAAAGAAATTTGGCAGAAAATAACCCCCCTTACCTTCCAGTTTGTCCTCAGATATCAGAGGGGCTGGGAGTGACTGGGCTTAGATTGTGGGTGATGCCCAGTTTGGCACTGTAGGTACAGTCACGTTTGACGTATCGAACTCCCACGATGACAGATGCGCAAATAGCGCGATGCGCCTTCGGTCTGGCCGCGTCCCGTGGATTAGCGCGGTCACGCTCAAGAAGTTTGATCTCATCCAGTGCAAGCTCTCCTGGCCAGGTTAACAAATAGTGCTGTTTCCTGAAGCAACAGAAATGCAGATTCTTTTAGATTGCTGGTGATAAATACACTGTCTGCAAAGCACGCGCAAGTATCAAGAATATAACATGTTATATGGTACGAAAGTGAGATTATAATGAGCAAAGTTCACCAGAGGACATGATTTCAACAGAAAGATGAGAAACTGCTGGCTCAGGATAGCGACTGTGCACCTTATCAGTTCCATAGGACCATCAAGTTCCCATCCCTGCAGTGATACCGCAGCGCCTGGCCACGGCGTCTTTGCTCTGCTCCACCCTCCGTGCTGCTTCTCTTAGAGTCAGGGAACCAAGCTCCCCCAGTGCTGCTGACATCTGAGGTTACAGGTTACTTAGGGAGCTACCATGGTACAGATTCCTCACATATCAACCACATTCCACCCTGGAAGTTTCCTTAAGGCTGTACCTTCTCTTAAGGTGTGGATATAACTTTAGCCTCAAGAAGTCACCGCCAGTAACTGTTCCACAGGTGGCTTTAGGAACCAGAACACAACTGTTGGAGGAAGAAAGGGGGGCGTCCTGTCTTCCCTGGGAGAGAATCGTCAAATCAGTTTTCTAGTGAGAAAAGCTGCATTTTTGAGAAAACTGCAGCACCCGATTCAGTGAGGACAAAGTTGATAAGACACTTTGTGTTTTTTTCCTGGCCAGCCATGGTATGCGGGTCTCCATAGTGATCAAGGTCAAGTTTTGAGTTAGCCAGGTGCTAAAGCGAGGAGGAGCGAAAGCCAGGACAGCTGACCCGCGCTGGCCAACAGTAGTGTTCCATACCATAAACGTCACACTCGCTATAAACTGGAGAGCTTGCTGGGGACAGCCTCTTCTCCTCAATGGCCACCATCCCTGAAGCGTCTCCCCCATCGTCCTGCCCCCAAGGCTTTCTCTGCTGCTTCTGCCATCACTGTGGCACTCGCAATGTTTGGCATCTTGCGGTCACTGCTGGGAGTGCACGGCTCCCAACCACGACATGGGCTGAGTATAACTTTGTGAACTTTATATTAGTATTAGTATTAACATTAGGGGGATTATTATTATTCTACTAAATCCGTTTCCATTCCAACCCACAGGTCTCCTTTCCTTCTTCCGATTCCCCTTCTGGCTGGGGCAGGGGGGTCGCTGGGTGATAGAGCAGCTGACTAACCGAAGCCAGGGACTTTGTAAGGTTTCCTCCTCCTCCTCCTTCTGCTCCTCCTCCTTCTCCTCCTGGCTGTGCCCCTACCTGGGGCCCGACACCCTTGGGATGCTCCCAGACTTCTGCACAGCAGATGCAGAGCAGCTCCTGGGCTCTGGGCTCTCGCTGTGGCCCTTAGCTCCAGGGCTGTCACAGGACAGATTAACGTGGTCGGGACTGACTTTTACAGCACCAGGTTCAATTTCAATGGAGCAAATCCCACTGACAACGGAGGGGTTTTGGGAAAGGTGGTCCAGATTTCAGTACTATTGTCCATGAGATGAGATCTGCAAGCTCCTCGCCACCTCCTGACCCTGTTGTTCCTTTGACAGACGAACCACCTACTCCTACAACACCGAAGCTCAGATTTACGCTCCCAGCAGCACCGCATCCTATTTTGAACCGCAGGGAGGTGGAGCTCAGGTGACTACAGCGGCATCTTCTCCTACAGCCATTCCCTCTCACAACATGGTGGGCATCACCATGGACATTGGGGGAAGTCCGATCCTCTCCGGCTCGGGAGCCTATCTCATTCATGGGGGGATGGAAAACACTAGACATTCTCTGTCACATACTTCACGCTCCTCTCCAGCAACGGTATGTAGCCCTGCAGATGTTGCAGCTCGGGGGCCAGGAATTATTCCGAGGGAACTGAAAATCCTTCAGAAAACAAAACTTCCTGTCGTTATCACTGTGTATAAATCTGTATAACGTGCCATGCAAATGCAGGGGACAGAATAGACACTGGTGCGCTACAGGTATTTTTCATGGGGAATTTGGAATGACTCTCTCGCTGGTGGGCAGAGGCTTGTCCGACTTTCTGAGCGGATCGCTGAAATTATGCAACATGAAGATAACAACATTCTCAGGAGGTTGTTTTGGTTTGGTTTTTTCCTCCTGAGCAAAATGTTTTGGCTTCCCAATTCAAAACAATTGTCTGTATGTACGTTTTCTACTAAGTATAAAGGCTGAACACCAGGCTTGGCTTACCCAAAATAATGAAATACATAAATATATTTTTAATTACGAAGAGACCCAAAAAATCCATTATTAACACGGTGGATAATTAGCACATAAGATATGTCAAGCACAGCGATTGAGAAGCCTTTGTGTACACCTTCTACACCATTGTGTATTCTGCCCGTGCTGTATGATGCAGAAAATGTATTTTAGGGATAATACTGATCAAACAGAAATGTTTTAAAGCTCTAATTTTTCTTGAATCGTGTCCCTCCAGCTGTCAGTCAAGGTGCCAGGTTACTAGAAGTATAGCGAGCAGCTTGCGGGGGGGACTCAGGGGGTACAATTATTAACTCAAACCAGCCTTTCTGCAGCTAGAAGCTACCAGAGCTTTTATCGGAGAATCCGCCAGCCCTTTGGAGCAGCTGGTGCCAGGAGTGGGCTGGACCTCGCTTCCTGGGACACTGCTCACCTTCCTTTCCAGACGGACTTACTGGTTTGTGTGTAAACCTAATTACAAACGTGGGTGCAATTCAGTGCACGTGGCTAGATTCTAAAGTGTGAACAGCAGCACCCAGGAAGGAACAAACAGGAGCCGTTTGCTACTGAGTACGCTGGAAAATCTGGCCGGTTAGGTTGTATTTTCTTTCCCCACAGAGTTTTAGAACATGGACTTCAGGTTTTTTGAATCGTCGTGCCGTGAAAAGTTGCCTTTGATCCCCGAGTGAATGTGCCCTGCCTTAGGTAGAAGCAGAGGAAAAGTCCTTAGGTTTGGGTGGAAGAGGAAATGACAGATGAACTTGGATGAGCTGGGGTTCGTTTCTTGTGTGAGAAATTGTGTGCGTGTATTTTAGCCATTCATAGGTAAAAACTAGCACTGGACCAGCTTCTGGTTTTTGCTCGGGCTTGTTCTTTGGAAGGAAGTAGCTGCTGATCTTGTCACCTGCGTGGGACCGCACCTTGCACAACCATACTGTGGAGTTTGGGGTTTTATGTTTTTTTGCTTTAGTGTTGGGGTTTTTTTCCAATTTCCATGGTGTTGGGCACAGTGTAAAAATCCTGAGTGGAATGTGTGGCAGTAGAAATGTCCCATGAACAGATTTACTTTATAGCTGTCTACATGAGATAAAGCTGTTTAGCAAAAAATGAGTTCTGGAGGTGACCTCCCTGAAAATGCGCCTGAAAGAAATTCACTCTGCTGCATGTAGGGATGAACTTTCTGAAGGTGTTTTAGCAATGTTTGTGGCTCTTCTGGAGGGGCTGAAAAGGGTGCAGTGGGAGACAGAATCAGGACGTGTCGGTGTGCGGCTTTTGGTCCCTTGGAGCACAGACCAGAGTCTGTGGAGGAGGATGGAGCAGAGCTGTGATAACTGCTTTGAATTTCACATAGTAATGAGTGGACAGACAGTGGAAGGCTTAAGGAGAGCAATGACTAAATTGAGTTAAAGTTGCTCTTGGCAACTTCGGAGGTTGGAGCCAGGGGAGGTCGGGCTCTGCTCCCAAGGAACAAGTGACAGGACAAGAGGAACTGGCCTCAAGTTGCCCCAGAGGAGGTTTAGGTTGGAGCTGAGGAAAAATTTCAGGCCTGGCCCAGGCTGCCCAGGGCAGGGCTGGAGTCCCCATGATCCCCGGAGGGGTTTCCAAGCCCTGGAGATGTGGTGCTGAGGGACAGGGCTCAGTGGTGCCCTGGCAGGGATGGGGCAATGGTTGGACTTGATGATCTTAAAGGTCTCTTCCATCCAGAATGTTTCTATAAATCAATGAGTAGGAACGTTATTTCTTGTTGCAATATCTTTAACAGTGAACGGGAAAGGCTGATACTAAAGCAGCTGGTGAGGCTTCAGTCCTGGTAAAAAAGTATTTGAGGCAGGACTAAGAGGTTTTGTGGAGAGAAAGAGAAGTACAGCTCGTGCAGATGCATCTGAGGAAGCCTAAGTGTTTGCACATGGCCTTGGGCGTGTAGTGCCAAGGGGATGGATGTCAAAGTGGCCAGTGATGTGAGGTCTTGGCAACCTGAGAAGCAGCTGCAAGGAATGGGGAAGTGAGAGGGCTTGGAGGGTGTTGAACGCTTGAGGCAGAGCCAACACCGAGACCTCGAAAGCAAGGAGAGTATCTTCAGAGGAGACTGGGAACAAGGTAGCGCTTCAGGATTGGCAGTGATGTAAGAGCTGCCTCAGGAGGTTGAGGGATGTTTGGTAAAGAAATGAAATCTTCAAATATCTAAAGAACCCCCTCTTCCCTGTCTGCTGGAAGAACGATGTTCTGCTCCATGGAATGGGCTGAAAGGGCCCATGAAGCAGTCCCATGCAATGTCTATGCCCACAGAGCACTATTAATTTTCATTTAAATTAGGCTATGTCTTCTTGAGAGCTCCCATAAGTGGGTCCTCAGAGCTCCTCACCTTCATGCAGGGCTGTTTAGGAGCTTTTAGGCTTTCCCCTGTGATACTTTTTTCTGCAGACACGAGGTGTCCATTTGCATGGGACGCTGACCAAAGTATCGGAAGGACAGGCAGGGTTTCTGTGCTTGCCTAAGAGGTGTTGCTCAACGGGCCCCGCGCTGCTGCTTGTACAGAGGAAGGAAACGGTGTCTCCCTCCAGCACTGAGTCATTTCCTGAAGGCTGTATCAGCAATCAGCCTTTGGTTCCTCATGGTACATCACGGTGTGCTAGATGATTTTCTCAAAACACTGACGCATAGTCTTAGATTGACCCTTTTTTTGTATTTGGTGATAACTTCTTGAGAAGTTCCATGATGATGACAGTTTTGGATGGAAACCAAGGGACTAAGTTCCAGTGCTGGAGGTGCCTGGATGGAGCATTGTGTTCAGAGGTGGATAGGACACGGACTGTGGCTTTGGTTGTGGAATGTTAACTTCAGAAGTTAGATCTGATTTGTTCTCGTTTCCCATTTTTTTTCCGACAGATCTTGGCTTTGTTAATGGTTGGGTTTATCTCGACTTTTATCTTCACCGAGCTCTGAGTCTAGTGCACAGGGAGATAGCTGGGATGTGAAGGAGGCCATTGCCTGACATGTGCCCCCAAATGAGAACAGGGTCCTGCTGCCTTGTCCTGCCTGCGCTAACAGGCCACAGATAACAGGACTTTGAGAACATCTACCGGAGAGAAACGGCAGGTTCTGCTCCAGCCAGTCCCTTAATGGGGGAAGAGTTTTATTTTGGGCTTGGTTTTTTTTCCTTCCTCACTTGTGAAAAGCTTGTGCTGAGGAGCACCAGAGCTCTGGGACCAGCAGCCATCTGCTAAGCGGTTTGCCAGAGATTGCCAAGGGAGCCCCAGTAGCAGAAAGGAGGAGACAAGAAGGGTCCTGGAGAGGGTCTGAGCAGAAGACAGCAGCCATAGCTGGGCTGAGCATAGAACAGAAGTAAGACAGAGAGAAGCCCGGGGGTCCTTCAGGGACCAGAATGCCTCCCCATGCAGAAGCTCTGAGATCCCTGGAAGCGGGCCCAAGTAGCACGGAGACGTGCCAGCCTGTCTTCGTGGGCAGAAGGTCCCTTAATCCAAACCTGACTTCTTCCTTCAGAGTCCCTTTGCGGTTCTCTTCAGTAGCAAAGAGCTCTTGTCCATCCCGGCGGATGCAGCCCGTGCGTCAGCCCTCCCCGCGCCCCTGTTTTATTTTGTTGCCGTTCGTTTTCGGTCCAAATGTTAAGAGGTTGAGAATAACCAAAGCCATCACTTCCCGTTTTCCTCCAGTGACCTGGGTAAAATGCGCCTTCTCTGTAGCAAATCTCCTTCGTCCTGCTGCGGCCTGTCTGCCTGGTGGTGTTTTGGCCTAGGCGTGAAGGGGAGAGGAGGAGGGAAACCTCTTTTAGAACCGGGCAATGCATATAGGGACCGATGGAAAGCCCCCAGGTCTCGCTCTTTCGCCCTGGCAGGGGTTCTGGCTGTTGTCGGTGTGCATGCCGTGCGCTAACGCCTCCGCAGCTTCATCCCGTAAGGACTGTGCCTCATCTGTTTGCCTCTTTTTTTTTTCACAAGCCTGTTGATGTAAAGCATTAATCATTCAAATATTAATAAAGAAATAGTAATCCTGGCTGTTGCTAACTATCTGATTTCCTTTCTTTTTTTTTTTTTCCTTTTTTTTTTTTTTTTTCTTCCCTGTGCACTCTTTCTTTAGCTTGAAATGGCGATTGAAAATCTACAAAAAAATGAAGGGATTACATCACACAAAAGCAGTTTGCTCAACAGCCATGTAAGTTACAATCGGAATTTACACCCTTTTCCCTGCTTTGGAAGGAGCATTCTTTGCAGCCCTTTGGTGTGTTCAGCAGCACCAGCCTGTGCTTCAGCTGCGCTGCCCAACGCAGCCCCTTCCCGAGAAATGAGAACCTGCCAAAACTGCAAAACCTGCAAAAAGTGCCACAGTGTTGGTGTTTGTTTATGAGATGCTCTGGATTCTGTTAACTGCCTCTCCCCTGTGTTTATTTATTTCGCCTGCCTCGCAATGGAAATTGCTGGCAATTGGATCAACACATTTGAGGAAGTTCTTTCCTTTTTGCTGGAATCGAAAGATGGCTGGAAAAATAACTCTCAATTCTACAGCAATAACTTGGCACGAATCATGACAGGTACCCCTCGGACAGCGCGTAGCAGCGGCCTGCTCCTGCAAAAGCCTTGATTGCCTCTCTCTCTGTGCCTCAGGAAGACCTTTACTGGTACAGTGCTGTGCTAAATCCGTTTGCTAGACCTCGCTCTTCTCTATGCCAACAATTTCCCTGCTTTATGTGAAGTTCTCACTGTTCTCGTGAGCCTTTCTGCACCGCGGTTTATGGCTCCCGTGCAGTCGTGCTTCACGGGGCGCTCCTGCTTGTGTGAGATTAGAAGGGTCTAATTCAAGACCTGTCGGAGTCGTTGGGCTTGCTTTGGCTTCACTGTGTTTGGGATTAGGCTGGAGCATGTTCTGCACTGATAAATCACAGTGCACAAAGTGGTGCTTCGTTGTTCTAACAGATTGGCATCCTGGCTTGGATCAGGAATAGCGTGGCCAGCAGGAGTAGGGATGGAATTCTCCCCCCTGGACTCGGCACTGGTGAGGCCTCACCTCGAGTCCTGGGGGCAGTTCTGGGCCCCTCACTTCAGGAAAGATCTTGAGGTGCTGGAGCGGGTCCAGAGGAGAGCGATGATGCTGGGGAAGGGACTGGAGGGAAAGTCTGCTGAGGAGAGGCTGAGGGAGCTGGGCTTGTTTAGCCTGGAGAAGAGGAGACTCAGAATCACAGAATCACAGAATTGTTGAAGCTGGAATAGATGTCTGAGATCATCAAGTCCAGCCTATGACCCAACACCACAACACCCAGCTAGACCATGGCACAAAGTGCCACAGCCAATCTTTCCTTAAACACTTCCAGGGATGGCGACTCCACCACTTCCCTGGGCAGTCCATTCCAGCGCCTAATGACCCTTTCCCTTCAGGGAGTTGTAGAGAGTGATGAGGTCACTCAGGGGGGACCTTCTCACTCTCTACAACAACCTGAAAGGAAGTTGTAGACAGGTGGGGGTCAGGCTCTTCTTCCAGGCAACTGGTGACAGGACGAGAGGGCCCGGCCTGAAGCTGCACCAGGGGAGGTTTAGGTTGGATATTAGGAAGCCCTTCCTCATGGAAAGGGCCATTAGGCACTGGAATGGACTGCCCAGGGAGGTGGTGGAGTCGCCATCCCTGGAGGTGTTTAAGGAAAGATCGGCCATGGCACTTAGTGCCATGGTCTAGTTGATGTTGGGGTGTTAGGTCCTAGGCTGGGCTTGATGATCTCAGAGGGCTAGTTCAGCCTC
Source organism: Baryphthengus martii (assembly GCA_013396935.1). Taxonomy (NCBI): domain Eukaryota; kingdom Metazoa; phylum Chordata; class Aves; order Coraciiformes; family Momotidae; genus Baryphthengus; species Baryphthengus martii. The sequence goes on along the minus strand of VWZK01019325.1, from coordinate 25,298 downwards.
AAGAATTCTGTGATTTCCTTTGGCTTTGTATTTAGGGGCAGATCTGTTGTTACTCTTACACCCTGCAAAAGGAATCTTTGCCACCTTCACCCTAGAGAAATAGCCTGAGAAAATGAAAGGAACGTTAAACCTCACGGTCTTGATTCTCTTAAGCCAATGAGCTCCTGGATGAGCTGGATCCTTATTTCAGTTTCTAGAAATTAAAGGTTCCTTGTTGTAGCTGGGGAAACGTAAATCTGCAGAATCAGGCTGGTCATTCCTGTTGTGAGCACCTCTGTGCATCCTTCCTGTCGTGAGCGGTGTCCGTGCTCACATGCCCAGGCTGTGCCCTGAGTGCTGCACAGATTTCTCCGAGGATAATGTTGCTCTACAGGATTTTTCTTGTTCATCCCAGGGCAGAAAGGGACAGAGCAGAGGAGGATGGGGTGGGTCATGGTGTGGTATGGAAGGAGGTTTGAAAAAAAACAGGAAAAGGGCAGAGGAAAGAAAGCAAAGGTGGAAAAGAGATTTCATCTGACTGCAGGCTGCACAGGGTGGAGCTGGAGCCCGATCCAGCCTCTGATCAGATCTTCAACTTTGTCTTGCAGGGTAGAAGTAAAACCACTAATTTCTCTCCTCTCAGGTCACGGTTCATAGCTGGGCGTAAGGCTCAAGTTCTCTTACAAAATTCTAAAGCAAATAAACAAATTCCAGAGCACGTGCGTACACATCGGCTCTCCGCTCGTCCCTGCACAAGGTGTTGGTCCAGGCACAAGCAACGTGCTGCCCTAGGCAGCTCCAGGGCTGGGGTGGGTCGTTCCCTCTGCCAAGGCACAGAGCCTGAGCCGAGGAATCTTGCAGGACTCTTAGTGCCCTGCGAAGCTTTAGTGTCCTTGCTCTGCCTTCCCGGAGCATGGAGCAATGTCTGCAGACATGTGGGGATGATGAGGAGGTGATGGTACGAGCTGTGCCACGTGGCACAACCGGATCAGACAATCTCTTTCCAGAGCTGGATGAAGGTTGGTGCCATTGTCTGGGGAGGTTCTCAGGACTTGACTGAGGGAGTCATTTGACTGGCCTTGAGGGACCTGACTGACTTCCCTTGGAAGTGAGCCCTCGTTTGAGTAGGAGGCAGGAGTGGAATCGTAAAATCATCATTAAATGGTTTGGGTGGGAAAGGACCTTTAAAGCTGGTCTGATCCAACCCCCCCTGCAGGGAGCAGGGACATCTGCAACTAGAGCAGGTTGCTCAGAGCCCCATCCAACCTCCCGTGGAATGGTGCCAGGGATGGGGCAGCGACCACCGCAACGAGCGTGCAGCACCGAACCTCTCTGCACAACTTCCCTGGCACGTGCCGAGTTTCAGGGGTTTCTGCTACCTGGGATGTTTCAGTTCCCACCTCTTTATGTTAAAAAAAGCCTCAAAAAACCCAAACCAAACCAAAAAAACAGCCTGAGGATTTCCTATCCCAAACACTTGTTTGTCTGACCCAAAATATCATCAGGCATGAGAACCCAAAAATGAAGCAGCAGGTGACTGTGGATTGTCAAGGCTGGAAGCAAAACATGAGCTTGACAAACGCTGGTAGCCAAGGAAGTTGTAAGATAATGCAAATTGTGCTATTAGTTGTGACTTAATTCCCTCTAGTCTTCAGGTTGTAGAGTTTTTCATTAAGCATTCTGTACCTCCTTTTAAATTTCACATTTTGTAGATCTGTAAATTCTTGGGATGGTGATTTATCTTCTTGCCTTTAGCAGATGTCTTACGCCAGGTATCTTTGGGGGTTTTTAATTTAAAAAAAAAAAAAAAGGAAAATTAAAGATATCTCAGTCGAGGGAAATTTTTACATAATGCTGTTTAAACCAAGTCAATGTGAAATGGAGCCCCACTTGATAACTTAATTTAGCTTCAAAAACTCTCTGAGAGGTTATTTAAGTGCACTTGAAACAGCAAATTTGGAACCTAAGCTGATGTTAATGCCCCAGTGACACGTGATGTTTCTAATGAAATCATATCAATCTATTACTGTTACCGGTAAAGCTCTGCTCACAAGTGTACTCCCGAGTCGCTGGGTCAGACAATTACTTCTTTGCCAATTAAGACCTTGCAGATGAAAGGAAATTTGAGAAAAAATACTACCATTTCTGTCCGTGAGTGCCTAAAGCTGGGCTTATAAGGAAGCAGTTGGATGCTAAGGCCCTGCCCGAGGCCCGGCAGCTCCTGGACATCCACAGCACTCAGAGGAGTAGGGGGAAAGTTTTTTTTTAGCTCGCTGCTTGTAAAACAGAAACCCAAAAAAACCCAAATAAACTCCCCAAAACCCATTAGACTGCTTCCCTCTGGGTGAACAGCTCTTAGGTGGGTGCTGATGGAGTTTTTCCTCCAAGGAAAAGATCTTACCCCTAAATGATGTTTAGGTGGAAACACCTAAAATTAGACTGAACAGAGAAGAAGAAAAACTGTTAAAGGGAGTAATTCTCCCTTGACTGGGAGAGGAATGTAAGGACCTAGTGAAGGCTGAAACTCCTACTCGGTGGAGGAAGGTGGGTGATGGTGCAGCCCATGCTCACGTACATGGGTGGCTTGGGACTTAACAGTGCAGGGGACCAGAGCTGACTGCTGCTTGTTCTAGAAAAGAGACTTTTCATGAAAATATATATTGGGTTTGATGAAACTTTGATCACAAAAGACAGGTGGGGTTGAGCAGGGAACTCCTGGTGCAAGGGAAGCGTCTCTCCATCCCTGAGCTCCGGAGGCTTGACCTAAACGTGGGTGGTCCAGGGTCCATCCTAACTATGAGCTGGACTGAGCAGGGACTTGAGAACCTGCTCCTCTTAGTCTCAACGTAAACATCTCAAATATGAACCACAAAATGTGTATCTTCATTGGTTTATTTTTCGCAGAAGTGCCCATAAGAAAACCTCTCCAAACCTGGACCTTTAGAAAAAAGAGTTTTCTTTTCTCAGCCAGCCCCATGTATCACTTTTTCCATCCTTAAAGAGCCATCCTTGACTTGAACAAAGTTGAGGGGTTTCCTAAAGATATTTTCTTAAAAAATCAAACCAAACAGTCAGTAGAAACAAAGTTAAAGGAGAAATGAAATGGAAATGTTCCGCAGCAGTGCCTGTAACAAACAAAGCAGCAGATGGCTGCCTAGTGGTTTTACTGGGACCCATTGTAGTATAAACAGGAATGGAAGTGTAGAATGTCTTCTCGTTGTCACAACTGAGCAGAACTCCAAAAGAAAACAGAATAAGGGATACAAATGGAAAAAATCTTTAATGTTCTCATGTGAAGGGCCCCATTTGTTATTGCCGGTGCCGGAAGAGCAAAAATCGCGCTTTGAAAATTATTTCTGTTCTGCCAGATTTCTTTTTCAAGCTCTGGTGCGTTCCATAATAGATTTCTAATTCAATAGTGGGAGTTCATACTGTGAAACTCCAACGTTTAGAAGAATATAAACAGACACTTGCAGAAAAAGAAAGCTGGAAAATGAGGGGCATATTCTAGAAATATATGGGATTATACTAAAAATGTCCAGGGTCAAATTTAAATGAGAAGGTTTTACCTACATCTGAATTTTCCATAGTAACACGCAACTTTTAATTTTTTTCTATTTGGATTTAGAACAGGTTTAGAAAATAAATAGCTGATCCACGTTCAGTATCTTCCATAAAATAAATAAAATAAATGGTTAAAAAAGCCAAACACCTCTTTAAACATTAATCTTCTGAACACAGGGGATGGGCCAAAATTAGCACAGATGTGGACTCCTTGAAGACTGAGCTCTGCTGGTGCTTTATGTCCAAACCACTGGGCTCCACGTTTGTTAGAGATGGGAGGGGGGAGGCTGAGGCCTACAGAATGGTCTGGGAGGGCTTCCCAGGGATGTCTCTTCTGCAGATGAGAACGCAAAGGGAGCGGGTCATTAGCGAGCACCACCTCGCAGGACTGCAGGGTTTGGAGGCCGGAAAGACCGGGGGAAGGACAACCTCAGAGAGTGTCTCAAGTGATGTGTCACTGGAGGATGGTGGGAAGGTGACAGGCAGCTCTGTGAAAGGCAGGACAGAGGGGAAAATGGCCAAGAGATTTTTCTTCTTCCAGCTGTGGCAGACCCTGCGCTGCTCCGAAGGCCACCAAATCTGAGGGATCCAGTCGTTTGAACTTGTGGTTGCTTTGAATCAAACCCAACCAATGAGTGAAGTGGTTTAAACTGTACGGCTTTGGATTCAGCTCATTTTACATTACGGAGCTTTAAATTTGGTTATGGAAATGATAATGGTGGAACATACATTCATGGGTGCTGAAAAGCCTTTGTGCGAGAGCAAAGCTGGGTATGAAATCGCGAAATAACTGAAAAGAGCTCAGTGGAGTGAGGCGTCAGAGATGTCATTGTATTTTGTGTCAGAGATGTGATTGCACGTGCCAGGTTATGTTCTCACAGAGTCATTGATAAAAAAAACTTGAGTGGTATTGTGGTGAATCGAGAGCCCAAAGTTTCACCAAGAGGAAACGGTAGAAAAGAGCCAGATACCGGAGTACGAGTGGAGAGGACTCAAGCAGAGGGCAACTCGTACAGCCGTGCTCGCCATTAAATCCTCCTGAGTTTTAGACCAAGCTCGTGCTTAATTACAGCGTGCGCTTGAACTATGAGTTGTGGGGAGATGATGTGCCTGATATTTTGGCATCTACAACCAGAGCTGGTTTTGCCACCGATCTGGTGCAAATGCAGCTGCTTCTGGTGGAGCTGTGCCTCCTGCGCGGGCAGGGCTGGAGAGCTGGGTGGAGAGGGAGGTCTTGAAAATGTTCATCCCAAACGTCCCTACTGGAAATGAAAAGACTCTTAGCAAAGCTATCAATTTTAGTCCATTCGTACATCTAGTTCCTTCAAAAATTCGCTTAATGTAACGTTCGTTTTGTTGATGCCGAGCTCATTTAGCCAATTAAAGGAGATTGGGGTTTTTGTCTTTCTGCATTTCAATTCCTGTGCTGACACCGTGTGCGGGGCCTGTCCTTTCAGACCGGCCGGGGATAAAGAATTTGTATTAATTGCAAACTTGAATTGACAGAAGTGTCAGAAGAAGTTCAGACAGTAAATTTGGAAAAATAGGTGGACCTCCTTGGATTTTTCAGGTTGCTTTGCTAACTGTTAGTTTTATTGTTAAGGGCACAGTTGCAGACGTGCCAGTCTTCAAATCTATAAAGACTTTGCAGCATATTTGGTTCCTCTAAAATATATTTCTTTTAGGCAGTATCTTAACATCTTTATTCTTGGAAAACACGGGTTTTTACAGCTTTATTTTGGCTCTGCAGGAATGCATCCGAATCCAAGGTGGACACTGAGGTGGAAGGTGGATTGTGCTTTAACACTTGAAAAATCTGATACCATTTTTGTTTGGGTTATTACCTTTGGGTTGAGAGTCCTTTTACCGTTATAAAAATGCAACCAGCGTAAGTTATGTAAATTAAGTGATAGAAATTAACTACCGAGCATTAAGTTCTCTTGAACTTTTAATGCCAGATGGGCTCTGCTGGCATTTTAAATGCTGACACTGTTTGCCGCAGCCTGTTCCAGCCCTCCTTAGACTTTCATGTGTTCTTTGTTTTTATTTTCCATACATAAAGCTCCAGTGGTTGTTGGACAACTACGAGACGGCGGAAGGCGTCAGCCTTCCCAGGAGCTCTCTCTACAACCATTACCTGCGGCACTGCCAGGAGCACAAGCTGGATCCGGTGAACGCTGCTTCCTTCGGAAAACTGATCCGTTCGGTATTCATGGGGCTGAGGACTCGCCGCCTGGGAACAAGGTTGGTAGAAATCTTTAAATAAAACAAACAACCTCCTACAACTTCTCTCACATGAACTGAGAACCTACCGAGCATCATTTAGCAGGCACAGGGATCTTCAGAAACCACCGACTGTGATTTGGCGGGGAAAAAAAATTGCTGCTCCGAGGCACAGAAGTGAGTTCTGTGTGTTGTGAGGCGAAGCCGCTTTCTCGCCGTGAGTCTGAGGTGTGAGAGGCTTGACAGTACAGGTCATTCCAGACGGGCTCCGAGTCTCTGGTGACAGTGCCTTGTCCAGCCACACAGTGGAATTTGGTCTAAGTCCATTTCCTAAGGAGCCTAAGAATATTTTCTTTGCACCCAGGCTGCTTCTCCTTCCGTTACTGACTCAAAAAGGCGAAGTAACTCCTCTTCACAATTGCCGCTTTCAGAGCCCAAATTTCTGCCACAGCGAAACAGTTTCTCCCTTTGGGTCCAGTAAAGGTTCTTCCACCACACAACCTGCACCCACATCTTTGGTGCAGCCAAGCTGTACAGATAAAAATGGCTTGTTTCTGAAATTCCCAGAGTGGCAGGCTGAATCTTGGGAGGGATTTTTTTCCTTTAAAACATCAAAGATCAATATGATGTTACAGCAAAAGCGTAACCTAAGACAGTGTACTCACTGTAATTATACTCTGTCCTTCAGGGGAGTATCCAAAGTATCTGCTCAGCTGGGTTTGCGTTTTATCCCAGCTTCTAATTAAAACAAAAAAAAAGTAGCTATACACTAGAGAAACAGGGATTGCTCTGATTGTGTAAGATTTTATAATATTCAAGCTTAGATATTCGGGTTTCTAAACAAGAACAAAACCAGATGTGTCCAGGGCATTCCACAGCTGGAATCTGGAGGCAACAGTCATATGAAGAGCAGGGGAGTGTTTGGATTTCTGTAGACTTGTTCAAGTGCAAGAGCTATGGAATAATTTCTTTAGCGGAGAGAAATTTCTAATCCCATCAAGGACTAAACTGAAAAGCACCCAAGCCAAAAAAAAAAAACATTTAAAATTGCAAATGTGCAGGCCGAGAAGGATACAATAAACCCAAATAAATATGGAAATAGCTGTCCACTATCATTTTCTTAGCCATTCATTTAGATTATAAATGCAGCTGTTATTTATTTTGCAGACACTTAAAATCACTTCAGGCACGGCCAAAGAGCGTTTCGTACCTCAGGGCTCAGCGTGTCTAAAACCCTTTGGGACAGTGACAAAGACTGAACAATTCAGCTGTCCCCCTGAAAAGAGAAAATTCCCTGAACAAGGAAGAAAGGGTTAATTCTTTGCCAAATATTCCTCTCTTAGTTTTCTCTATGTCATTTTCCAATGAGAAGCATCATTGGATTTAAGGTGCCTCCAGACCCTGTCACAGTGACACAGCAAATGAATTTTAAGGTTCCACAGTAAGGTCTCTGGAAACCCTGCTGCTGCTCCCCTGAGGTCTCCTCTCACACTGAGGACTCAGCTCAACTGTTGTTAGTGACAAATTGGCTAAAGCCAAGTTGGACGCGTATCCGTGGCTGTATAATTGTCCTTCTTGCTCCCAAAAGGAGACGCATGGGGATTAAAAAATTCCAGTTTGGTGGAAAAACTTGAACTGACACATCTGTCTAATGTGATGGAAAGACAGCGTCCTAAGGAGCATCACAACAGCTTTACTGACAGGCAAAGGAAAAAGAATGACACCCTCTTTTGCTTGCAAAAAACTTTCCATTTTTAAAAAAAACTACAAAAATGAGCAACTCCAAGAACAAACCCACATCAAAGCCCTTTGCCGTTGCTGTGAAAGTGCTGGCAACAGAAAGACATTTTTCTTACCGTAGTTGACTACCCAGTCAGGCTTGTTTTAGCCAAGTCTAGATAGCGATAGACGTTTGTTTTTATGGAAAAAACAAATCCTAAAACCCTAATCAAATAGCAAAATGTCCCCTGAGGTCTTTCTTTCTGTCATTCTGTTTAATAACACTTTGTACTGTAACACTTGTCTCTTCTTCTCCCGTTACCATGGGTTACTCGGAACAAACCTGGCCCGGTTTTAAATGTGAATGTCCCTGAACTTTGCGACATGTGGTTTTAAATTTTCTAGGAGATGATAGTTCATGAGTTCAGCCATTCACACGGCGCTTGGCAGCAAACTGCCGCGTGCTGTGAGGAGTAGGGTGTATTGTCAAAACAAGCCTAAGAGTAAATCGCGAGGCTACGATGTCCCTTCCATTGACGAGCTTACACTGAGCGATTTCGATGCCGATACTTCCAGGGGAAACTCCAAATATCATTATTACGGGATCCGTCTAAAGCCAGAGTCTCCGCTGAACCGCTTGCAGGAGGACACCCAGTACATGGCAATGAGGCAGCAGCCCATCCACCAGAAGCAAAGGTAGGTGCTCCCAGTGTCTTTGAGCTCGCCAGCGGTGGCCCCAACGCTGCCACGGGCAAGGGTCCTTCCCCAAAGAAAGCTGCAGACCCCATCTTGGGACTTGGCTTGGAAGCAACGCGAGTGTGTTGGGACGGTTCAAACCCAAGTGTTGCTGAAGTGCCAGAGCTGAGGAAGAGCTAAAAGAGAGAAGTTTAGATTGGAGAGAAGGAAGAAATTTTTGACACTGAGGGTGGTGAGAGCCTGGCCCAGGTTGCCCCGAGAGGTGGTCGCTGCCCCATCCCCGGAACCATCCCAGGGGAGGTTGGATGGGGCTCTGAGCAACCTGCTCCAGTTGCAGATGTCCCTGCTCCCGGCAGGGGGGTTGGATAAGATGAGTTTGAAAGGTCCCTTCCCACCCAAACCAGTCTGTTATTCTATAACAGCATTTTTCTGCCTATTCTGTTTGCCAGTGGCTTGATTCAGCGTGTGCTACAGAGAATGCCACCATGTGTGCTGCTTTTCGTGGCGTCCCCGTGACCAAACTGTTTTAGGACCTCAGCTAGGGAGTAATTTGTGCCAAATCACTGTAAATGACTTCGGGGTTTGTGTTGTGTTTGGGTGGATTTGAGGTTTTGTTTGTTGGGTTTTTTTATGTGCAACAGTGCAAGTTAAATAGTGCTGCCACCGAGTCATTTTGAATATAAAACGCAACGTGCAAAGGAATTTGGAATTGTCTCCTGGAAGCGCAGCCACTTCTGGTTCTTGCTGGAGTGAAGGAGTGGAAGAATTTGTTTCTCAGCTCCCAAACAGAAAGTAAATGCAAAAGTCATCTCCCGAGACAGAGTCTGGCACTCAGTCCAGCTCTGCTTCTCATTTTCTGTTTTTTTTTTGGTGTCACCTTGGGTAAGCTTCTTAACCCCTTCAGTTCTGTCTCAGGGAGTGCTTTTCAACAGCCCTTTCCACTTGCGTAAGTGATATAGGTGGTCAGCCCTCAAAATGCCGGCCTTGAACGTCACCTCGCCTGTCACATGGCGAACGCCGGGCTCGGCACGACAGTGCTGCGCGTGCTGTGTACGTGTTCGCTCGTGCCGGTGTAAATCCCAACTGCTCTCTGAATTTAGGTATCGACCAGCACAGAAGATGGATGGCGTGGCAGAGAGCGGCTCCAACAGCAACCTGCACACTACCCCCGAGCAATCGGTTGCTGCGCAAAGTCAACATCATCAGCAATTCATCGGTGAGGAGACTGCTTGAGTGTATTGGACACCTCAGGTCTAGGCTTATAGCTTTAAGAGGAGGGAAGGTCTTGTCCAGCAAGCCCCTGGGTGTTCTGCATTTGTTTGCTTTTCTAATAAATCTACAACATTATATATATAGTATATAATAAGTATATTCTAATTAACTCTGGTAATGCCACGCTTGCTGAGTTTATTTGCTACCTCCTATACCCACAGGAAAGCTTTTTCCTTGTGCTGTCAGGTCTTTCAGTTCCTGCTTAGCGTGTTTTTAATCCATCTGCTTTTACCCAAATTGGATGGAAGGAGCGAGGGGTCCTGAAGAGCCTTACTGGGACAGAGACCAGTGATTCTCTTCATTGCAAAGGCTCCAATACGTATCCGACCACAGATGATCCGTGTGGACCTTCTCCTTGTGAGACAAGCTCTCCGGCTTTGCTGGTCCTGGATCTACACGTCTTCATCACCTCCAACAGAGACAGCAAATCCCAGCCAGCTCAGAAACACAATTGCTCCTGATACGTCTGCTGTCCAATTATGTTTTCCATTATACTCTCAAAATACCAGAGAGACATTTGTCAGGCTTGGGAAAAAATCTAATGGGAAGCGCAGTAGATGAGGACAATGTATTTTTGTTTCTTTTATTACAGAGAGAAAGAAAACATTTTCCTTTCCACACTGAATAAAACCGGCAGCGGTCGTTCGCTTTTTGCCCAGTACAGCCGCGTGAATTGGGAAAGTACTAGATTATGGGTCTCATTTCTCCTGTTTCACCCCAACAGAAATATGAAAGCCACCAGCGCCAGCAGCACCTCGCACTCGCCTGTAGTCCTGCATAACTGAGCGCTCCCGACTCTCACCATCTTTCCCAATCGTTTTTTTTCTCTAGACGTAACCCACGTCTTTCCCGAGTTCCCAGCCCCTGACCTAGGGAACGTCCTCTTACAAGAAGGGGTCACCATGAATGACGTGAAGACTCTGCAGCTTCTTTACAGGCGACACTGTGAGGTGATTATTCGGAATATTTTTAATTGATTTATTAATAGCCACAGGACATCATAAACTCGCCATGAGCCAACAGTGTGCGAGAGGCCAAGAAGGTGACCCGAGGGCTGGAACCCCTCTGCTGGGAGGGCAGGCTGGCAGAGTTGGGCTTGTTCAGCCTGGAGAAGAGAAGGCTCCAGAGAGACCTTCCCGTGCTGCAGCCTTCCAGTATCTCAAGGGGGGCTACAAGAAAGCTGGGGAGGGAGTTTTTCCAAGGACTTGTAGTGCTGGGATGAGGCATAATGGCTTCAAACTGGCAGAGGGGGGATTTAGATTGGAAATTAGGATAAAGTTCTCAGCTCTGAGGGTGCTGAGACACTGGCCCAGGTTGCCCAGGGAAGCTGTGGATGCTCCATCACTAGATGTGTTCAAGACCAGGTTGGATGGGGCTCTGAGCAACCTGCTCTAGTGGGAGGTGTCCCTGCCCATGACGGAGGGGTCGGAACAAGATAATCTTTGAGGTCACTTCCAACCCAACCCATTCTGTGACTCTATGATAGTTCATGTGCTCATCTCATAGCCTGCTCTTAGGAAAACAATGTAGGGAATGCTCAATTTACCGGGTATGACACCTCAAATATAGCACTTTATGGTGTTATTTCATTGTGTAACCTGTTTTATGTTACTTATTAAAACAACAGGCTTTCTTTTTTTTTTCACTTTTTTGTAAATGATTTAATCTAAATGTCGGCACGTGAGATCTGTGCTTACACCGTGTGACCAGACGCCAGCGGAGCCCCTAATGAGTTGTATTCTTTGTTGTTAGGCGACTTTGGACGTTGTCATGAATCTTCAATTTCATTATATTGAGAAACTGTGGCAATCCTTTTGGAATCCTAAAACTCCATCTAGCGATGGCTCCGCTGCCCTGCCGTCCAGGTATGCTGCTGGGCTTTGAGTATTTCCCAGTGCTCCATTTTTGGGTGGTGTTTTTTCTTTGAAAAAGGCAGGAAGCATTTCCACCTTCGTTAGGCATTTTGCACGCTCTGTAGGACTTGGAAATGTTTACTTGCCTGTAGAATCATTACAAAGAGTGCCAGAAGTGTTTCATACCATAATGACCATACAGGGTTCAGGTCTCCAAGGAAAGAGTCTGCTCTGATTCTGTACCTCCCTGTCCCTTTTACCTCCTGCTAATCCAAAATGCAGAGGTGAGCGAGATGGGCGCATTCAGAAGCGGGTGGCCGGCAGATCGAGAGAGGTTCTCCTCGCCCTCTACTCTGCCCTAATGAGGCCACATCTGGAGTAAAACCGAAGATAAAGATGGAAGAAGTGAAGGCAGGGAGGACAAGTACTGGGAGGTGCAGATTTGAGGGAAAACTGATCAGCACTTTGACACCATGGACAGAGAGACGCTTGCAGAGTCAGACAGAACTCGTAGAAACCATCCAACATTGCCTTTTGAAAGAACCAGGAATGTTTCTTTCAGACATGAATGAAACTTTTTTTTTTTTCTGCTGAAAACTGGAGTTAGAAAATGGGAAGAAGGGTGAATGCACTGAATCCAAACCTGCCGCTAATGCTGCCTCCCTCCTCCTCCTCCCGCAGTGAAGAAGAGCACGAAGGGACCCTCCCGAAAGATAAGCTGATCACCCTGTGCAAATACGAACCCATCCTCAAATGGATGAGAAGCTGTGATCACATCTTGTACCAGGCCCTGGTGGAGATTCTCATCCCAGACGTGCTCAGGCCGGTGCCCAGTGAGTATCCTGCAGCGTGGTCAGGGCGGTCCCGACTCCTGCCCCTCGCTGGGCTGAGTCACGGGATGTTGCGTCTGACAAAGAGCAATCCGTGACTCCTCGGTTTGGCTACCACTTGCCACAAAGGGTTCCATTGTAAAAGCTGATTTAGAAGGTTTTGTTTTGAACACAAGCTGTAATATTATGGCAGCAGCAATATTTCTCCTGCAGTATTGCCCCATGTCCATGGTACTTTGTGGCGCCTGGAAATTCCCCTGGCTTTTAAAATTTGATTTATTTCATCCTATCTCCTGGCTTTGGCTAAGAGTCAAAGTGAAGGTGTAGGCTGGATGCAGGGCTAATCCTTGTGATGTGTTTCCATGGACATAGTATCTTCATTTACATAGGACCATCATGCCCTCAACTGCACCTCCTGGAAATTTGGGGTCAACTTTCATTTGGGAGATTGATGATGGGATATTAGGGGGTTTCTCTCTGGTTTGGCTCCTCTGTGAAGTGTACGAGTCAGTCTCCCCAGCCTAGGCTGGGCTGAGCAGTACTGGAAAGCTGTGTCCCTCCGAGCTGCTGTCAGTCTGCGTGCTGGGGCACCTGGGTGTCGTTAAAGAGCGTGTTTCAATATCTGGAAAATGCTCAGAAGGATCATGAATAAGAAAAGGATAAGAAAAGCTAAGAAAGAGTAAGGGAATAAGAATTAAAGAATAAGAAAACTAAGAGTAAGAAGAAGAAAATTAAGAGTAAGAAGAAGNGAAGAAGAAGAAGAAGAAGAAGAAGAGGAAGAAGAAGAGGAAGAAGAAGAAGAGTAAGAATAAGAATAAGGAGTAAGAGTGAGACTAAGAGTAAGAAGAAGAGGAGGAAGAAGAAGAAGAAGAAGAAGAAGAAGAAGAAGAAGAAGAAGAGGAAGAAGAAGAAGAAGAAG